>JAWWEV010000083.1:18515107-18540107 GCA_035583235.1 Hafferia zeledoni
ACCTCAGTTTGCACCCAATCCAGCCAGACCCGGGGACCGCCCCCAAAGGGTCTGTTAATACCAGCACCTATTTTGAATAAACGAATTCTCTCTGCCCTTGCAACCGGCTGGAAGTCTTTGTCTCTCCCTCCCTTTCCCTCCACACCGCACAGAAGAGACCCTTCCTCTCCCAAAAACCTATAGTATACAAAGCCTAATGGGGAGGGGGGGGGGGGGGGAAGAAAAAAAGAAGCATTGGTTAAATAAAATCCAAATGAAGTGGCAGAAAGATTTTCAATGGAATGAAAGATGATTTGACTACGTTCTTTTTTTGTCTACAGTTTCACTTCTATGAGCTTTATTTTTCCCCCCAATAAAGATTGCTTTCAAACAATGAAATTGAAATACTATCAATTTTGCCATATAAAGTTTGGCACTAATACTAGCAAAATCCTTCAGATCACACAATCACAGAATATGCCGAGTTAGAAGGGAACCACAAGGGTCATCGAGTCCAACCAGTGCCTAATGTTGAGGTGCATAATTTTCAGAGCATTTTCATATTGGAAAAGATAAATTGTTTCTTTTTTTGATTTTTTTTTGTTTTCTCTTATGATGTTTTTGCCACTTGCATATTCAAGTGTTGCAATTATGGCCAAGTTGAATGGAGGGTTGTGCAATTCTCCTATTTCTTCTATAAAATCTGATATTTGAGTTTTAATATACCGATTGACCACTGGAGCTTGCCTAGAAGCAGAATTCCACAGCTGAAGACACACAAAACTTATGCACAAATAGCATCTTTGAACCAAGCAAAAGGAACACAGCAGGGTGCCAATATGTGAAAGTTTAACCTTATGTGATCCTCACTCTTGTTTTCATTCATACAAATAAAAAAAAAAAAAAAAAACCCACAGAAATTCTATGCCAGACCAAATGTAATAAAGATTACTATTTTAGTATAAGAAAAGTATTTACTAAGTAATAAATCAATACTGAGAGAAAGCAAAATTACAGGTAAGAAGATGATTTTTTCCTTTTTCCTCTTTTATATCTACTCTTGTGGGCAGAAGTAATAATTCATAGGAAGTATCGAAGAATGACCATCATCCATCAACTGCACAGAAATGGTGATGAAAGAGTAAAATAAAACAACTCTTCCTTCCTCTCAGAACTTCAAAAATTTGTTTTCAAGATCTTTCAGTAACTCAAATTAGTGAAAGACCTGTTCTTTTATGTAGGCACAAAAACTTATAATTTTACAATTTATAGAATTTAATTTCTGAATAAATATATATTCTAGGAAGAGGGAGATACAGAGAGGGGGATTTTAGACACAGCTTTCCTACACAGACTTCCCTTTCCAAGCATAAAGCAGACAAAATGCATAAGTGTGCAAAGTTTGGTTTCTATGAGTGGCATGAATCTTCATTCCAAAGGTGTTCCTGAGCAGACTGGGTGATTTGCTATCTAATACTATATTTAAACACAGATCTGGAAAAAAAAACACAAACTTTTCTCCACTCGGAAGCACTACTGTGTCTCCTCATAATCGTATATGTGACAAACTAGAAAGCTGAAAGGATGTTCCCAGACTGCCAGCTTTCCTGCCCGAAAACAATGAAACAACATGACCCGGCAAACTACAGCACAGTATTATATAGCTTTTTCATGAATCTGCCATACAACATAGGAGATGCAAATAGGCTTCTTTCTGGTCAAAATGGTTTAGACAGACATTATTGTAAAAACTAATCCCAAAAGGACAGAATGCCTTTCAAAGTTATTGGAAAAAACCTCATTCCCCAAAAACAATAAGAAAAAATAGGATAAAAGAATCATATGCTTTAGGCTGAAATCACCCACCTGCTAGAGAGGTCTAAGAACCTACATGCAGGGGGTTTTTAATATATGAAACCAATAATACTGGTTAGTAAATACAAAGAAAAAAAGACCTCTCTTAGTGCAATACACCTCAGCACATTCCCCCTGTCTGGTTTGAAGAAACTATTTTAAGGAACAGTAAAATGAAACAAAGAAAATATTGCAGTATGAGGATGAAGTACAGCTAGATGTAGTGGAGATGGGTTCACTAGCTCAGGCTTTCAGAAGTCATGTCCTCTTCAAGCATTCTCATGCTTGCCTTCAAAAAACAGTTTACTCCAAGTTCTCTCCCAAAGGCAACTAATATCTTAGTATCTTCATCACTGAACCACTAACTACTAGGCAGGACACTCCTTGGATGCTACAGATGCTGTACACTGCATTGCCAGATAAATACCTACAGTGCAGAGATTGTACTAAATGCTTTACTCTTAATGGCTTGAATAGTGATAGAGAAAAAAACTGCCTAAATTATGGTTTTGCTTGAGAACTCAAATTCTGATTCATTTTCAAGAGATGAACCTACTGACATAATTAACTACCACTCTCCAAGGGAGGGAAAATGGTTGGGTTTGGAGTTTTTTTGTTTGTTTGCTTTTTTAAATTTGGTTTGGTTTCTTGAGTCTTGAGAAGGCCTCAGCAAACTACAGAGAACAAAAAGAGTTCAAAGGAGGATTAAAGATGAAAAAATAAAACAATACATTTTAAAAGGACTTGGAAAAGCTTTAATTGAAGACTGTTTAGTACCATCAAAGTACAAATAAGAAGACTTGCACTATAACTATTTGTTTGTGGAAAGAAACAAATGTGTTGTGCAAATGAGCTAAATACATCGGTAAAGAAAGGTGCTTGCTCCATCGGTCTCAGCTTTCGGATAGACCTACCAAATGCTGAATCAGTCAGCCCCTCAAAAATCAACAAATTCTGAATCTACTAATGCATGGAAGACTAGAGTTTTGTTAAATTCTGATGTAATTAAACACTCCTGGAGCTGGGAGATGTATTATGTAGTGATTTGCAGCTACTTTGTCCTGTTCCTTAGTCCCTGAAAACACTGGCTTTCTGAAGAAGTGTATTTGCCAGGTAAAAGTTGGAAGCCAGGGCAGCTGCCTGAATCCAGAGCCAGAGGTGGTGCTGAATAATACAGCACAGAATGTGAGTCCAACCAAAAGCATTTTGGATTATACAAGGTACCACACTTGTTACATAAAATATGAATTCAATTACTTTATTTGTTATTTAAAGTGCTTAGTACTTCAGGATTGGCTGAGGAACAAAAGCAACAAAATTCCTTTTCAAGAAAACAACAATTATCCCAGAGGAGTAATTGTAACATGCACTTTTGAAACTCAGTGATTACACAACCTGGAATTCAGAGCATCTGAAGGACACTCACAGACATAGCCATTATTTACTATTCTGAGGAAAAGGCATGACCGTATCTTGCAGCTTTGAACATCTGAGTTCCAGAGTTATGTCATATCACAAATAAGCACAAGGCATTTGCCACTAGCCTATCCAGCTCGCAGAAGCCCATTCGTATAACATTGATCCAGTTCTGATTTATTTCTTTTTACTTTAAGAAAAATGCCCATGAGTCTCAGGTTTCATAAAGTCCCTGGACTTCCATCTACTATTCTGAAGACAAGAATAGAAATGAAAAAAGGTCTCACTGTTATGTGAGGAGGTAAAGAAAAGACTGGAGGCAAAAGCTTGACCTGATGCAAGACTCTGTCAAAGTTCCTTGACTCAGGGGAACCTGAACTTTACCCTAAGGCCCTTCTGACAGCATACATGGACACAGTCATAGCTGACATTTTAAAATGAAATGAAGGACAAAGCAATAAAAATTGTTACTCAGTTTTGTCTCAAAAAAATTCTAACAATGAAAGCTCACACTTCACTCCTAGCTGTTGCGATTAGCAACTCAAATGCAACTGTTGCAACTAATCTTTGCTCTGGCTGCTGAGATGATGTCCGGGGTGAATACCTGGATTCCTTTTCCTCATTCACAGAGTCCATCTAAGAACAGTCAAGATTTGTCCAGCAGTATTTATTCAGCTCTAGTATCAACCAAAAGGCCTCAAATTAAAATTATTAGTGAAAGACAAAGTAACTATTTTTTAATGTATTTCACAAAATGCTTAAAAATCAAGCAAGAAGAAACTTATCACATCCCTCTTCATGGAAGCAGACTCAATTATAACTCAGATATTCCTGCCAGATATTTGTCTAATACATTCTCAAGTATCTATACCAATGGAGACTTTCCATGTCATTAGGTAATTTACTGTAGAGCTTAAACCGCTCATACTATCACAAGGGTTTCCCTGAGTCCCTACTCTCATTTACCTTGCTGCCAGCACTGCTTATCCTATGGACAATAGGCAGGGAGAGGAAACTATTGCCTTCCCCTTTGCAACTATGTTTTAAGCACCTGAAACATAATTTTGGGTTCCATTTCAGCCCGCTGACATTTTAGTAACCAAGCCCCTTTAACACTTCTGTACACTTTCCAGACATGTAGGTCCCATTTGCTCCACCTTCTTTGCTCTCTCCTTCCCTTTAGCTTGCTGGCTTGAATCCTTCCTGAAGGATGCAATGTACAAGCCTGGATGCAGCATTTCTGCTGTTCAGAAGAAAGCAGACAGCCTTAAGACAGCCTTATCTTCTTTTTCTTCTTCTTAGGGTCCATTTTAGCCTTTAGAACTTCAAATATGAATCCTCTGCCTCACCCACCTTTCTCATTCCTGTAATGGTGCAGTCACTATTCTGAGAAAGCCACTCTTGCACAATTTCACATAGAATTGGCTTCTATTTCTTTCAGAACACTGCTCTCATTTGTCATGATCAACCTGCATACAGCTCTCCAATGTACTTTTAATCCTCTCACCTTTGCTTCACCTGCAAATTCAGTAAGCATTTCTCAGCTGATTTTTGAAAGCTGACAACTTACTAGTAAGTGTGTCTAGCATGTGCAATAGCATCTGAGTCCTCAGATGAGATCACAGAACTGCTCTTTTCTTTATTTTCAGTATTACAGAGTCCACAGCTACAGAACAAAATTTCCCTTCCATTTTATCCATTTTTCCCCCCAGATATACTGTCACCTAAGCAATTTTCCTGTTCTGTATAACTGTTATACAATCAGTACCAAACCTCTCATTGCTGAAAGAATGTTATGACAGTGTTTTACTTACTACCTTTGCTATTGTGCAACTTAAGATAATATTTGGTTTTAAAAGCCTAAAATGTTTCTAATGTTGTATAAGCATGGCACTGTAGCTGTTCCTCTTTGCAGATAATCCCCTTGATATCAATGCAGCTGTTCATATGAGTTACACAACAGATTCCAAAAAAGCCTATTATTTGGTTGTAAAATTAACACATGCATAGTACAATATTATTCCTTACATACTTTTTGGGCAAAGCTGTGCCTGTTTCTTTGACAAAGTCCCCAGTCCATTAGGCTGCACTGCCCAATATCACCACATACGTGGTACCCAACTCTCCATTTTTCATGTACCAATGTGTCACATTAAAGCCTACTGAATTTCAGTCTTAACCTTCATGGAAACAAAACTGATTGCTTTAGCTGATTTTTATTGTAGCAAAAGTTTGGAGGATGGGTCATTAACTTCATTAACATATTCTACTCTGCTGCGAATACTCTTAATTGAAGCGTGGAGTGAGCCCACAGACATTTTAGATGGGAGGTTCTGTGAAATAAGGCTTGTAATTAGGGAATGTTTCAGAATGATTGACAGGGTCTTTTTCATCAACACCTTCTCCATTGTTTTTCGGACATCCACTGAACTTTGCAGAAAGGACTTTCTGAACAAGAGGAATGTGGAAAAGAGCTATTATTACTGTCAAGTATGACACATAGGTGAGAAACAAAAACTATCCCTCCATTAGTTAGAAAATCACAGCTCTGGTTAATGAAAGCTCTACATTTCATCTGTGGTTTTTACTACAGAATTCTTTAAAAATATTAGCAGCATCTTCTGGTTTTCTCAGAATGAAAGCTGATAAACTAGCAACAGAGAGACGTGCTCCTAAGCTAAACAGTTCACTTGGAGTTGTTATATAAATGGCCTTTCTGAAATGTGTCCAAGACTTAAATTACTCTGATTAGCTGATGTCTGTGGGACTGGCAACAAGCCTTTTCACTGTTGCTCTCATGGTAATTATTATTCTTGTTTCACTGCATATTTTGATAGCATTTCTCAAGTGTCTAGTTGTAAATCTCTTAAAAGCCTGAGGATGGGTGAATGAGTAGAGGTAAAATAAGAACAGATCCAAGCTGATATTATTCTTGTCTTTCCTGTACAACTTGTTTTGAAGTTGAAAATAAGTGTCTCCCTACATCCAACTTGGAGCTGATCAGAATGCACTTCAAAAAAAGGGACAGGGGTGCTTTTAAGACTCTCCAGTATATTTATATATCACAAAAGGATATATTATTCAGAACAACAAAGTCATAAGCTACTGCAGTTTGTTTCTTTTTGTTCAACTACTTTTTTAAAACGGAAAATAATTGTAAAAATAGAATTTCTAATGGTCAGCACCACCACACATTTTCCCTTGTAGATAAGAGCTCTCTTCAGATTCAAGAAAGCTCTACAAGATCTCATTTATCTGATCTATCAGAACCAATTAATTTTACCAGAAAAATATTCCTCTCATAACCTCAAACATCAGACCTTTCGTCTTCCCATAATTCATCTCCCCAAACTGCTCTCAACTCTGTAATTGGAGTTTGTGTCTCTTTGTTCCCACAGTTCTTTCAAATATCACTTCAAGTCCCATCACTTCTCATTAACTAGTAACTTCTGCAACTCTCTTTGATAGAAGAGTCAAATCCCCCAAGTCAAAACTTTGTAAATTAGCATTTATTAATCTATGTTTCACCCTGCTCTGTATTATCCGACACGGAGTCAGGAATAGAAACTGCTATCTCAGTTCCTAACATGTTAAATGACTTTAGAAAGCTTCTCTTTCATTGTCCTCTCTATAAATCATTCCCTGTGCTACCTAAGAGTGACACAATCCACAAGATATTCGTCTAACAGTATGGCATGACATGCCATCAAAAATCAGCTGTGAAGTATTCTCTGACAGCTGCTGCAAGAAATTTTCCCTGGTGTATGGTGAAAGCAGATACAAGCAACTTTTTAATTACTTGCACTACATTTCAGCTCTCTTCTTACTTTTCTTTTTGATCACCCACATCCAAATGGGTAAATGGCTTCATTCTGGTGTTTTTGAAAGATTGAGCTGAAGTAATCTCAAATTAAATATATCTTTACACAGAAGTAGGAAAAAGAAAAACCAAACCAACAACAAAAAACCCCAACCAAACCAACCCAAATCAACAAAAAAACCCCCACAAAACCACATGCATCATTACAGAATCTGAGTTTCTATTTCAATGGGTTCAATCTGGAAATAAAAGGCTGGAAATTGCCCAAGATGCCAACTATACTTTTTGGTAAGGAAGGTTCCAAAAAGCTTTCTTATTCCACCAACAGCATTTTCCTGTTCATTAGTACAGAACAAAATGGCCAGACAATAAACATTTCTATACATATGAATATCATGAATGCCACCAAAAAAGCAAGGAAATAAGAAGAAAATTCCTCATTAACAAGAAGTTAGATTACTAACTGAAAAATTCTCTACGTGAAATACAAGATGATAGTGAAGGGAAAAAGTGGTGAGTGGGCTGAGGCACTCAGGAAGCCAATCCAGTACAGACAGACTTTCCCTGGACAGAAGAAAATAAATGTGCAGAGAAGCTGTTTGTAAACTGAAAATTCGTCTAGTGGATTAGGCAGAAACAATTTTTTTTCCTTAGGATCTTAGCAAGGTTTTGTTTTCTTTTCCCATCTAACACTGCTTTCAATTATTGAGACAGAATGACAAAAGAGCATATGTGCTCAATGATCAGAGGACCTGCACCATCAAAATGGGCATCTGCTACTCATTTCCGAAGGATGCTGCAAGTGTAACACAAGTGAAAACCAGAATACTGAATAGTCCTGAGTCAGGCCAGCTGGAGCAGGACCAAGAAATGGGGCTATCTCCAGAGGAACTTAATACAAGAGGTCTGTATAAAGTAATTTGTACCTGGGAATGCATCCTGTAATTGCTTTATTGTATTTGATCAGCTATGTTACAGAGATGATTTAGGCATAGATGGAACCAGCAACAGACCAAAGAACAATTGCAAAGGTGATTCCATTTCAATAAAATATCCTTGGCTTTGCTTCCAAATTGAGTCAAAGTGCACGTCCATGACCAACCATTAATCCATCAAAATATGATGGATCTGGAGGAACTGTATCCTTGAACAGGATGCACCACAGAAATAATCACCTAGAGTTTAGGAAGCTGAAGGGTTGCCTCTGAGTTGATTTCATTCTAGCCTGATCTGCAGCTCCCCCATGGTGTCCTGAATTGCTCACTCATTTTTGAAAATGTTATCCCTACCTACTGCATTTACCAGCGGTTAATTCTGTTGCTTTTTTTTTCCACCAAAAAAAGGGGTCTTTTTCCTTCCATCGTCCCATGTAAACTGACAGCCTGGTAAAACACATTTTGCAAACAAAATTCTGATGCATTTCAGAAATGGTGAGTCCAATCGATTAATTGAATTATAGGTGCTCAGAATCACTAGGGGTGCAAAGTTACTTAACTCCTTTCTATTGACTGCACAGCATTTACAAAAAAGATGGTCTGATTTCAACTAATTTTTATTTCAATAAGTCTTACAAATACTTTTTTCTTCTTCTTGCATTGCTTCAGATAAATCCCTGAATAACCTTTTTAATAATTCAGTAAGGAGGAAATAATTTCTCAGATTTTATGGAGACAGTAACTCTTCATAAATGCGCCTTGTCTATCATAGCTTCTAGTAGAAATCTTGCCACACTGTGGGAAAGAGGAGACTCTGTGGAATAACAGCATTTAGGAATTTTATATATCACATCCCTATAAATGGGACATACTCCTAAAGAACATTTTTATTGCCTATGTTGGGGATGTTCACATTATCCTTTTAACTGACTTACTCTACTTCAAATTCAGCAGAGCTCTCAGACTCCATGACTATCAGCAGTAAGTTCTTACAGGTTAAACATGAGTCACATGAAAAACAAGACCCCAAAAAGTCACACCCTCTTGTTAATTCATCAGCCTTTTTATTTGTTCCTTTCAGTTTTAGTGGATATGTTTTTCCTATAGTATGAGAATATGAAAGCAGAACATCTGGCTGCCATGCTCAATTCTTGTTAGTTTTTTCATCTTTCCTCAATTGGTACTTTTCAGTGTCCAAGACAAAGAAATATCATCCATTGGGGCAGGTCTTTTATACTCAAATTATTTTTAGCTCATTTCTGAACCCCATTGTCTTTTGATTTCACGTAGGATGACCTTAAATGAATTCAGCATTGAAGCAAAAGACAATCACTGACATACCGTTAGAGAACAACAAAAGAAAAAAGTGCAAGGACTGTTATACCCAGAACAGGCACAATGAGGCAAGCCAAATGGCTAGCTGGGCTAAATAAAGACTAGAATCATTATTCTAAAAACATGCAACCTCAAAGACAAAAATGCAACAATGTTGAAAGGCACCTTAACAGAAAACTCTAGAATGGTACACAATGAAATCCCATTTTACTCCATTCCGATTATCAGAATAACTGTGAGTAACATAGAAGGAAGAAATCAGATATTCGATCTCCTTGCACCTCAAAGCAGTCTTTTTTTTTTTTTTTTCATTTGTTTATTTGGTTTTTTCCATAACTACTGCAGTTAAGGCTCTAGGAGGCCTGATAAACATTTCCAAGATAGGGTAATACTAATTCAGTACTATCTGAGGAATTAGAGTGCATGAAATGTGCACCCACTGCCATAAACAAAGACTGCTAAAGAGCACTGGGTCTTTTCCCTAGAAAAGCTCTTATTCAAATGGCACTAAATGCAGATATGATGGCAAAAAACAGATGGAAAAATTATTTCTTAACTCAAGTTGAATCAAATTTTCAGTAATTTTCTTTTCCACACTTTAAACAACCAGTTGTGGTAAAATTTGGCTTTTGTAGCAATTGCACAGATTTTTCAGCTGCCCCTAGCTACTGCAAGATGCCTCCAATTTTACTTGGGAAATTACAGAGGCAAAAGGATGCACTTTCCCGTTAACCATTTTATTTTATATCTTGGCTTTTGTAAGGTGCTTAAGCTGTAGAGTCTCTGACTGAAGTGATTTGGTAGCTTATATTTTCAGAGGATACAGTCACTCTGATTGGAGTTACTTACAAGTTAAACATGATAACATGCTTCCCCACTACCCATAGGAGACCTCCTGAAAGACAGAAGGCAAGTCCTGTCATCAGCTAGAGGAAGTCGAACATAGGTGAGTTTGTAAAATGTTACCTGAGTTACCTGGATCCATTTCAGTACCCACCTGCACTTTGAAAGATGGAAGAGTTGGGTGGCTGAGTTGTGGGGTATAAATCATCCCTTAACAAAAACTTTTAGGAATCCCTTAACATCTGTCTTGGAGGCAGCACAGCTTTGGTCTGCAGTGCTCGTTTCACTGCCTTATGTTAGTTGCTAATTTAAAGCTAATTGTAGAGCAGGTCACATTCAAGTCATTGGAAAAAAGCCCAGTTACTTTTATGGTGCGTGACCAAGTTCTAAAAGAAAATAACAAAACCATTAATTAAAATAATTTAAAAGGAAAAACAGCAACTAGAAAACACAACCCAGCTGAGGTTATTGAGAATTACATGTAATTTTTCTAACCAGTAATGTTCCCAGGTAAGTACAGGGGCCATTGCTTTTTTAAGCTTTATAAAACCCAAACCACAGAGCACCTCATATTGTCTCACACTGCCACACCTGGCTTAGCCTTTGTAATCACAGTATTTGGGTTGTTATTTGCAGACATCTACTGGCATTTTAAACTAGAACTTTCTCTTATCCAACCCTTCTTTTCCCCAACAACACGGAAGGTCTACAAAACATCAGATCTGAGAACTGAAGCAATGCTTCCTCTGGGTGCCATGCAAAAAGTCCACTATTATCAGAAGGCAAACATGTTGCTTTTGTCTATAAAAGGGTGAATTCAAAACAAGAAATAATTAACTCATTCCCAACAGTATGAGTGCACTCAAGCCAGAAATACTAGCACAGAATATAGCATCTTCATTTTATATTCATGATTATGTGGAGACTCAAAACATTCCCAATTTTATTTATTTATGTGCAACAAGAAACATCCTTTTCCAGGCAGCAGCAAACATACCAGAAAATAGAGTTCTGTCTCCACTTCTATTCTGTGGTTCAAGATTGAGAAGAGAAAAATCCAAGCAGTGTGGCACAAGATAATTAAAACATAACAAACTATAGCTCAGCTTTACAAGAGAAGTAAACCGTACAAGAGCAACAAGATGCCAAAGCTTTGACATCTACAATGCCCAAACAGGCAACATCCCATGTACAGACTGGGCAGAGCACAATGTCTGCTGTTCACTAGGCTATGTGAAATGCTTACTGAGACCTTGGATAAAAAAGTTTACCTAGTGCATTCCTTCTGTTCATCCACCATCAGGCTCAGTAAAGCAAACAGGCTGTGAAATCAACAGCTTCCCAATTGTTCATTTTCAGGAGAGCACAACGCTGTTTTATATAAATGAGACTGAACTGCCAACATTTCAATGAATCTGAAAGAACTTACCAGCCACTGACCCAAAAAGATAATCAGCATACTGAACGCTCAATGTTTCCCCACTAGAGAAACAGTTTAGTAATGGTGACATAACTCCCGACTTGTGGGTCATGAGATATAAAATATCATTACTTTTCTGTAACTATTCAGTGGCTCAGAGGACACAAGAAGAGATGGCAATCCTCGTCTTTTTTTTTTTTTTTTTTTTTTTTTTTGGTACTTGTGATGAGCAATTTCTTGCTTGACAAGTGGTTCTCTGCAGTGCCAGGCTAAAAGATGCCAAGTCTATGCTATTCCAGCCAAGGACTCACACAGGTATTTCAGTGGGATTACCCAGGAGCTTGACAACTGACTACAAGTTTGAAGGTTTTGTTGGACTGGGACCAAACAGCTTACCACTAAATCTCTCTTGATGAACTTCTCTGTAAAAATGTGTATTGCAAAAAAAGGAGAAAAGTTCTGAAAGGTCTTTCAATATTAAAAGTATTTAGATATCAAACTCCCATTGTTGTAACATGCTTAAATATCTCTGAAGAGATGAGCCAAACCCACTCTCTGCACTCCCAATTACTCTGTGTGTTGGGAGCCTTAGCAAAGAGGCCGGTGACAGAACACGCCTGCAGACAGGCAAATCTCATGTGGCAACCTGGGAGGCTGGAGCCAACAAAGTTCACTGTACCATAGCTCTGAGTCTTTTGCAACCATATGAGTTGCAAAAGACTACAACTGCCCTACAAAAGTAGCCATAGTTAATCACAGTTGCAAACAACCAATCCATTATAGAATTATATGCATCACTTTCCTTAAGCTGTTTCAGGGAAATATCTACTTTATTTATAGAGGCTCATTTCAACAGGTTAACTAAAACTCTGTTATAGCTGCATGCCTAAGGAAAGAAGCCATACTGGTCCTTAAATGGGCAGTCATGTAGCACATTCAGCTGTGATGCATATTTTCTCTGTAATTTGCCTTGTCTGAGTGTGGAGTCTTTGACATGCACAAGAATGGACAGCACTTGTCAAACTATGATTACTTCAGAAATTGAAATACATAAAATAATAACTGAGGCAATCAAACGCACACACAACTATCATTTGCTTGGAACCAGACACGTAGACAGTAAATGATTCAATTTATAATTAATTCAGAGAAAGAAAGAGGAGCTGAAAAAAACCCCAACTATATAAATACATTCTTCAGGATTTGGCAGAAAATAATGACTGAACAAGGATCTCAAAAGGAAAATTAATGAATGACAACAGGAGCAGCATATGTGTAATGCGAAGATAGACTGCAAGAAAATTAAACATGTTGCTTATGGGAAAATAACCACCTTCTCCATATTTTGCTCAGAAAAAAACACGGTTCCTAATGGAATTCAAGGCTATTATTCAAACAGAATCTTCTCATGAAGGTAGAAACTGTGAAAGTATGCTTCCTAAAACAGAGCCCCAGGAAGCCTTAACTGAAGCCCCTAATTGAAGCCTTAGAATCATAGCAGTGATTTTCTTGAACACATCTCCCCAGATTAGCTAAAATAAAATCCTCAGACAAAAACATACAATGCAGCAACATAAAGGAAACAGTTAGTGAGATGTAAATAAAGAAAAAAAGAAGAAAATAAAATGTAGAGTCAATCTTTGGGGAAAAGGATGGGTGAGTACTTACACGTATATGCATGCAAATTCAACTTTACTATATAAATCACATACCTGGAAAAAATAATATTTTAAGAAACCCTAATTCTCTTCTGAAAGGACTGTCCATAAGTTTACATACCTTAGCAGTGTTTTAAGAGCCCTGTGATAGCAGCAGTTTTCAGAAATCAACCACAGTTTTCAAGATCCCACTCAAGCAGGTTTTCTAAATGAAACAGTGAAAGAGATGGCCTGACATGTAGGAATGTCCCAGATGTCATAGCAATGCTCTGTGAAGGGCCCCAGTCTCTGGTTTAAACTGAGGAAGATTTCAATGGAAGCCAGACTCATAAAACAGATCCCAGACTGACAATTCACACATTACAACTGTCTCACTAAGAGAAAGAAATATTTTTATGGAAGTTATACAGATTAAAAAAACCCCAACAAACAGGTCTTATTGAATTAAAAATTCAGTTCATAAATCCTATGATACCATAGGTTTGAAGAGAGAAGAAAACACAACAACTGCTTTCTTCCTAGCATCAGTACTGCAATTAAATCTGTAATCTTCTCAGCCATGCAGCTATTCCTCAAGGACATTCAGTGTTAAATTATTAGAAGATTCTCATATGCCTTACATGAGGATCAGATCCCACTTTGTGTTCCTCTTCCAGTTCTTAGCAAATAATGGCATGTTAACCTTATTATTTACCTTTGAAGTTCCCCCACCACCAATGAGCTTTGTCACTGCTGCTCTGAAGTTATGGTCAGAGGACAGCAGGGAGAGATGTGTTTGCACCATTTGCCAGTTACTGCTACATATAACCAGTGCACTTAACTAAAGTTAAATGACAACTGCATGAAAATTCCATTGTCCTAAGTCCCGCAGCAACAGAGGCTGGTGCAAGTTTTTCCTAAATAAGAGAATTTAGCCATTCTTCAGTCCCAGCCTAGACAGAATGCACACCATACATCATACAAGGATGCAAAACCATCTTTCTCTGCAGCAAGGTGCAGCACCAGTGAGAAAGGGTTAGAGAAAGGATTATCAGCCTAGGGTATAGCATGCAAGTTGGCACATCCGATTTATGAGCCAAAGTGTCTGTGGAGAGACCTTAAAAGAGGGAAGTAATAAAAACCATTCAGAGCATGTAAGACCCAGTGCGTGAAGGTGGCCAAATAATGGCAAGAAATTAAATAGGCTTAATATACTTCTGGGCTCTCACAGATAAGTGCGATTAGCTCCCACATACTTCATTTTCTAAAAGATCAATTACACAAGTCCTGCCACTGAATAAAGATTGTGGCTTTTACTCTGACTTCTGGGGGGGGAAAGAAATTAGATTGGACAACTCAGAAATTATGCAAGCAAATAAAAACTGCCAGTATTATTATTTCTTAACAAGTGCTGTGATTTTGAGACTCATAGAGTCTCAAGAGTCTTTTGGAGTCAGTTGCATCATAAAGTTTGATTCATGAAGGCAGGAATACAAGCCTGTTATCATCAGCACTGAAAAAGCCTGAACAGTGTACCAATGTGAATTATTGATTTCTCAATGTGTATACTGGAGTAGGAAATCTATATCCCAAAATTACCAAAGAAAATCCAAATTTTTACATTCCTGTTTTCTCCAATTACAGATAAAAATAATTTTGAAGAGTATAGTAAACTAGTGCCAGGCAAAACACTGCAGCCCTTGCTCCTCATAAAGAGGAAGTTTCCAGCCACAGCAAGATTTGGCTGCTACGTTCATGTCCTTATTACTAAAATGTTTTTTCTGACATCTGCTGCCCTATAATCAGTGTTTGGGTGCTAATAATTACATGAATATGATACTGTACATCCAATCAGTGCTTCAGTGAACTAAAGAAAAAGACCAAATCAGAAGCAAAAGAAAGAATTCTATGGTAAACTAAATGAATGGACAGACACACAGCATGGAAGTTGGGGTTCTCTCTGAGGTGTTCTGATATGCAGTAAAAAAACAGTATTTATATTAAATGAGGTACTAAAAAAAAATAAATTCCTACATCATAATTGCTTTTAAAACAATTGCTGCAACACAAGCCCTTTCTGGGAGTCCTGAGGGCTTCCCTTCATATGATGCAGAAATGGGTACAGTTGGTATTGATGGGTCAGGCTATAAAGGTCCCTTAGCCATCCTTCCCTTTCTTGCTAAATTCTTCAGACTTATGTCTCTGTGTGTGGAGAAGTAGAGGCAACATAAATATCAGCTTGCCTGAATCCTGGAGCCCAAACAACACAGTTGTGATTTCACTCCCCCTGTGATTTGAACCAGGCTGGAAACTTCCTTGCCATAGAAATCACTTAAATGTATAAAAAATTGTCACCATCCTGGAAGAAAAAAAGGCATAAAGAAGGAGAAACTGTTCTCAAAACTACTGGAGACCAGGCACAGAAATTGATTTTCAGTTAGGTTTTTACTGAGACAATACTTGAAAGAACTGGGATTGAAAGCGAATTTCCTGAAAATTGGTTTGGCAACTATCCTAAACTGTAGGATGAATTTATATGTTGCAGTCTTCATTACTTGAAGCCTTTAAATCAGATTTCTTATAAGATAAATGCATATTCAGGCCTTAAGAATACAACATCAAAGTTACAAACTCCCAGTGAACCCTAGGAATGGACATTATTACTCAGCTGCCCACCCAGAGTATTTGAGGATAGTTTCATAATGACACACATTTGTTCCTAAATCTTTCTGACACACAGATATTCCTAAATCTGTCTTCCAGTTTTTAAAGTGGCCTGTACAGCCCTATTACTCCTTAGATACTCTAAAGAAGGACACTGGACAATGGAAGAGTGACTTATTGTTCTTTGTCCCCTGTAAACAGATTTGTAAAACTGAAATAAGCTCTAAGAATACAAAAGCAAGAGAACATTCTTTCAGCATCTCAAACAGTACAGTTACTTTGTCAGATTGACCAGCCAACTTGTTTAGTCTCAGAAGCAGCAATTTGAACCACCAATTCCACAACTTTTCAGGATTCTTTTTGTACTGAAACTCTTTTTGAGCCTTTCTGGTTTCTTTCTTTTGCCTAAATGACATTTTAGAAAAGGGAGGAATGACACAGAGTAAGGAGATGGAATCCTTTCACTTTGTTTCCCAACTTCAAATGGCAGAGCACTGCTCATTTGTCCTTTCAAAGGTTGCTTCCTGTTCTCCTGTCAGTGTGTGCTGAGACACATAGACCTCCCTGTACCATTTCTTTTCTTTTTTAAATATACTTCTTAATTTAGAACAAGAGGGTACAGGCTTAAGCTCTGCCAGGGGAGGTTTAGGTTGGATATAAAAAAGAAATTCTTTACAGAGACAGTGGTCAGCCATTGGAATGGCCTGCCCAGAGAGGTGGTGGACTCGCCATCCCTGGAAGGTTTTTAAGATGGGACTGGACGTGGCACTCAGTGCCAGTAATCAAAGTGGGGTTGGATCAAGGGTTGGACTTGATGATCTCAGAGGTCTTCTCCAACCCAACTGATTCTATGATTCTATGTCAAATTTCTGGATTAGCTTTTTGTTAGTCAAAAGTCTAATAAATAATGGTGAACTTTTACTAATTGTTATCACACCAACTTTGTAATGACAACAATGCATTAGTCCCATAACTGAAATTACATGACCAATGCGATCTAAACACGATCCTTGAGCAGAGTTTAATTACAGGATTAGGGAAGAGGTTATTTAATGTGTGTGACATGCCTGTATCCCTTCAGGGGAATGCTTGAAGGACTCAAACACAGTGCTCTGATGCTTCATTTTCAATCCTCTACTACACAGGGGCCACAGTGGTTTTAAAAACCAGTGATTAGCCATCCTCCTGATACTCATGCTGCAAGGTTTGGACAGACTGCAAAGTAGCACAGCAGGGTTATATAAGCACCTATCACAGTACCATTATGGGACAACCTTGAGTGAAATCTGAGGATAAACAGCCATGCCATAAAGGCTGTACAAAACCCAGCAGGTTAGACACAACTGTGATGCTAAGCAATCACTGTCTTTGTGACAGCTGGAGCAGAAACAGCAAAGTTATGATATAACCCATGCCCACAGACAGCACTGCTGGTGAAACTGCAAGCCAAGTCTCCTGGACAAAAGCCCATTGGGATGCTCTCCAGGCAGCAGAAGCTGTGACATTTGTTTTAGAGTCTAGCATGCATGATTTAAGTGTCTTTTCAGATTACAGCAAAAAGGGAATTGCAAAGCCAGAACGTAAAAAAAGTGGATTGCCTGTGAACATGTCTACTTCTCTTACATCTCCAATCACAGACTTTGGGCAACACCCTTCCATTCCATTGCTCCTGAGGGTGTTTATCTGCAGAAGACTGACTGAGCAGTGTTGAAAGACTCATTCATCACCTCCTGAAATGGACAAAACACTTGTCTCTGCAGTATTGCACAACAGGACCCAAAGGGAACAGCTTAAGTTATGCAGCTGTAATACCAGAGTTAGGACTCTGGTACCCTACAGCCATGTGTATCCACCATATAATGTTCCATAAATTCTAAATATGCGCTCATTAGAGAGCTTTGTGACTTTGAAAGGGAAGCACATTCAGAACTTCACTCCTCTACTGGTTACTGATCTTTGTATTTGCAGCATAAATTTATTCATGGCAAATGTATACCCGTTTGTTCTTTACCTCAAATATCTCCTCTTCTCTGTTTTTAATCCATAAAAATATTTACAGAAACCTATTACAGATTCTTCCAGACTTTATTTTGAGAGACTAAAGAAATTTATCATACCTCACAGAGGATGATTTGTCCTTCTCATCCCAAATAGGCTTACTCTGCACATGTTGCAATTTGAATGAATTTTTATTGCAAATGAATGATCAGAACTTTATGAAATATTTTATGCTCAGTTATATCAGTGTACTTCCTTCTCACTGCTGGAAAAGCTGGTTCTCATATATTTTAATAGCACATTCCCTTTTCCCACATCTCTCTCGTAT
Organism: Hafferia zeledoni; assembly: GCA_035583235.1. Lineage (NCBI taxonomy): Eukaryota > Metazoa > Chordata > Aves > Passeriformes > Thamnophilidae > Hafferia > Hafferia zeledoni. The sequence goes on from JAWWEV010000083.1 coordinate 18,533,337, forward strand.
TTTTAAAGTCCAGTCTTTCTGCAGTAAGGAGACAGGTAAGATTTTTTTCAGTTTAGAAGCAGAAATCTTGTCTATCAGTCATCAAATGTATGAATATTGACTATGTATAATTTCATGGCTTTTCATACTCCATCATCTCCTAGTTACTTTTTACAGGAATTTCTAATCCTCCCCTGACACAAATTAAAAAGAATTGTCAGCACAACAGCAGAATTTACTGGCACACTCCCACTTTTATGACAATTTTATTATGAAAAATCTGAAAAAGACCAGTGCTAATAACACCAAGGCTGTGGCTTGATCCCGATATGGGCCATTCACTTAAGAGTTGGACAGTGATCCTTGTGGGTCCCTTCCAATTCAGAATTTTCTGATTCTAACTAACAACTTTTATGGGATACAATAACAAATGCCTTTGGGAAGAAAAGTAAAATAAGACCTACCACAAATCCTTTTCAATAAACAGTAATGATCTTCCCTTTCTTAAGTCATGTAAATATTTTTAAAAAATTAATTTAAAAAGGCAAAATCATTATGCCAGTATATAATTGATTCTTTTTTTCCTGGAACAACACTGGAAATCAACAGGTGAAAAGGTGAAAGCTCCTTTTGTTTTCTGGAATAAATACATTTTCATGATTTAGTCATCTTAAACCAAAAAAACCCAATCAAAACAGAGAAAAACAATGTTTCTTCCAAAACAAGCTGCAAAACAAAAAACCATGCCTATTAAAATACATATTGAGCCTGGACTGATATTCAGTTGAGAATGTTTTTGATTTGTATTATCATTATGGGTTGAAAGGGGTAGGGAATGTTTTTACTGTAACTATTGGATAAACTTATGAAAGATCTTTTTGGGAATGTATGTCTTAAAAGGCACCTCTTTGGATGAAGCACTTTGTATCATTTGCTTCAACATCTGTGGGCCTGCTGAGTTCCTTCTTTATTCACATTTCACTAAACCTATAATTAATCCCTCTTAAAAAAATGCCTCACGTCAGGTGTTCTAATGAAGAATCCTGAGGAAGCTGGTAATAGTTTGCTAAGGGGGAGCAACAAAGCTCCTTCTCTGCTTAAAAGTATTTCTTGCAAGATTCATTCCCTTCAGCAGATGGAAGGCTGCAGTAAAAGACACCAGCTCAGGGCTGAAGAGGTCATAAAACTCTCAAGGGCAGGAAATTACATAGGCATATCTGCCAATGGGGTCTGTTAATGAAAAGTCGTTAGGCATTCCCAATCTCTTCAGTTCCTGCTTCTCCAAATAAGAGAACAGTATTTTAAAAGTAGTAAACGCCAATCATCCTGTTTCAATTTAAGTTTATTCCTCTATTTTCTTTTATATGCTAAGCATATAACTCATGCCAAACACAAAAAGTATCCACCTGCTACAGAGAAACCAATTAGATGTATAAACAAGTAGGGGATTTTCTCCCTTGAAACTTGATCCTGTAGCCCATGGAGAGTTTTGAAGCAGTAAATACCTACCATAGTATTGATACCACATGATTTTGTTTCAACACGAGTTTTAGCCCCCAGCTCTAACAACCTTTGAAGGCCCCACATTATTATGCCACAGCCATAGACTCAGGGAGAAGAAGTCACCTGCCTCCCAAGAGCTGTGTCACATGCCAGGTGACCAGACCACACTGTGGACCCATCTCCCTCCTGGGCTGGAGAGTTCTCATGCCTTCTTTTGGGCTCTAGACAGCCACTGTGACCAGCTGGACCCAGCCTGCTCCAGCAGGGACAGGTATAAAGCTTAACAGGCAAATTGTTACTGGAGCCACTGGAGTTTTTGCCAGAGTAAGGAAAGCAAATTTAAACTAACATCCATAGGTATAGCTGTGCACAATGACCATCAACATGTGAAGTTCCTTGTATAAGGACTAGAAAAGTGACCAGAAGAACTCTGATGTCCCCATGTAGTCACTTTATTTGAATGCACTATGAGGTACTATCAGAAACCATATGAGGTATTAGTAGAAGTGAAAAGTAAAAGTAAACTTCAAGAAAAGATAATTACTAGATGCTCTTTCCAGTTGACTTATCACTTTGACTAGTAGTGAGTATTAAAAAGATGATAAAATACTGAAAACTGTAAATAAGCTAGGATAAAGAGGGTTGTGTTTCCTGAATAGACTACATTCTATCAATGAACAAAAGCGAAACTTGGAGTGGAGTATGTTCTTAGAACAGTAAAAGGAATGGTACCTCTGGGAAATAAGTGCACAAATGTTCAAAATAATATCCTTATTATAAAGACCACAAAAACCAAAGTAGGAATAGGCAAATAAAGAATGAAAATAAAGAAAATTTACTGTATAACTGATATGCAGCCTTGTCTTTATGAAAATATTTACGCACATGCATATATACAAATACCTATACACACCCCTTCTATGTATGCATTTATATAAGAGGTTACATACTGAATGTCAAAATGCTTACAACTGAGGACCAGACAAAATAGATTCATAAGTAGTTTCATTGTATAAATCTGCAATGACCCACAACTCCTTCTAAATATTTGTAGTTTATTTTGGATCCTTCCTACACAGTTGTGACATTTTACATTTCTTTTAAAAATATTTAGCAGTGGAAAACAAAAACAACTAGGATCAAAAGATCCTCTTGCACATACAGCTCAGTGCTGCCCAGACCAGCAGCTTTCCCCAGGCTGGTGAGAGCTGCAGAGCTGATCTCTTCAGGAACCAAGGTAAAATGTTCTTCAAGAAATGCATATTCAAATGTCCTGTGAGCACATGGGACTACTGATCAGAAGTCATTCTGTCCCAAGACTATTATCTTTTCTATTTTGATGTCAAAGACTAAATGGCTGAAATTCAATTTGCTCCCAAGTGAATGGCTTACAAAGCTGCAAAACCGCCACATTACCTGGCATTATTGAAAGGGAATAGAAAATAATCTCACCCAAACTAAATGGGAAATACAACCTCGTATACTGCACATCTAGAAGTGCTTAAGGAGATTTTGGACACCTAGTTCCCACTGATGTCAGTGGTAAATGCCCAAGATTAAGCACTTAGGGAACTGTATAGTAACAGTTGTGGAACTGCATGGTATAACTTCAAGTTCATTTCATCTTATTAACTAAAGTTTCATATTTTCAGTTTTGCTGAGAGCATTCCAAGTGTACTGTGGTCATTGTGAAGCCAGACATTCCAAGCAAAATGGAGCTCATGTTTCATGTAAGTTATTAAGCAAAGGATTAGAAAAGTTTTAACATATTTTTTTCCCCTACAAATCTGCACAAGATATTCAGACAATTGCATATCTTTCAGAATTCAGACAATAATTTATCTCAATGACTTGACTAAATTTCAAAATCAGATAATTGTTCTTTAGAAAAAAGGAAAACATCCAACTGGTGCATCTAATTTATAACAGACCTTAGAACAGATCATACAGGTAATTAATTTTATATTGCAAAAGGCCTAGATAATAGATTAAATGCTCAGTTGCATATATTGCACAAGAAAATTAACAGATCACATTCAGCTGCCTTTTCTTCATCATCATTTCTTTGGAAACAACTTTTCAGTGATTTGGCATTCTTCTTCAAGGTAAATTGTGCTGTAGAATGATTTGATGATTCTATTTCTAGACTACAGACTATATAATATTTCCATCAAGGAAAGAATCTAAAAAGTTATTGTGCTGGACTCCACATGACTATGGGGTTCCTCAGATCTTAAATTTTGGAGTACTTCTGTGCTGGTAGGTCAAAAGCCAAGCTCAGTTATAATTTTTTTTACTGCCTGTGACTATGTAGAGTGACTTAGTGAAAGACCAGGTACATTTTATGTGTAGGCCAGAAGAAGTGCTAGGAACTCACATACTTTTTCTTCTGCCCTTGCACGCTGAAGGAGAGGCACTCATGCTCTTACTGAAAAGGATCTGAAGAGAGCACTTGGAAAAAGGTCTTAGCAATGTAACCATCCCTAGGCTATGACATTTCTCCAGATTTCTCATCTTCTAAGATTTCTACAGCCTTCATTATCTCCTTCACATAGATGCAAGAAATGCTGAATGTAGGCCTAGACTGTTCCAGGCCTCCACTTCTCTGCCAAACCCTTGCTCCAGGACACGGTGGATCTCTGCCTGTTCCTTTGGCCTCACATAATTTCCACTTCTATATCATTCTTGGACCATTAAAGGAAAAATTAAAATATAAAAAGAGGAAGGAGAACAAACTTGCAGAAAAGTTCAAAAATCTAAAATGGCAAATAAATACACTCCATAACTAAATTAATAACTTTGCCCAGGGCAGGGGATTTGAGGGGTTTTTCTGTGGAGTTTTTTGGGGTGCTGTTTTTGATATTGTGGTTTGTTTGTTGGGTTTGGTGTTTTGTTCTTTTATCTGTAAAGCATATGTTAGCATTCCCATGGAAGCAAAAGAGATTCCCTAATTTAAGAGACTGTAGCTCTACTCAGCAGTAAGCTTGAATGGCATATTGCAGCAACAGAGAGAGGAAAAAACTGGTCTTGGATTGCCAAATATTTAAATGGGAGTTAAAGTGCTGTTGGCAAGATGGTGGAGTTCTGACAGAAATTGTAAAGATGCTATTGGCTTGTGTTTTAGTGAATAGTTCTTGTATATTCAATTTTAAGTCTGTAGTTCCATCAATACAAAATATACAATGTCTGTTCTGAAGGTTAAACATGAAAACACAAATTAAAACAGTGAGATTGAGATTTTTTTCATTTTTCTACACTAGATTTGCTATATGTGATCTTGGCAAATCATTCAATACTTCAGTGCTCCATTGGTACAATGAAAATGAATAATAACAGTTATTGGACGTGGCAGTTTTGTGGCTAAATCCATCAGTCTTCAAAAACAACTTTAATAAAATGGTGATGATGAAACCTATAGAAAACCTTATAAATAGTTATTTCAAAATTCAAACCCATCTAATCTAAATCCACAAATGCTAAGTAAAAAATATTACAGTACAAATACCAGGAGAGATGGGAGGGAGAAAAAGCACATGACACGATTTTAAATCATGAAATGCACATGGGATTTTATATTGAGTTTGTAGAATGATGGCTATTATTCTTCAAATGCCATTTGGCTGGAAAAATATAAACAGCAGGAACAGCTATAGTTCAATGAATTTCCTACTAATACCTTGGCAGGTGGTATGAAAATCCCAAAGTGAGTAAGAGCAAAGATGCCTTGCTGCTGATAAAAAGAGCAAGTTGAGGGAGATGTGCATCTCTGAATCAAAAACATGTTTTAGGATTCCTGGGAAAGATGAAGACTGGAGAAATTTGCCTTGGCAAACAAAGATAAGTGATCTACCATGTCAGTTAACAAGTTAAGGAAATACAGCCCACAATTGCAAAGGGATGTGAAATGAGAGCAGAACATGTTTTACATTCAGCATCTCATGTTTAATGAAGCCATTATTTTGAGTTATATCTTAGTGTTTTCTGCTGGGATTTACAGTGCCTCAAGGATGGTCAGAGGATACTCTGTCAAGCTGCAAGTTAAACCACTATTGCCACAGTACAGCTGTAAATATACAGGAAATTGCCATAGGGCCAAAAGAACTTAGCCTGCACTTATCTTTGTCATCATTATTCAATTTTTTTCCTCTTTCCCCTTCAGAAAAGCATGTTTATAGGAGTGTGGAAACAACTGGACCTTTGAAGAAATGCTACAAACCAGAAGGATCCCACTCTGCCTTCCTGACCTGTCCTCCCCCTATCCTGTGACGCCTGGCTAAAACAGGTGTTCCATAATGAAAAAGGAAGTATTGCTCCTGAATGCCTGGAAGGCACAGATCGAGACAAAAGGTCTTTTCATTCCTCAGATACTTTTTATAAGGCAGCCATTGATAAGAGCAGTCACCTGGCAGAGAGATACAGGTTGGGATCCTTTCCTTCCCAGTTTACCTGTCCTATATACTTTAGGGGTTTCTAACATTTCTTAAACTGCAACACAGTTCCTCCTTTCTGTGATTTTCAAGAGGACAGAATCGGAGGAAGTTGGCGGTTATTTTAATAATTACGTTTTTAATACTGAAAAAGATACTGAATTACAATAGCAAGTGCAGCATTTTCCCCAAAAGAGACAGTGCTTCCCTATAGAGTTTCTGAAAATATCTTTTCCTATCTTACTCTCTAGCTCCCTACAGATTTAAATTACAGAAGCAGAATATTTGTCCTCAAAGTAACCTAGTTATTTAATCCACATGGATGTTTTGATCTCTTTCCTCCAGACTTCCAGACTGAATAGCCCCACAGAATTAATGCGGCTGCTAAAATGTATAGAATAAACTGAATCAGGCCTTTCATTCCTGCCCAGCAAACATCCTCATAGCTCTCACAGTCAAACCATGGACTCTGCTCCTCTTGCTCCTCTTTTTCACATTTCAAGAGCCTAAAGCATTCTGAAACCAAATGCACTTCCTTTACGCTTAGAATTAAGTAAATTACATTATCATATATTATAAATAGATAATAAAGATGAAACATCAGCAATGAAACAGGCAACCAGAACCTTTCACTCTCCAAATGCCTTCAAACAGTATAATGAACAACTTCGGGGAACGCAGTACTTTTTCAGTACCAAGGTAAACATCATTCCCATTCATTCATTCTCTTTCTGGGAGCACACAAGCCATGCTCACTGCCCGTGGGAAAGTGGTATCAAGCTATACTGTGACCAGAGATCCCACACTGCAATACTTCACATACACTAAGGGTTATTGAGCACAGTACAAATTAGAGGGAGGG
>JAWWEV010000083.1:18545107-18595491 GCA_035583235.1 Hafferia zeledoni
TCAACAAGAGTGATACAAACCCACACAGGAAAGCAGAAACAGGCTGCTGGAGAATATCATGGAGCAACTATCGTAACAAAGACTCATGCTGGCTCACAGTTTTCTATGGAGGCTCAGATAGCATTTTCCAATGGATTTTGAGTTCAGCTGCTGACTTACAGAAGTAGAATCTGAATAGTGATGAACATCCTTTAACACTTCACCCTTCAGAAAACACTGAATTTACAATGGATGACACTTGCCTTTTACAGTCAGCCTACTAGCAATTCTTGTGAAAAGCTGCAATTTTTTTCAGCACAGATGCAGTTTGCACATTATGGCCAAAGAGGGAGAAAAAAAAGGTAATGCTTGAATAGAAGTAAAAATTAAATACAACTCAAAGTGCTTATTACTGGATAACCACTGTATCCTATTCTGCTACTAAATGTAGCTGAAACTTCTGAGGGAATCTGGCCTATGACAGCAGTTAAGGAAAGCTGCAGTAAATACTATAAATGGCATTTCATCTCTGTAACATAAGCAGCCCTTTGACACAGTTCAATTACATCTATAAAGCAAAGGACCCAAGATCCTAGCATCAACTGTGACACAACATATCATTGAAACATTGCCAGAGACAGATAAAATGGAAAGGTTTATATATTCCCTTTATGGAACTCTCCCTATTCAAGTCAAGAATTTTTCACTCAATAAAACAACATGAGATAAGTGATGTCTGCCTAAAAACCAAAAAAGTCACTTAAAAAAAAAAAAAGTATTTGCTTATAATGGAACCTAGGCAATGTTCATATTAAAAGTTCTAAACAAGTAAGAACAAAATCTGATTTTAAAAGTGTTATTTCATAAAAAATGCTAACTAAAGCAGCATTTTTAATGCCTTTACCTTGTCTTCAACCACAGAAAATATATGTTAAAATCACATTAAAGCCACATATATCATAGAGAAATGAGACAGAGGCCTCAAGCTAAGAAAGTACCGGAATTCATACCTGTGTTTTATCAAGCTGCAGAGTTCAAGGTGAACCTCTGTGTACTTAAAGCTATCCCCACAGAATGATTCCAGATAGCTGGTGAGACCTTGAAAGGTCACTTGTCCAGCCATTTGCTCCAAGGCAGGAACAGCTGCCTTTTTAGATATAATGACATTTTGGACATATGTTTATCTAACCTGTTTCAGTGATGAAGACTACTCATAGAGAATCTGCTCCCCTAGCCTTATGATTTATAAGTCTGCCTTGCTGCTATTTCCGTCATTAGTTGTTGCTGAGGACAAGTTATTCTTTCCCTTGTGGAAGTCTCTTACACACTTTAAGTTGTTACCCTGCCATCTCAGCTTTTTTCTCTATAGCAGTGTTCTTTCCTTCACATAACAGTCCTCTATTAGTACACATATTTCTTAAATGCAGTGCTTGAAACTGAAGGGAATATTCCCATTGGGATCTTACCACTGTTGAGTAGAGCACATGCATCATTCTTGTGATATCTCGTCTTGTATCTATCTTCATATTAATCCTTATATTTCACTTGATGCATCCCCCTGTCATGATGTTTGCTACTTTTGAAATTGTGTATTCAACTGAAGTACCAGGCCTGACCCTGGACCTGGCCTCAAAACCTTCTCCATTTGCCTGTTTCAGAAGGCCAGCCAAATCCACCTCGGAAACAGACACCAACACACTCATTGCCTTTTGGTTGAGGAATATGAACATGCTCTTTCAAACCTAGAATTTACAGATACTTAGCGCAACTGATTGCTCAATGTTGACAACAAGGAGTTCGAACTGCAGCTATGGCTATTGGTTGGATGAAAAACAAGAAAAGAGGAGAAAGCAGAGGAACTGTTCCATGATGAAGACACAGCACCCAGCACTCACAAACATTACTTCAGGGCAATGTTTTATGCTCATTTTCAGGAAGCCGCAAACAAAAACAAACCCCATTTACACTTAGCATGGCCTTTCTCTATACTTATCCATAGAAAGAAAACTCACAGGTTCTTCAGTTTCTGCTGTGACTAAGTGATTCTCCAATTTATTAAGTATGACATCTGCCAATTGCACTGCATTAATGCTCCCAAGTTCAATCCTCATCAAACCTAATAGTTGGATATAATTCCACACTGCTGGCAAGCTTGCAATATTTCCTTGTACTGGATTATAAATGCTCCCATCAAATTAACTTTTTTCCTCCTCTGTAGACAGCCCCCAACAGAGGCTTACCTTAAGCACTGCTGCCTCAAATTCCTTTGGTATTCGTTTTTCTTAGGAAGCATGAGCCACACTGAGGATTCAAAATACCAGTGACCCCAGCTGTGTTCTCAGTCTAAGAGACTGCAGCCTTGGCAAGTTTGGAAACTGGTACTGCTAAAGAGCTTTCCTTTTTTCCAATGCTTTCAAGCAGAACTGCTCAGTACTTCAGACAGTCCAATGAAACCACAGTGACTTTATAAAAACAGGGTCAAATGATGCTTTTATTTTTATTCCTTTTAATAAGAAATTTTTATCTCTTTTGTAGGAAAAAACAGTAGGTTCAACAGAGCATGTTTCTTGTGTGATAGTTGTCTTTGGCACAATTCAAAGCAAAGCAACTTTTCAGGCATTGCAGCATAGTAGTCCTGCAGGAAACACAAGTTTCAGGTCCAAACCTCTATCTCCTCAGGTCTGTGCAGGTGTAGGGACCTGCAGCATTTGCTCAATCAAAAACATGTCAAAAATGAAAAATGTTAAAGTCTGTGACTATTTTCCTTAGAGGGTTTCTCTTATCTCCTGACATTATGAATTTCCTTGTCTGCCTCCCTCATAGCCTTGGGATTCTCTTCCTTGAAGGGAAACAGCCCTCCTGAACTGCATTTTTTTAGAGGAAACTGGTAGTCAGCAAGGCAGTAGAAGTTGTCAAAAAAATTTGCTCTAAAAGGTCTGTATGCATTGCTAATAAATTGTTGACAAGAAAAAAAGAACTTTTCAGATTATAAAGACCATTTACTACATTTGCTTACAGAGTAGAAAGCTAGTTCCCCTGTTATTTATCATCAATTCCAAATTAAGTGTCAACCAAACCTAGCATCTGAGTCAAGTATTTACTGGGTTTTAAGTGGCTGCATGACGATGTAAACTCTGAAGAGAAATATTTACAGCCAAACAAAAACACTGCTTTCCCCAAGGGATATTTAAACCTTGAATGAACTATGAGTATCGATCTTGCTCTGAATCCGTGGAAATGAGTTTCTGTAAAACTGAATTAAAGACCTAAGTCAACCTTATTATAGTCTTAATTTACCCATTATTTACTAGCAATATTCCAAACCACTATTTCAAAAGAAATGACAAAAAGCATAGAAAACAAAACAAAAAACAACCAAACCAAACAAAAAAAACCCCTAAACCAAAAACAAAACAACCAACCAAACAAACAAAAAAAACACCAGGAAGAAAGTTTAAAAAAAAAAAAAATTACTTCTTTGGAGGGAATCCTTAAAATATATATAATATGTAAATGAGATTTGCTCTCAAATGTCACTAGGACATTTGTCACTAACCTAATTGTCCCTGTTTACATATCATGTACAGAAAACCCCACAATCTGAATGCAAACAGAAAACACATAGCTGACATACATGTTGGCTAATACTGTATTCCTTTTGATATTTCTAAGATAAAAGCGGAAGGTTCTAATGTGTAATGATGAAAGTTTGTTTCAGTTGTGGTTTGTTTGGTGTTTTGGTTTTTGGTGGGTTTTTTGTTTTTAAACATAGTAAAGTTCAGGCAATATACAAAACATTACTACTTCAGCAGTAGATAAATGCCAGATAAACACTCCCTAATAACAATTTATCCCATAATAATAATTCTACCCCCCTCTGAATGCTGATGCCTGGAGACAGCAGCATTCCAATGAATATAAATTATATCAGGGTTCTGGAACATGCTTTGACAGAATAAAAACTACAGTAACAGCGTCCTAATTCTGAGTGATGATATTTGCAAAAGAACGTAACACTTTCAAGACTTCTTGTGGCAACATTTCAACAGTGAGCCTTCACTTACATAACTGTAAGCCTTAATTGTTCTCTGATCTTCCAAGAGACTGTCTGCTTCACTTCACTAAATTCATGTCACACTCAGTTTCCCTACTGTAAAACACACACAGATACAAACCTTGTGTCTAAGAACCCCCATCCTGGATTTATCGCATTTTTTTACAGCAAAAGCGAAGTTCTGCCCGGGCCTAGGGGAGAACGGAGGGATGGATGGATAGATGGACGGATGAATCCTAGAGAGGAGCCGCACCTGGCGCGGCCGCCGCTGCGCCCTCTGGCGGGGGCAGCACCGCTGCGTCCCGGTCACAAAAATTTGGGTTTTAAAATCCCCTAGAGAGAGCCAGATAAATTTCAACATGGCTAGAAAAATATTTCCCTTGAATTGGTCCAATATGAATTTACACAGCAAGGTAACTTTGAGAAGCTGGCAAAAAAAGACCTTTCCATTTTTTTCAATCTCTGTTGAAATCAGAGCATACCCTGTTGGAAGCATCCTCTGAAATCCCCCCTGGCTCCAGCTCTGCCAGGGCTTACTAAATGTTTCCATTTCTTGATACTGTTATTCCATTTATTTTAAATAAGGTGTTTTGTTACTGAGTATTCCAAGGAGATGTCAAAACAGCCTCCCATTAAGAATTTGTAGTTACTTCAAACATTTATTTTTTAATTCTTTAAAGGTTATATCTGAGCTGACCTAAAGGGATACAGTAGGTGCTAAATACAGTCAGACTTTGAAACATCACTTTTCATTTTGACTCAAGAAGTTGAATTTCAGGCTTTACATAATTATCCTTTTCTCACTTTTCAGACACATTTCTTTTTCCAAAGAGCAGCAGTATTACAAACAAACAAAAAAAGGAAATAAAACCCTGATTCTGTAAGTAACATCTAATTTTTACTGTCACAATAAAGATTTTTTTAAGCATAAGGAACAGAAAAAATGCCAAAGTTATAAATACCTAGCTGTCAAAACTGACATCAGATTGCCCATCTTACTAAGTCAAGAAAACAATTCCTTGGCATATTTTATTCACACTGTATTAATTATCAAAATAGTACTTGCCTGATTAAAAGCTCATACTTTATATCCCATTCAGGAAGATACAAGACATTATTAAATGATTTACGGATAAGCAATCCGTTGGTATACCTTCTATTTAGCACCTCCTGGTTCAGACATTGATGACTACAACTTAATAGTCTAAATCAATGATGTGTAGTGTTTATTTGCCCACTGATAAATTATATTTGATTTAGTCAGCACTAACATCTTATTGTGTGGATACAATAGCTGGAAGATAATAAACTTTGTGAGCTCAGTCCACAACATAGTAATTCCCTTTTTCTAATCTCACCACCACCCTATATCCCCTTATAACTAATGTTAACAAATACCAACATTTGTTGGCTACAGCCCTGAAGTTTGCAGCAGTACATGAAAAGTCTCCTCCTGGTTCTTCCCTTTGGCCCCAAGTGACATATGAGCCCTGGCAACCTGCTGGGCTACCTTGTCATTTAACAATTCCAAAACTCAGTGGTAGGCCCCTGTCTATGAAAATCCTGCTCTGTCTAGCACATAATCTCCCTGGACATATAAAAAACCACCCCAAAAAAACCAAAAAACCCACCTACCCAGACTCTCTTTTTCATGTCAGTTACACTCAGACCACAAAACTTTTCACATTTACATCAAACCTTTACGAAGAGGAAGAATAGGCAGTTCTGTGCACCAGGGAAACCCGTGGGCGTGTTTCATCTGATAATAATCTGGTCAGTGTTTTGAATATGTAAGCACAGCTATAGAAAATACCTGTAAAGCAGAAGCTGCTACAGCTAGGTCCTCTGACACACAAACCCCACGACTTTTCTCACTATCCACAAACATGTCAAGCTTTCCTTTAGCATCTTTCCCCTCCACAGAGCAGGAATTCAGAGTACAGAAGGCTTTAGTGATCAAAAGAGAACCCCATGCTATGGGAAACAGTGGCCCAAAAGAAAGCACTACAGGTGCTCTGCGTCACGCATTAACAGGTGTCTCTGAGAAGGACTGACAAGAGGAGCCCAGTACTTCACAAGCAAACTTAGTCAACAGAGCGAGCCTCTCGCTCCCAGCGAACAGGTCCTATAGCCCCGGGTGGGCTTCTTGCATTATCTTGCTCCTTCTTTCAATGCCCAGTTTCCAGGAAAGGCTGCAAGCTACTGACTTCCGCGGGGGAGGAGAGTGCCCGCTAGCTCTCCCAGGCAGGATCTGCAGGGAAACTTTGCCTGCCCTCCACGGCTCGCTGCCGGGAGAGCAGCGGGGCCCCGCCGCGGTAGGGAGGCGGGGGAGGCTGTCGGGGCGCCTGGGCTCGCCGCTCCCGGGAACGCCGGTGTCTCCGTCCCTCCCTTCCCGGAGCTTCAGAGAGCCCCTCGCGTCTCGTACGCGGCTGGGAAGGAGGCTGCGGGGACCTCGCGAAGGGGCTGGGGAGGGGAACAGCACCGGCTCCCGGGGATCGCTAGCCAGATTCATTAAACGAGGAGAGTCCCGAATTCCCATTAAAATAAAAAATGAAGTCATGGAGAGCTGTTTCCGGAGAAGCCCCGGGCAGGGAATGGTGAGAAGCCGGGACCCCGGGCCTCCCTCGGGAGGAGGGGGAGCCAGCCCCGGAACGGCATTTGCCCTCTCCGGGTGCGCGGTCCGTGGAGCTGCCAGAGGAGCCCACACCGTGGGGTGCTGCGGAGAGTCGGCCCTGCCCCCCGACCCCGGCCCGACCGCGCTGCCCCCGCCGGCCCCGCCCGGCAGGTACCGGCCTCGCTTACCGCGACTCTGCCTCGGTGTCTCCCCGCCGGCGAGCTGGCAGCGCTCGCTCAGGCACTGGAAAAGTAACAGAAATCCAGCGGCTAGTTTGCTCCTCCGCAGCCTCGCCATAGCACGGAGCCCGCCGACACAACTCTCCGGGTGCGGGGTACGCGCCGCTCCTTGTCGGTGGTGGGGAAGTCCGGAGGGCGGCGGAGAGCAGCCCTAGCAGGCGCCGAGCCGCCCTGTCCCCGGAGCAGCGCTCATACAGTGGGGCGGCAGAGACGAGCCGCCGGGGCTGGAGGCGCTGGACCGGGTCTGGGGGGCGGTGGAAAGGGGGGGCTCCGTCCCCCTAACTTGCACCGCCGCGCCGCTCTCAGTCCAGCGGCATCACCACTAGGGAAAACAAGCCCAGCCTCACTGCGAAGTGCCAAACTCTTCCCTCTTCGCAGCCTGCTGATAGATTTTAGGAGAGCCACTGAGATCCTCCCTTCCTGGCTTGCCCCCACCCAGCTCCCTTCCCCCGCAGGGTGAGGCAGGGTGCCTGAGGGCCGGAGCCTCTCCTCGGTATACCACTACCGAAAAAAACCCTCCGAGCGAAACGAGGGGAGGAAACGTTCCAGCCGGAGCCAGCGGACCGGCCCTGAGCCCGTGGTGGGGAGCAGAACCCGGAGGGCGGGTGGATGCGCCGCGGGAGAAGATGCGCGGGCGGCGGGGAGGCAGGCGGGGACGGACGAACAAGTTCTCCGTCTCTTTCGGGGCGGTTTATCGCGGCCGGAGGTGCCGGTGCGGGGCCGAGGGCAGCCGCGTGGGGCGAGTGCTCCCCCGGCCCGCTCCGCGCCCCCCGCCGCCGAGCGCTCCCACTGCCGCGCAAGTGCGGGCAGGGGGCTCGCCTGGAGCCGGGTCCCGGCCGCCGTCTCGCTCTGTCCCCCGCCCCCTCCGCAGAGCGCGGTGGGGCGCAGGCGCCGGGGTTTCGCCGTCTCTCCCGGAGAGCTGCGGGGGCCGCTGCGCGGGTTTCGCTGACCGCGCTCCGCACGGAGGTCCCGGGAGGCGCTGCCTGCCCAGACACCTGGCACAGCGCGGCTCCCCAAGCCTCCAATGCACGGCGAAGGCTGTAGCCGGCGGGGCTGCCCGGCGTGTGCGGGAGAGGAGGGCGGGCGGCACGGAGAGCCCCGGAGCCCCGCGGGATGGAGAGAGCCCGGCCCAACGCCGCCTGCTTGTCCAAAAGTTGCTATGTAGACGTGCGTCAGTTTCGCAGAGAACAACTGCAATAACCCACCAAAACCCCAAGCCCTCCTCTGTTCCCCCTCTTTCCCCGTATTTTCCCTGTGCTTTGAGGGAAATGCAGCCTCCTTGCACATCACACCCCCCCACTCCCCGCCGCCTTAAATTTTCTTTTTGTGTTCGCAAACTGAAGAGTTATGTGCACTCTTCACATCAAAAGTGCGATGACGAGGGGTTCTTCCCTGAAAAAAAAATACTTGCATGTTTAATTAAACGCACCGTGAATAATCCCATCCCCCACATTAATCTGTGAACAACGGTGCGGAGGCAGAAGCGAGCAGAGGGCACATCAGTCAAACCGAGACAAGCAAAAGGGGCACCAGGGACAGGGCGGCAGCTTTTTACCAGTTCAGCAAACTGTGGCGCTGGTAATCAGCTGAACGACATGTAGGGAGCCATGAATGCACCAGCTTCCCAGCACTTGCTACAAAATAATTAAATTAATTAGGACGACAATTAAATTAATCAAATAAATAGGTCTACAGAATGTCAAACATGGCAGATAACTAATACTTAATCACAAAAGAACAACCAGTAATGAGACTGTTTTCCTTAATTTACCACTTTTCCTGGGATTAAGAATTCATCAGCTCCATTATAATTGTCTTACTCTTTAATCATTGGTGTACTTAAGTGTAAACCAAAGTATAACACCTGTGGGTTTAAGAAGTATATTTGAAGTATAAGCAGAAATTTGCAAAATCTTTTCAATGTATATTCAGATAGGACACTGGAGGATATTACCAATAAGGTTTATACTTCTGAGTTTATAGTGGGCCCTTTTAGTCCAACCTTTTTACACATACCCCAAAACAAAATGAAAAAGCAGTCCAAGTATTGCTTAAAATAGCCACAGAAAATATTTTCTAAGAGTAGACAGTACTGAAGATTGTATGCAGCAGGAATTAAATCTGTGGGAACTCAGGGAGTGTTATTACCTTGTATACCAGGTGATCTGAATTATGCCACAGGCTTTTGTGCAGATTTGATCAGATTATTATTAAAACTGTTGCCCTTTCTTAAACAAAATTGGAGATGAAGGCTTCTTCATGCTATTGGAATACCATTTTTTCCTTGACAATTGGTCAGCTTGCCCAGTTTACTCAAAGTTTTGCTGAAGTTCCTGAGCAGGCTATTGAACTTCTGGCCTTTACTGGAAGAGATAGAGAGGTAGCCTTAAAGAAGGACTGCCTCTCTCTCTGCCTTTTTTCAGCAATACTGTTAGATGACAATGAGAATGCTAAGATCTGGAAAACCTTCAAAATCTGTTTCATCTGCTTTTGTCATTTTTAAAATAATAATAAAGATTAGATTATTGTAAAGTTATAATAAATCCTAGAATCTTAAAGTTATAATAAATCTTAAAATACAAAAGACTTGAATGATTTGAGAAAAAAAATTACATGATGCTAAAATAAATAATAATGCTTCAAGCCTCTTATCTATAGTATAGAAAAGCATAAAAGAGGGCAAGTCAAATTCTCCTTCATTTGCTCTCTACTTCTCAGTCTTAGAGAGTATTATAGTTTCAGATTTGTACTCTTCATACTTGTACTACAAAAACTTTGCGTGCTGAAGAAAGGAAAGGATTGGCAATAGACAACTGAAACATGCAGTTGCAGATAAAAGTACCAGCAACATACTAGGTCCCACAGTCCTAATTTGCATTGCTCTGATCAGCTGTGGGACAGTTTTGCGGTGTGCCCACTCCAAGGTTAGCACACAGTCACTGCATTCAGTACCTCTTGTGCTCCCCAGAAAAAAATCAAACTGTGCCCTCCAAGGAAGGCTGTATGTGTTGTGCCATGTGTTACAAAACATAATCAGGGCATAGCTGTATCTTAGTATAATTGTGTGTAAAAGCACAGGCAAAACTTTTTATTGCTCTGAGAAAAGGCCTGAAATGAAAGCTAATAATGACTCTTACAGTGATTAATGACAACCTGTCATTGCTGGAAAAGCATTCACAACAGAGAACTATATGTATTCATTGTTACTTATAAAGCGCAAGTGAAATTGAAAGAACAACTTCTTGGAGGCTTTCTGAGGTGATGAGCTGTTTTTACTCAGAACACAGTGCCTGTGATAAGTTTTCATTACTCTGAGGTGCTTTTATCTTAGCCATGCTTGCACATTATCTCACCTCTCTTAGGTATATATCTTGCAGTGGTTCCGTAGAAATCAATGAGAACACTTCCATTTTCACCAGTCAAGAATATGGCCTTATAATTTCTCTTCCTGTGTAGCTCCAGCATCCCTGATTATAACATCAATCACTCAGGAAAGAAGGGTGGGAAGATTCTCCCTGTTCATTGTGCTCTACTGTATCACTGCTCACAAGTGCTCACTCTCACTTACATACTCATTTAAGAATTTGCCTCCCCCCCCCCCCCATTTTTCCTATTTTCTTTTTATATCAACATAGGCTTTTTGCAATCTGATTATGGAAAGTATAGTTTTTAGTATTTTTTTTCTCTCTCTCTAACATGTTGTTATCTATTCTGCTTTAATAGCTACAAGAGAGGCACCTCTCAACTGCACTTCTGTAAGCATCCAGTGCCAGCCTGGAACAATATCTGCTTTTGCATTTGAGAAGTCAGGGAACGATATCTCTGCTTAGTTTGGGAAAAAGAAACGGGTAGGTAAATTGCAGCATCCCTGAGATGGGAGAATATATCTCTATTCTCTGCCAAGAAAAAATTAAGTGAGTTTTCCTGTTGAGTGAACTTGCACTTGGTGTTGTTCTGCAGAGGATTGTGTCTGCATATTAATAAATAGACTACAACCATCAATATCTTCTGCTGCCACTGAGCAGTGTCTAACAAATAATCTACTTTCACAAATGCAGAGAGAAAAAGATCTAAATAAATTTAGAGCTGTAAATAATACTTGATCTGCCAGGATTAGTCCCTACAGGCTCAAAATTTAGTATGGGAGTCTTATGGAACAAGTAGTCCACAGCTTGATGTTATGAGTATCACAGATTGAAGCTGCACATAGCCTTTAATCTCCAGGATGGTGTCTGCCACTGAGATTCACCTCCCTCCCTTTGGAGCTCTGCATTGACTAGGACTCAAGAAGGTGATTAGTGTAGCTATTGGGAATTTGGCTGAGACATTAGGTTTAGTATTGTCGAAGAGAGGTGTTAGAGCTATGAACTTAGAGTGCTGCCCAGCTGGCAGCTGTCTTTGACTTTGCCAGTTCAAAAGAGGAGCACAGCATTTTAGTTGAATCACTAAAGGGCCTTGCAAAACCAACGTCAAGTATGAGGCAAGGAGGCAGCTTCCTTGTTAAACAGGGAAATAACTTTTCAGACAATCTGCACTGCACTCTTAGGCAAGCCCTTGTTTCTTCTCTGCTTTCCCTTAGTCTCACCACTCAGCTTGATTTCCCAGGGAAAGCACTGAGGTTCCCTTTCTGGTTGAGTCACATCCAGTAGGCTTCTGTTAAATTCCCTGTAACTCTCTACAAGGTGCTTTATGCAAATACATGATTTAGCATAATTGTGGTTAATTAGAATATGTCTGTACTGTGGCTCTAAAAGCTGTGTGCTTAATTCTTTGTTCAGTGAAGCTTTCTGCTTATCTCTAGGACAGCAGGATTGCAAACCTCCCACATGTACTGCCTTATGCCTATGCCATGATGCGTGGTTAGGGAGAGGTTTTGTTGGGGTAAAGAGAGTTCAGATTCATGGAGTGGTACACACTGTGATGTAGAAACTGGAACTCAGTCTCATTATCTCACCCAGAGATATAATGGTTCACTGGTAAATTGAGGAAGGGAAAAAATTAAAGGGAAATATTTCAGGAAGCAAGTCAGCATGAAAAAAAGAATAAACTTTGAGGCTAAACAAAAAGTTTAATCCGAACCAGTTTTGATTCTTATTTGAGCTCTGTAATGATTTTAAAAGAATGGAATATTTTTTGAAAAGGAACATCCTTTCAAAATGAGAAACCAAAAAGTTCCAGCTAAAGTTCAATTATTTGAACTCAAGATGCTTCAAACATATTCTTTCAATGAATCTGCCTTTACAACAACACTGACAGAGGCGAAAGCAACACTGCACCAAACAATGTCTCTGACTGTTTGTGATTGGGAGCTACAAGGATGTTACTCAACTTTGAAAACCACAAGGCAGCAAAGCCCAAAACAAAGCTTGGGAGTTTCAAGTCCCACACTTGAACCTTGCAACTCCAGTAAAGGCTGTGGTTGTGACCCTGAGTGAAGAAGACCTGAGTGACCATGAGTGTGAGTGGAACCCTGTGACCCTGAGTGACTGTGAGTGTGAGGGTTATGACCCCAAGTGAGTCCAAGAACTAGAAGGCTTCCTGAATGCTTGTGGCAGGGCCAAGTTTGACAAAGAAGTTAGTATTTCAGTGTACTGCTGGCCAGCAGGCTAAATTATAGCCATAGGAGAACTGAAAGAGGCTAAAGGGTGACACAGAAGAAAAAGCAAGCATGGAAATTTAAGTGAGAGATGAAAACCACAGTTTTGCCAGTGACATTTCACTATTGCTTTGATGGAAACCTTATCATATTTGGACAGAAACTTTTGTGTGATGAACTATACATGCACAACACCCAAGCCTTTTATCATGAATGGCTACAGGGAAAGTGGGATGTGCTAAGGAGAGGAATGGTTGCAGATCAAGCCATTAGGTCTTGTTTAGCCAGGGTAGTGGGGCTCAGCACAGGACAATATTCAGAATGGATGTGTTGGTACAGGTAGTCACTGAACTAGTCAATTTAAAGAAAGCTGAGGGAAGTTTTTAAATAGAACAAAAATTTTCAGCTACAATTAGAACAAATCAACTTCAAACATAGTTTTTCACTGGATACATTTCCCAAGAAAATAATCTTTACTAGCTGCAGAAGCACATCAAACAATTCCCCATAAAGTCCTTTCTTACTCATGATATGGAGCTAGTATGAGGGCCTGAGCAATTACTATGGCACATACAGTTGTGAGTAGAGTTAACTTTTTTAATCAGTTAAGACCAAAGAATGAAATCTGCTGCTGAGCACAGCAGGGGAAGGCAGACTGGGGTTAAGATTGGTGTTACAAAAAGTAATTGGGTTGGGATTAGGTTTTAGGTCACCAAGACTGGGCAAACTTTAATGCTAGAATGATTTTAACAAGTGCTTATCTGAGACAACAGTCACAGGAGCAGCTGTGACACTGACCTGTAGAGGGTCAATGCTTGGTGTTAATGATGGTTGTGGGGATGGGAGAAAGGGGCAGCTGAAACAAGTAGCAAAAATTTGGGAATTAACTCTTGCACTACCACATTTTTGTGTAGTGGCCCCAGCAGCATAACAATCTGCTGCACATCTGTCAGTTTGTTGCCAATTTACCTTTCTGAACTTGCTTGCATGTGAAACCACACCACAGATTGCTCTAGTAGTTTGTGGCCAGGAAGACCTCTGTTGCTTGGATTGCCCAAGCTTGGTCCGTTATGGGCATCAAGACTGTGCAACATGTTAAGATGCAGTTCATATATGGTGCTTCTTCTTCAATTCAACACTTGGAAGAAATAATGCTGTTGAACACTGCCTCCTTTACAACATGAGGACTATGCAGTACAGAACTTGGGCCAGTTAAACTGGTCACAGAGGCAACAGCCTGTGCAGGCAGAGAATGGAGTCAGCCAGACATTATTTTTGTCAGTCCAGTTCTTACCTGCCTAAAAAGAAATGACAAGTACAGTTACTTAGAAGCTGTATTGTCTTAGTTTCATCTTAGCATATTTCCTGTAAATGTGATGGATCTTAAAATGCACTATAAACATTCAATGTCTAAGAGCACACTGCTGACGTGCAAAATGCCACTGTGACTTGTGCAGATAGAAGGCTTAAGGAGGGGATATATCTTCAAAGAAGAGCATAACATAGCAATTTTACTTCCTTACAGCCACTGTGGCAATCCTTCCTTTGCTGAGAAGTATTCAAGAAGAGAAGAACTCTCTGGGAGCAGTTGGATGCTGAAGCAGATGAATATCTCCCTTTATCTTGTTTTGAAGTGGTCCCTACTTGGATATTGCAGATTGAAAAGGTTTCTGTAGTAGTTCCTGTCTCTGGAAACACAATCATTATTTATCCTAAGGTAGGTATACCCACCAGGCAACCGGTTTGCCCCAAACAGTAAGTTCTGCTCTCTGAAAGCTTCCACTCCTCTCTTTAGTAAGGTTTCCCTGTAATTTGCCCCTGCACATTGGTCCTAACTACCACCACAGTCCCTATCTAAACATAGAGATAGGATTCTTTGTGGGTTCCACATGCACCATGAAGCCTGGCTGCATGCCTAATGAGAAATAGTAAGCAACTATCCGGTCAAGGGTAGCACTTATTTGATGATTTTTCATGTCAGAAATCCACCCCAGCCAAGTGTTTTTTGTGAGACTTTGATCTCAAAGATTTAGCTCTCCCTGTGGAGCAAAAGCAGATGCTTGGTAAGCTGTAGCTGTAGTCCTGACAACCCTTTCAAATGTCTAGACAGTGGAAAGAGATGATTACATCCTCTTTTAAACTCAACTGCAACAATTCAACACACTTAACATGTTTACCTCAGGATGACCCTGTTTACACTGCTTTGTTTTGTGATACTGCAAGCGTCTAATAGCATTGAAAGATGCAGGACGATGAGGTGGTTCAGGATAAAAACCTGCTTTCATTAACAGTAATAAATCTGACAGATGTGCTAGGTCACATATGGTCATTATGTAGACTTTAGCATAGACCTAGAGATTAAGGAGTTTGATAGCATGCATTTACAGTTAATACTTCTCATTTAAGAGTCTTGAAAATGTTAACACTTACAGAAAGGCTATTTAATTAATGCTAATTGAAGAACACATTAAATCCCAGACATAAGACCAGGAAACGTCTGACATTGCTGCATTTACTTTATGTGATGTATTGAATAGGGCAAGAGAAAACTAAGTTATTGTAGTCATAACAGATGAAGTTGTCTTAGTCTGACAAGTTAGTAGACTTAGGAAAAGAGATATGAAAATGGGAAGGAGATTCCAGCTTAATCAACATCCTCCAAATAAATATGAACTCAGAAGTTTCTCCAAGAAAAAACAGCCATGGAAACAGGAGATGTTAACACACTAGGTCTGCCTCATGTCAGCCAGGTCAGTGGAGGAGGTATGGAAGAATTTTACTCCAAATGTGATTCAGGACTATTTTAGGTGTTTTCCAGTTCTGTAATTTTTGTAATTAAGAACCAAAACCTTTTTCTTTTGGTATAGTAAATCTGATTTTCTTGTCAATCTGTTGTAGTGTTTAAAATTACCTCAGGTGCTTCTGATAAGTCAGGAAGTATTTTTCCCCTCTGGAAAGTCTAACAAACTGGTATTGCCAACTGAGAATCACAGAACAAACTCTTTGGATGCCTGAGAACTCAGAAAAGTTTGGGAATCTTTACTCAGTTCCATACCAATTTGTGTCTGGATATCACCTTCAAGAGCCAGATTTTTAAACAAAACTCTAAGTTAATGTAAACTGTAAATGTTTTAAGCTACTCTTTCCTTTGTCAATGTCAAGCTGTTGCTGCGTTCACAAAAACCTGTATCACGTGTGCTTCTTTATTTTTGTTGCATAGTCAATTGTCCAGTTCAAAATACCTGCTCATGCAAGAAGCTTAGGCTACTATTGTCAAAATGTGGTTTTAAACTTGATTTCAGAATGTTTTGTGGATGACTTTGTCAACTTCTATTTCTCCTAACATTCATTTTGAACAGCCTTTTTTCATGTGATCAGAAAAATCAGTTTCCCAGTAGTGTTTGTAAGATGCCATTAAGTGAAATGTCATTAAACCAACAGCAGTTCTTATTTTTAAGGATGATTTTCTGGATGTGTTTTAGTGCTTGGTTACAATTTCAGTCTGTTGCATCTATTTTATTCACATAATACTGAGAAATAATTCTTCATAGAGGTTTCTGGTATAGTTGTGTCACCAATTCCGACTGCACTTCAAAAATAAGTAGGTAGTAAAAACACACAAGTGATATATATATATATATGCACACAGTACACGTGTTCAGTAAATGTAAGATTTTTATGAGGTTATGATCTCTCAGTTTTATCCTTGTCTATGAAGTCTGACCTGAGTTGCGCAGCTACAGCTGTTAAAGTTGGCCTGCTAACATTAAGAAGAATTATGTTCTTTTATTTGTAGTGCAAAATGAATGTCACACACAGAACACAGATTATGAATATGAGGATTGTAAAATAAACATTTTATAAAGCAAAAATAGCATCTTTAACTGGCAGTGTTTGACTACTAGCAAACAAAAGGAAGAAGAGGATAAATTTTAAATTTGAACGCATTTAGTGAATTTTTAAGGACAGGTGACACATGATAATGGTATCTGAAATCTGTTTAAGTTATGAAGTCATAACTCACAGTTTCTCAAACTGTGCTGTTGTGTTGGCAACAAATAGCTCTTTAGTAATATCAAATAAGCAGATGTTACAAACACCCCAATTTTCTTATGTTCCTTTCAGTAATAACATAAGAAGTCTATACAGCTAATACCTTTTCACACCATCTGAGGATTTTATCTTAATCTTATTAGGTATTTTGGCAGCTATAAATTTCCACATGTTAAGGAATGTACCTCAAGGATGCAGGTCTATCAGTGTCACAAGTCAAAATACGTTCTGAAAAATAAACTTCTTTGCTTTATAATCCATCATCCGTTTCTTTCTGTCTTTATATTTTTTCTTTCCATTTCCCTTAGTTTTTTTTTCCTCATGAAAAATGGTGCTTTGAAACAAGAAACTTATAAACTGTAGACTGTGCAAGTAAGTATGTCAAAGATTTACACTCTCTTTATCATTCAAGTGAATTGTTTTTTAGAGGCTTGACAGCATAGTGCTTCTGCCCAAATGTTTTTCAAAATGCTATGTTTTAATCCCAGTTGGCAATTAAGTGCCACACAGCCATTCATTTATTCCCCCTAACGCACTCCCTGAAGGGAAGAATCAGAAAGAAAAGGTAATCCTTTGGGTTGAGATAAGAGCAATGTAATAATTGAATCAAAGCAACAACAACAATAATAATAACAAGAAGAAGAGTGAGAGAGAGTAATAGAATCCAGGAGAAACAAGTAATGCACAGTACAATTGCTTACCACCTACTGACCAATACCCAGCCCATCCCCAAATGGTGATGAGCTCCTCCCAGCCAGCTCCTTCAGTTTATAAAATGGGCATGACATCCTATGGTATGGAATATCCCCTCAGCCATTTCGGGTCAGTTATACCAGCTGTGCTTTCTCACAGCTTTTTGTGCCCCTCCTCAATAGCAAATATGAGACACTGAAAAGTCCTTGATAACCACCACTAAAACATTAGTGTGTTATCGACATTATTCTCATAATAAATCCAAAAAATACAGCATATTACCACCTACTCAGAAAAAAAATTAACTCTGTGCCAGCCAAAACCAGGACAAAAACAACAGTAACAGACTTTTTTCCTTTTTTTTTTTTTTTTTTTAATTATAATTTGAGATTTTGGATACATCTGCATTTTTGTTTGCTTGTTTATTTTTTTAGGAAATATAACAGAAGAACAGCATATTTTTCTAAATTCAGTGTTTTGTTCAACACTGATAAGGTAATTTACTGAAGTTGGACAACTGAGTCAGTGTGTATAAAATAAGAGGAAATTGCCATCTAGGGATAAAAAAAAGAGGCATGTACAACTGACTTGGGCCTCCTGATTTTTTGTCTGTTCTAGTTCACTACAACAATTGTAGAATGTTTTTACTGTCTTGTATGACTGAAGCAAAACTCCTCCTGGAAATCAATGTCAGAGGTCCATCCTGACATCAGGCAAAAAAGTCCTTTCTGGTTGAGATACCTGGGCACAGTCTTCAGATTGTGTGTGAACTAAAATACTTGGATGTCCAAGAGAGTTATGTCAGTTCAAAACATCTGAAGATCTGAAATACAGTGTCAATACATGGCTGGATTTTACAGCACATCTCCAGAACACCCCTGTGAGAGTTACAGACTTGCC
Organism: Hafferia zeledoni; assembly: GCA_035583235.1. Classification (NCBI taxonomy): domain Eukaryota; kingdom Metazoa; phylum Chordata; class Aves; order Passeriformes; family Thamnophilidae; genus Hafferia; species Hafferia zeledoni. The sequence continues at coordinate 18,563,236 of JAWWEV010000083.1, forward strand.
TGCAGCCTTTCAGCAGGTGAAATGATTATGCAGGTCACAATCAGAAAATGGCTGTTTCCTTAGTACTATCCAGCCTTTAAAATATGTCATTTATGTTTTCATGAAAATAAATAAGAGAAGTCTAATACATTACAGATTAACTTTTGTTGAAAACTATCAGATGAAATACATCAGCTGGCATGACTAAATCCTGGAGGGTTTTACAAAACTGATTTGTGAGGAAAAGGGCAGGGTGGGGGTGGTTATGATGCAAATATGTACACCCCTGTCTGCTAGAAAATGTGAAACCGGCCTTCTTTCATAGCAAGAGTGTTGGGAGCTTATTTTTTTGTCATTTGAACTTGGGGAAATTTTTAATTAGCACCTTGTTGTGTTGTGTTCACTTTCCGTTTGGACAGACCCATTTAAATCCAACTTTTATTTTGGCAGTAACATAATAAAAGACAAGAAAATTAAAAACAGTCTGTGTAAATGGCATATGGAAGCATGGAAGGATGTGAGGTTTCTAAGTCCCTTTCCTACGTTTTGACAGTTGTAGTTTGTGGACAGATACTGATTTTCAAAGAGGAAGCTGGTCTAACATGCTGCCCTTCCTTCTTTTCTCATCTGATAAACTTAATTTTCAAGACATTAAATCTGCTTGAATCTTTGAAATCACAACAAAATAAGAAAAAAATTGCTGAAATTTTTTATTTCTTTATAACATGGCAATTATTTTCCAAGTTTAAAAGTTGGATTTGAATAAGATTTAGTGTATATACATTCTCTTACCTTCCACTACGCTACATGAATTTCCTTTGTCTTACTTTTTACGCACAACTCTAGAAAACATGTTCTCCCAATACCATTTTTCCAATGCCTGCAAAATGTAATGCAATTGTAATTTAAAGACAGCATAGCTAATATATGGGAGGTAAGGGTGAATATGCTCCTCAATATTAGTGGGAGAAGATATAGTTTCAAGTGGTTTTGGTAGTCTGATTTATCAAAGTTCTCAAGCAGATGGGAGGGACTTCTTAGTAGGAGAGGAAACAGAGCCAGAAGTTACAGCATGAGCTTTTAATTCAGAAGAATGGGGCTTGGTTCCTGCTGTATCACTGGCTTTTTCCAAGCCACTAGGAAAGCAGATTCCTCCCTCCTAGTTTAAACAAATACCATGTCCTTACCTTACTAAGCTGTTTTGAGTGCCAGGCAGGTGAGGCTGTGAGGTCTGGCACCAGCTCAGTAAGGTCAGCCCTACAATAGATGCTGTTCCCACACTTCAGAACCCGGACATCCTGCAGTCTTTGAAGCTGCAGGTCATATGCTGAGGATGTCTTGATTTTATGCTTTTTTCCCTCCTACTATTTTCACACAAAGAACAGGATTATTAAAACATTTCTCCCACCTTCTTCAGGTTGTATTCATCTTCCTTGCTTTGGATTTTTTAATTTGTTACCTACAATTATCTCTCTCTACAGCAGTTTTCCTCTACTAAATCATGTCATTATTCATCTCACTTTCCACACATTACCCATTCTCCCTAAAGAAAGTAGAAGGGGCTCATTCATTCCATTCAAGTATGGAAAAAACATTTTCAAAATGCTAGTCCTAACTGCTACGTCTTGAATCAGCTTAACAATTTCTATCAAATCCTTTGTTCAGAAGACAAAAGAACCAGCAAAGAGGATAATGGATTACCCACTGTCATGTCCCATCTGGAAGTTATCTAAAGGCTGGTTTGATAAGTAGAGTGAGAGTTGGCAGTGTGACTAATGTTGCACCATTATATTGCTATAACCTGTAAAACACAGAGATACCAGGATCCTAAGAAATACTGTTACAGAGCATACAAACTGGATAACAGTGAAGGAAACACTGGCATTTCATCCATTATGTATATTGCACTGATATAAAAATATTTTTTTTCTAACAGGAGTGAGGTATTGGAAGTCTTTACACAAAACAGCTTCTTGTGTTTTTAGCATGGCATAAGAGATTATTAGATGAATATAGACACATACTCAGACAGAAATTCATTACTTAGTTATCTTGCAGTAACCATAATAATATGTCTGTCTGTCAAAGAATCTAGATACCAGCATTTAACAACAGAAATAAACAGGCTAATGTGCTGATCTCAGCTCTGCTAATGGCTGCCTGTAAAGACACAACTCTAATGGCCAACAATTTCCTGGACAGTTACAACAGATATCCTGGTTTGCCTCTAACTCAACTCTCCAATCCACTCACAGTGTTTTGATTAGCTCTTAAAGACCTCTCCTTGCTAAAAGATGTTTAATATTTCTAGTAATTTGTCAAAGTGTTTGCCAAAACTTAACAAGGATTTTGGTACCATCCTTATCTTCCTCCTCCTGGTTGAAGAAGCTGTGATATATAATAGCAGGGGTTTAACTCAATTGACTCAAAGGACAGAATAGTATTTGTTAGTGTCCTATTTACTTTATGTGCTGTGCTTTTTTCTTTCCCTATTTCACATTGTGCCTCTCAAACATTCACATCTGTCACAACCCTCTCAAAATCTCACCAATACAAAAGGGAGAACCTGGGTATTCATAAGAAGTGTCTCAAGGATTTTGTGTTCTTGCATGTAGTAAATTGGTTTTGCCCTAAAATTCATCATTGTTCTTAAAGACTCTAATAGTGGTTACTCAAGGACTAGAAAAGGAAATTTATACATAAATAATCCAGTAAGTAAATTGTAGTAATAAACTCCAGGAAATATTCATGGGCAAGAAGGTCAACAGAAGTTATGCAGTGACCCTGAAGTAATAGTACATTATGGTTTTCAACTCCAATACACTGAGTGCAAAGGAACAAATTGATTTTTTTAAAGCTTTGAAAATGAAACCAACCACAGTAAAAGTGTTTTATTACACATCAGCCAAAAAATGTAAACCGTGCCTTAAAAGCTATTCAAGTAAAAACAAACATCACCACAGACACAGAAGGTAAGATTCTGTTGTTCTTATTTCTGGTGATGCCTCCCTAGGGCTGTCATTCCCTAATGGCTTTATTGCTACAACTGACAGCAGGATCTGGCTTGGCCCTGGGGTTCCACTGCAGTGTGACAATACGGAGCTGGTTTCTTTTGGAAAAGAGGGACTTGAAGAAAGAGTTTTGAGATGAAATAGAGGGGAAAAAAAATGAATTGAACATTTCCTTTAAAAAAAAAAAATTAAAAGCTCCATTTCAATTTAATCATATAAGAACTGTTCAGAATTTTGTGTTTCTGAGAATGTATTTAATGTTTTGGCAGTCTTACTATATAAGACCTTTTGATACAAAAGTAGTCCTACCAGAGAGTATCCATGATCATTCATATTGTGTAATAATCAACTAGTATATGATGTATTTTCTAAACAGAGTTTTTGGTAACTTGTGATGGCATTAATCATATTAAAAAATAACCAAACAACTGTGACCACTGTTCATCTTAAACCATTTGTATAACCTTGGCTTTGATGGCATTGCACTGGAATGACTGACATGTTTAAATGAAGCACAAACTATATATTTTGTTGTAATGTGATTGAAGGAAGCCTTGATAAGGCAAATCACTGGCATCCTTGTGTTAGCTTTTGAACCAGTACACCTGTTCTATTTTGATCAATCCCAAACATGGTATGCAGAAGTACCCTCCAAACTGGGTCACTGGAAATGTAATTACATGTTGCAGGTTACTTCAGGATCTATTTTGCCCCCTTTTTTTTTTTTTTAGCGGATCCTGTTAATGTTTAACAGCAACAGCTTTACTTCCATCAAAAAATGATCTAGAAAATGTTATGTCATAACAAAGATTAACAGAAAACAACTTTAAAGAACTGATGTGGGTTTTTTTATTAGGCTACTCTTTAAAATTAAATTTAACACACAGTACTAAATATAATTAAAATACATATTTTATAAAACATTTTTATATAATGCATAAAGTACCTAAACAAGAACATAAGATAGTCATATATTATGCAAATATGAAAACTAAAATTTATTTACAGTTTAGATTCTAAGGACATTGTAATGGAATATTTTCATAGGGAGCTGTTAAATATTTACAGATAGAATAGGTCCTAAAAACATCAGTGCCTAAATTTTAATTCCAGACAAGATATTTTCAGCAGTAATGACAGTTTTCTTTCTTTTTCAATTTAGTCATGATTGTTAAAAGTTCTCAGTGTGCAATGCACTGTCTTTCAACATGGCTGAGATCAAATATTTTGGGCATTTCCTCTGGGCAGTTTGCCATTGTTCTATTGGATTGGAAGTTACAGCAATTTGACTGGTACGTCTATTAATCTGTTTCTTCCCTTAGCTATTGAAAGCAAGTATTGTTGTGTCTGTACTGCAGCTGAAGCAGTTTTGCAATTGAAATCTTGCCCGTTTGCTTTCTGCTTACACAATAATCTATTTTGATACAGAGTTCTATTGACTGCTGCATAAAGTAGCAAGTGCTATCACCAAAAATGTACAGCTTTAAGAGAATAGTAATACTTCTTTGTTATCTAGAAAAGGCTGTCTTGTGTGATTTATATTGCTGGCAGGGTACTAAATGTGTCATGTGGGTGTCAGAGAAGGACAAAATATCTTCTGTTATACAGGCTCCTCCTATAAGTCTGTTCTTGAGTCTTCCTTAAGATATTTACTTTTTAAAACATAATATAAATGGAAAAGTGGCATGAAGTACTTTTGTGATGCACTTCAATTCTGTAATCTATAATTTCTTAATATAAGGCAGACATATCAATGTATGCTCACTATTCACATATTGTTAAGGTCAGAATGTTCCATGAAACTTGAAGCTACATATAGAATAATGGGAAAATGAAAGAATTTCTCCTAAGTGGGCTATTTCTTTTCTTATCTCTAAGGTTTCTTGAGGAATTTGATTTTACTACTTAAAACACTCATTAAGCAAATTTTTACATAGTATAGTACTGCTGGTCTTTTGGGTGTAGTTTCAAAGATATTAGGCCATTTTAATAGATTAAAACCAAAACCATCTGTCCCCATTCCGGGGTCTGCAAACCATGTCTCTCCCAAAAGCAAGCAAGCAAGCAACTAATCTTTTATTTTGCTGGCTACATTCCTCCACAAAGTCATCTGAGTCTCTCTAATGGCAACCCCATTTGAGGTTTACCCCCGTCTTAGTTTGAGGGAAACCAAAATGTTTACCAAGAACAGAGGAGAAGATTCCTCCTCAATAACCACATCACCACTTATTAAATTTAGAAAAAACTAAACTTTAATTAGAAAATGTATATAAGAAGGATAATTGTTCTTAACTACTATATGTAGATATAGGTATAACTATGAACAGACCAGAACAAACTACTCCCCCAGCACAAAAAACAAAACAACAACCAACAATCCCCAAAACCTGTAGGTTCCTCCTGGTGCAATTATATTTATGGACAGTGTCAGTGTCACCCCTTGCTGGCTGCGAGGTGAATTCTCAGTCTTTTCCCAGAGAGGCAGAGACAAAAGGGGTGTATGACTCACTTGGTACAGGATGGAGCCTTTCCCGTGGGAGGAAGAGCAGACTCACTCTCACTCTCTCTCCTTGCCCTTTGTTCAAAAGAAGGAAACGCTGGGAGTTGAGGAGTGGTGGTAATTCCCAGAAATCTCCTTGCAGTCAAAGTCAGTCCCCAGAAAAAGAGATCTGCAGTGTGTCCTGAAGCAGCTGTGACCCTCCTGTCTCTCCCTCTCTGAAGCTCAGGGTGCCCAAGGATGGAGGGGGACGAGGGGAAGAAGAAGAGCAAAGCCAGAAGGAGCTCTCACCAGCTCAGCAAAACAGTGGTTCTCTCCCAGTAGCTGCCCCAAACGAAATGAAGCCCACAGCCAGGAAAAGCCTTTCCCCCTCCCAGGTGCATTGAGTCTGTTTTCTCACCTCCACCCCTCCATTCAGCTGGAATCCGGAGCCATCAACCACTCCTTTGTTCTCAGTCCCAGCACTTCAACTCTCAAAACCTTTGTGCTGGTGGAGTGAGAAAAATTCCCTGAAGGAACCCTTTGACACCCCCTCAAAAAAGTGAATTGGAACATTTCTGATAAACTACAAAATATAGAGATACTTGTCATTTTCCTCTATGTGAACAACGACCGTTTTATTCAGGAAAGAGGAATCTGATAACAAGTATATAATTTCAGACAGGGCACACCTTTCCTTTCTAAATTAAAACTTACAAAGGATTTGAGTGTAACCAGTTAAAGCAAACAGACAAAACCCTACATATTTTGTTGTTCTAAAGAAGACACCACTTTCATAAGCCATATTGATAAGTTATTAATATATGTGTGAAAATTATTCGTAATAGCAAATTCTTCATTCTTTTATGTTCTTGTCATTGGACACACAAAAGCTCTACAGTAAATACTTATGGTACCTGTTCACCAAACATACAGACTTCCAGAACTGCTTGCTTTGCACCATTCTTCAAATTTCCACACAGAATCACAGACCACAGAATATTCACAGTTGCAAGGGACCCATTAAAATCACTGGGTCCAGCTCTGAAGTGAATGGCCTGTACAGTGATTGAACCCACAACCCTGACACTATTAGCACCATGCTCTAACCAACTGAGTTAGCAGAGTCACTTGTTGCTTTCTCCCCATGTTTTACCAGATACTGTTGGTGGTACCAAGGGTCTTTCAATGGGACTCAAAGTCTCTCAACTTCATCAAGGTAACATTGAAGCCTAAGATCTCTGTCTAGAAGAATTAAAAGTTATATCTAATCCTACTAACTAAAGATGGTTGGTTTATAGGCAACTAGGGCAGTCTTTGCAGCAGTGCAAAATGTAGTAGATATCAAAGTGATAAATGAGCTCCAGAACCAGGTCACATAAGAGGGAAAACTAAGTGCGTTGCTCATATTGCAAATTCAAACCGAAACAACAAAAAACCAAGTAAAGACTTGTCTGTCTCATTGTTTTATGGTTACCATGTTGTGTACCAGATTGCTACTTGTCTGCAATGAACTATCCCTCTCCACCATGTGCCTTGTGTTCCTTCCCAGGGGTGTATTCACTCAAACAACAGGACGTTCACAGCACCTATTACACAAGGTTACATAAGGTAATGGAGAAGAACAGTGATGCTTCAAATACCTGTGATGATACATTTCAGGTTCAGTTCCTACACAATGGTTTTGAACTGTCTAAAAATTATTTGATCTAATGATGCAAGTCTGTTCAGTGAGAAACGAAACAAAAATAAAGCAAATTATAAGTGATTATGTAAACCATTAAAATGAAGGTACCCGAAGTTACAAGTTTTGATCCAAATTTTGGCTATTAAATAAGAGATTCTGAGTGTGTCTAGAATTTCTTGAAGTCTCAGGACTGCAGTTCCCATTGCCTTCAGTCAGATTTACAGGCAATTGAAACTGTTGAAAATCAGGTGACATTATTGATGATAATCAATGTGGTAGTGCCTGAGGACAAAGAAAGGCTTGAGGAATTTGCAATCCAGTATATAAGTTAGAGACAGTACAGAGGATAAGTGTAACTTAACCAACATGATTGCAAAAAACCACCCATTTCATCAAAAGTCTTTTTCCTTTCATGTAGAAAAGAGAATAAGTGAGGGGTTGAATGACCAGTGAGAAAAAATAGGAAAGAAAAGGATAAAGAGGCAGATATAAAGATTGAAAAGCTGAAAAAGATGAAAGATTGAAGGCTGAAATAAACAGACAATTGATATCAGAAAAGTCCAGTCAGAAGCACAGACAGTTCCCCAAGGATGCAGAGGTCCAGAGATACACATGTTTTGCCTGCCTTTCCTCATGGCAGCTAGCATGTGCGTTTGTATATAGATGTATGATTAAATTTTTTTGATGTATGATTAATTTGATTAATTTATTTAATTGAATATAATTCAAGCTCATCTTAGTTTTAAATAACAGATGTGTGAAACCTGATTAATCAGTTCCATGGTAAAAGAAATCAAAGCTATCTGTGCAACCACTTCATTGAAAGATTTTATGTTTTCTCTTGTCAGACTCTGGAAATAGTCATATTTGCAGAGTGCTCAGCACAGGAGAGACATGGGCTTGCTGGAATGGGTCCAGAGGAGGGCCACAAAAATTATCAGAGGGATGGAATATCTCTCTTATGAGAAAAGCTGAGTTGTGGTTGTTCAGACTAAAGAAGAGAAGGCTCTGTGGAGACCTCATTGAACTTTTCAGTATTACAGGGGCCTACAAGAATAATGGGGACAAACATTTTAGTAATGCCTGTAGCAATAGAATAAGGGGTAATGGTTTTAAACTAAAAGAGGATAGATTTAGATGGCACATAAGGAAGAAATTTTTTAAGATTAATGTGGTAACACACTGGTACAGGTTGTCCAGAGGGATGATTAATACCCCAACCCTGGAAACATTCAAGGTCAGGTTGGAAGGACCTCCAAACAACATGATCTACTTGAAGAGATCCCTGATCCTTGCAAGGGGATTGGACTAGATGACCTTTAAAGGTCTCTTCCTACCCAAACTATTCTCTGATTCTACAATTAGCTTTTCATTTTGAAACAAAAAATTGTACAACAATCTGTGTATGGTCTGCACTGGATACCACCCACATTTCAGTTTTATTTCCAGAGAGCTTTGAAAGAATGCACGAGGTGGTGAGTTTAATTTATATTTATAGGAGGATGACAAGCTAAATATAAGGAGTGAACCTACATGTCTCTACTTATAGGAGACATTATGTTCAAAATATTTCTGTTGGAGATTTTTTTAAGAATTCCCACTGCTACTGCAAAACTAAAATTTTGATCAATTCCCTGCAGTTAAATGCTTTACTTAATTTTCTTAGGATCATTTGTAGTGAACTAGGAGAAGGAGCATGTTAGCTTACTCTTTGATTTTTATCTTTAAGCAGGAAGTGTATCACTAAAAGGATAGAAATATAAAAATATCTCTATTACTATATACCAAGCGCGTTGAATATTTACTGACATTATTTCTCTCCCTTGACTCTCACTGTTCCACTCCATATATAATCATAGGCTGTTTTGTCAAAGTTGAACTGAATAGGATCTTCCTTGCATCTACTTCTTAGTTGAAAATTTAAAGTGAAACAGTCACACAAACAGGAAAGTAAAATGAGACTAAATCCAAATGTACTAATACTGCCTTTCAAATCTTTACCTGTGAGAAACAGGTGTTCAAGAGAAAGTTCACAAAGCTAGTAAACCAGGCAGATTCAGAGTCTTTGAAATTAGCATTTAAAGTGTTGCTAAAATGCAGAAGTAACACTCTTTTAAAATATCCTTGATTGGTAACATATACAAAGGAAGTTACATGTGCTACCACGTTATTCAACCTAATGATCTTTGGCCACTATATTTTCTCAAGAGTGTCCAGAGAAACCTCCTGCAGGCTAAGACTGCTAAAGAGAAACTGCAGAGTAATTTAATCCTTTTTATCTTCTTGGTATTCTAAATTGGTACAGGACTATATATCTAGTAGTATACTTCTAGGTGTATATTTCTTTATCCTTTTGATTTGCTTTGTGTTGGTAGCAGTTTTGCATTTAAGGTCAAGGCAGTGCATAACCCTGAGAGTCCTACTTAAGTCTTCAATTTACAACATGATTAATCATGTTGTTACAATGGATCTTTTACAAAAAGATGCAAATCATTATTAATTCCATGACAACTTCACGTGAATCACATTGAATACTTTAATTACTAAAGTAGCTGTGATACACAGTTACATCAGAGACAAACTGTAATGTAGTGTTTATTAATGTCCACTTCTGGCTAACGTGTGTGTGAATACCAAAGAGATTACTAGTGTTAATGCCCTGGGCGTAGCATATTTCTAACATAACGAGAATAAGTCAATTGTATTCTAAGTCTTAGATATAAAAACCATAATAATGTTGACTAAATCTTTATAAATTAACATACTATATGTATTGAAAAATACTTGTCATAGAATAATATCGGTTTATAGTCTGTGACTTCATAAAGTGGTTGAAAAAAAAAAAAATTAATCACTTGAAGAAGTAGGGCTCAAAATTAAAGGCTAAAGTGAAGAACAAAAGGAAAATAGCACTTTTTTGAGCAAAAAAGGAGTTACTTAAATAGCTTTAATTATTTAGGCTTGGCATCCCAAACTTTCAAAATATACAGAAAAAATTAAAGCACTAGATTATCAGGGGGTTTTTGTTTTCCATAGCTGTATGCTAATCATTATGGTGAGTGTGAACTGACTTTTTCCTCCTGTTATGAGCAACCAAAGTCTTTGTTCTGGGAATGATCACATAATTACACAGAAGATTAAAGAATTCCCATGAATAATCTGTGCTCATTTCTCCCTGTTAAACCCATTTAACCCAGTTGAGTGTGCCTTGCTCACTTGCTTCGGAGACTCACATTTTCATTAGAAAAGTAGAATACCCACCCTCCCCTGCAGCTGATAACATTTCTGGCTTATCCTGTTGCCTAAATATTTCCCTAAACTTGACCAGCTCTTCTCCAAAGTGTAATCATTTGGCATTGTTCATAAATAAAAGTAAAAATTAACTCATTTTATCAAGAAATGGTAAAAAGAAAATGTAACAGTTCAAAATTCATTGAACTATCTGAATGGAAAATTCCTTCTAGTAGCTGGGAACAATGGGAAACTTATGGAGGGCCAGAGGACCACAAGAAATTCATTGTCACATCACAAGCGTCCCTAGTTTAGCTACTACACACCATTTTCACCACCTGAACACTCAAATCAAGCTTTATGTTCTTGTATCCTCTTCTAAGCTGATTACTGTGTTGCTTTTTGACTTTACTAAGATAAGGGCAAAATACGTGTTTTATTATAAAACAGTAACCATGCTATAAACTGCTGCTGTGTCTGAGGTTATGTTTTGATCTATCCTCCCCATTCTCCTTTAAGATTCACTTTGAGTATTGTAATAGAAGTAGTAGAAGCCCACAAAGACTAATACGCTCTGCAGCTTACCTTATCTTAGTTGTTACATATTAAATATCTTGTAGAAAAGTGAACTTTTTCTTTTTGAAAAGAAGTTTCTTTCTTTTTTTTTTTTTTTTTTTTGAGTGTGAAATATGTCCCTAAGAATGACGATAGCTGCAGATGGTGAATTAAAATCCAGATATGAATATTAACTTCTGACATTTTTGAAGATCTGTGGATGACTGCTGCAGGAAAATGCACGTTCTGACCCCATTTCTGGTCAGCTGGATACCTGCTCTCAAATAAAAACAGAATATAATGTAAGAGCTACAGTCAACAAAGTGGTAACAGTCTGGAAACTGTTTGGAATGTTATTACTATGCATGTTCTTGATATTGTTTTTTCTTCCTTTGTTGCACTTTGTACTTTTTCAACCTCACACAGTGCAGAACAATTTCCTGTTCACAAGTCTTAGTAACTGACGGCACCTCGGAAAATAAATGACTGTTTTTAAGTCCTGAGCAGAGAATACTATTCTGTGTCAGGTGCCTGAACTCTTGCATGCTGTAATTCACATGGAGCAATACAGCCCAAAATAGATTTTGCTACCTAGGTGCTTATGAACTTACATTTTTATTAACTTATATATGAATTCTCTCCCCTCCCCTCACCTTCTCTCTCTCTTCCCACACACAAACTGAAAATGAAAGACAGAAAATGCCAGGTTTTGACAGATGCATTACTGCAAGTTTTATGTATATATTAAGCTCTTTCTGTCTAATTTATACAAACAGAGAGAGGTCTGGAAACTTTCTATGTATAAGTGAGCATTTGTATTTACCCTTGTAAGGAATATTATCCAGTGAGAATCTTCATATCACATACATACATTAATGAAATTTGGAGTTAATTAAAACAATATGAATGGAAATCAAATTATTAAATCTGGATATTTCCATTGTAGACATAATGTCTAGACTGTCTTTACAGTCAACAGAAGGAATTAGAAGCTCCTAGAATTCCATTTACTGCATTCCATGGTAGACAACTACACGAGGACAAGATTAATTTAACCCCTGCCAACTTGATGGCTACAAAAAGTGGGCATGTTTTAGGTGGCTCCAGTGTTTATATATGGCAGCATGTCTGATTAAGATGCAGCGGATCAGATCAAAGCCCTAAGTAATCCAAGAGCCTATCTCCAGCTGCTTCAGATACAGAAACAGGTAATGAAAAAGTTGAAAGCTGTGCCTGAGGCCTTAGCCACAGCTGAGCAAATAATGAAAGAACTGTAAGGGGGAGTTGAGGTTACCTTTGGCTTCAGAATTATCTCAGCAGACATACACACGGCAAAAGCTGGAGACAGAACTTAATGACGACAATGCTGTCAAGGAGGAACTAGGTGCCACCAACACCATGGAATCAAAGAACTACAACAACATTTAGGTCAAAAAAGACTTCTGGATGCCACCTAACCCATCCTTTAGCTCAAAAACAGAGTAACTTCAAAATTAGATTGTGTGGTTGACCAGTTTTATTCCCTTCATATTTATCAGGCTATTGGTGAAAAGAGGGCAAGGATGAGAGAAAGTCACCATAAACAAACACTTGGACTACCTCCATAGGCATCTCCATTATAGTAACCAGCAGATGCAGGAAAACATGGAGACACAGAACAACAGTATGAAACATTGGTACAGCAGCAAGAGTGCAACCACTGAGCCCAAAGCAGGGCTCTGAGCAAGCCCTAAGCCCCTCAGTGGTGGCAAAGAGGAGAGGACACAGCCACATGTGTACTTAAAGTTTTGTAAACAGAAGATCCTGTTCTCTTTCAACACTGCTTCCAAAACTGCAGAATAGTACCCAGTGGCAGATGTCAAAGCAAGTATTGGAATAAGCTGCAAATACAGTGACCCTTTCTAAGACAAGATCTGGTTATCTTTCTGTGATTGTTGATGTGTACCATAAATATGACTTGTATTGAAGATTAGCCAAAACTAAGACTTTCTTGCTTGAATTATTTATGATTGTGAGACTTTGGGAGCAAAAAACTCTGAGAAGAGCACATTGAGCACACTGAATCTGGTATTAGGTTTTGTTAAAAGTTTTGTCTTGTAATTTATTTCTGTTTTTACCTTGGATCATTAATTTACAAGCATGTTTTAACTAGACCAAGTACAGAATTCATCATCTGTATACAGTATCCATCTTCTAATTTATTCCCAGAAAATAGGTCACTTGGAAACAATTCATTTTTATTACTTAGAATTTATGACAGTAGCAGCATAAGCTTACAGAGGGTATTTAGTCAAGGGCTATTATTAACTGGGAGAAGTAAGGAACCTATGTAAAAAGCTTTAACAATATTTTTGCTGTGTATTTACATTCTGTATATTTCCTGTATATTTTTGTTTAGATTTGAAAACTGAAATTGTGGCAAGGATAGCTGAAAATATTAATTCCATGAATTTGGCTCAAAGTACTGAAAAGTTTCAGAAAATAAAATAAAAAGTATAATTTTTGTCTTAAATATTTCAGTCTGGAGCTGCTAGTCTGCTGAGACAATAACCATACAATGAAGATAATTAGATCTTTTGTTCCTAGTGAAATAATAAGATTTTTTTTAAAAATTGAAGTTCAAGAAGTTTAAAAGTCTGAATTTTAATACTTTCTTTATGAAAGTACAGTCAATTATAAAAATGGAAAATTATTTTGGTGAAAGGCCTATCTTGCTTCAGCTATAATCCAGAAGAGTCACAGTTCTCTCCTAGGAGATAATTACTGATGAGTAATATGATGTTATTTGAGTTCTTTTACAATAATTCTTTATAATCATATGCTTTTATTTGGGACTTTAAAATATGAGTACCATTAATAGTAAAATAAATATGTTTTGTTTCATAAGGGAGAATGTGATAAATTTCTACCATTATTAATCTTATCCTTTTCATTATTGCATTTTTTACAGATATAAATAGTGTGACACAATGAATGGATATTTAAGAACTATGGCATAACTGAGATATAGCATATGAAATTCTGCAAACAGTGCTAGTCTGTTGCAGAAGAAATGGGAAATTGAGTACATGGGCTTGACCTTGTGGGAATGTCCAATGCCTGTTCATAATGCAGAGATCTATCATCTCATAGAGATTTATCAAAATTCCAGAGTTCAGGAGCTGGAGGCACTTGGCACTTTGCTGGATCAAGTGTATTCTCTATGTTAATAGGTACAAGTAGAGTAAGAAAATTCTATGTTTCTGTCTTACTAATCTTGTTTCAGAAAGAAAACAGCATGTGTGATCATCTTGCCACAGCTCCTAATTCAAAACCTTAATGAATAACATTTGGTAACTTTCAGATAAACTCAGCCTTAAGGTAGGAGTGTGTATGACAGACATGAAGCTCCAAGTGGCTTCATTAAAGTACCAGTGGGGCAGGTGACAGCCACACAAATTCAGGACATGGAGAAGGAGCAGTTGCAGTGAGTTTGTCACCTGTGCTGCCAACCAGCCAAGCAGCCAGACGTGCAGCACCTGATCAGCACACAGGTGGCTCTGGGCTGACAGAGATCGATGCTTCTTTTTCAGTTTGCAGTTAGAACACATTAAGGAAACCAGCTCAAGAGACAGTTTTTGGGTGGGCTGTGAAGGTTGGGGAAGCAATGAAGGTACTAAAATGGATTACAGAAGATAGGGGAAAGTGAAACAGGAGGTTTTACAATTAAGCGGAGAAGCACTTGTGAGCATAACGCTGGAAAGATATGAGAGAATGATGGGTAAACATCATACCTTGTTACTTTTTCTACCCATGAAACAATATGCCGGTCAGACTAAAAAGGAAAAGTTAAAACAAAGTTCTGTGGCCCCAAGCTAAACAGTATATAGATATATAGAAAGATATAGACTATGGTTATGCTATGAAGAAAAAGTGAAAGAATACCAAAACAAACCCAAACCAAAAGAAGAAGTCCTGTGCATGATAGACTTTTCTATCTGTAGTTTCAAAAGTCTAATAAATGTCAAGCAATTCAGCCTTTCCTGAATTAACAGAGATAAATGCTATCTACTGTCCAGATGGCTGTTTTTATGAAATTTGTAGGAGTTTAGTAACTTTGAAACATGACAATGGGTTTAAAATTAAGCACGCTGTAGAAATAAAGTAAGGGAAGAAAACACAGGTCCAACAGGAACACTTAAGCCTTCAAGCTAAAAAAAGATGATCACATAACACGAGTGGGCATTATGGAAGGTTGCAAATTGTCAGGTTATTTAAAATGTAAACTGTTACAAGCTAGGCCTGGTACCACAGAGGATGACAATCAAAATCCTGAGGCAATCCAGAATTCTTCTCAATATCTTTCTCATGTTTCTCCAGTTTCAGCTGTGTGGGAGTCCAACCTACTCAGCAGAAATAGGTTTCCTAAATATGCTAGTTTCCACACTATGTCAACGACCAAGATAAATTTATCAGGAGCACTGTGGTAAGAGCTGTAGAACTACAGAGCTGACCAAAGGAAAATTTGGTGAGATATAGCTATCAAGGTTAGTAATAAACATACTTTTTAATAGTAAGTGTACGTTCTGGTACATCACATTGATGAATCACATGGTGAGCTGATATGCAAATCCATGATTCACGACCACTGTTGATTTAGCTTGATATGTTTCTATTTATACAAAGACTTTTCTTTTGCTTCTACTTTTCGGAACACTAAAGGAGTCCATTAAAATCCCTTTCTAATGCAAAATTACTGAAATATTGAAGTCATTATTCTTCAAATAACAGATGTAAAATTATGAATCTGGATTTGATTAAACATTTTATTAACATACTGGAATTTAAAATGCACAAATGTAATGTGAATCATAGTTATAATTATCAATTTCTGCACCAACAGAAATGACAGAAGACTATATGTAATTATGTTTTACTTATGTATGGAGTCCATTTTTAATATAAAGTTACTTTCTGAATATAATTATTTTAATAAAAGAGTTATTCTGTGAAGAGTTATTCGTTCATATTGCAAACACTACAGTATCATGACATAATTTCAGGTTTGAGAACAAATCTTCAGGCAAAGAGTTGTAATCAATATTGGTCCTGGTTTATGTTTATATTTTCAAGGAACTACACAATTTCTCCACATCTTCTGATGCTACACCATAGAGAGGATTTGGAAAGGAAGTAGCATTCACATCTTCATTAAACAGATACTAAAAGAAAAAAGATAGAATGAAATGCAAAATTCAAGTCATTCAGTTCGTTTGTGAAAATGCACATATGAATGGCTGCAGATTCATTATAGAAGTAACATATGATAATACATTCAAAGAAAACTATAAAATCTCTGAGCTTTTTTAGACCAGACTTTCAGCTGATAAAAATTAGCATAGCTCCACTGAAAAAAACTCTCTGCCACATATACCTGATCAAGTCATTTAACCTTCTGCATCAGTTTCCACCTTTTTTTCTTGTCTTCAGAGCCCTTATTCTAACACACATTTAGTATTATATTAGGAGAATCTGTGTACAATAGTGTAATTTCAGTAGGTCATTAATTTTTGTAAATGTTCTTGTAACTTAAATAACTGGTTCTAATATTCTTGAATGGGGAATGTATGAGAAAAGAGGTAATATGAATCCTCTGGGTAAGGATTTCAGTAGTTCTAAAAATTTTGTTCAGCATCTGCCTGTACTGGAATATGTTGCACTACTGCATGGTATAACAAGTAGCTATGATAAACAACATTAATAAAATTGCTATGATGAGGTCCTTTCCAACCAATTCAGACCTGTTCATTTTTCTTGGATTTCCAGAGGTACCAATATTATGAGTAGCAATACACTATTGACTTAAAGTGACATTTTTCCCTTTCCTTTGCAAATGAATTCCATATACTAGCTCAACACATGCCCTAGAAATATGTTATTACATACCTCATGCCATGGAGAAACACTGATTTGAACAGCAGGTGAGGTTGCATACCCAGGAGACTATAAAAAGAAAAGAAGACTGATTCAGAGTATTTTTAGTGAGCTGCAAATAATATTCTGTAAATATTTTCAATGTGGCTGCCTGAGTAACACACTCTTTGGATTCAAAATTAAAAGGTGATATTATAGGCAAGAGTGTGGCAGTGCTAAGCTCACATGGTTTTGGTATTCAGAAAGGTCCAGAACTGTTCTTTATTTATGAAACCTAGAGACTCCCACAAGTGCATAACTTGTGGATATTCAGCTGGAGATAGGACCTTTTGCTCATGTTTTGTCATATCCATTCAGATTTAAGTTCCATCAGATGGATAAAATTCATAACTCCTGTTTTCCTTTTAAAAGGAAAAATTGGTGTAAATATGTATTTTTCTAGTCTTAAAGAAAATAGAGGAAAATCTGGTACAGGACTGGACTTCAATCACAATGCCTGGGGCTGTCTTCCATGAAAATGTCTCTCCTGCTGCTGTGCTTCTGTTTTTCAACTTGCTATTAAATGAAGCCTGTCAGAAATCTATTTTAACTAAAATAAAAATGTCCTGATAAATTGGACATGATTGTGATGGGAATGTTTCCAACTTGGAGCTTGCACAAACTCCAACCTGTAAGTGAATTCATTTGATCTAATGTCTCTAAAATCAGGTGCAAGGACCCTTTTATAGAAAGTAAATGGCATGTCATAGTTAATCCTATTCAAAGTCAGAGCGGATTCTTACATTATTGACTGTGCAAAGGACAAGGAAGTTTTATTTTTTTATTTCAAATCAAGCCTAGTTCTTTCAGTGCTAATAAGAGTAGTATCAAAATGAAGACAGGAAGGATATTTTAAACATTTTTTTCTCCTTTTTATTCCAAGGTGCTTTATCTATATTATTTTTAATTATAAACAAAATATCAGAGATGTCTGCATTTAAGTCAATCATATTTGTCTTGTTGAATATAAATTTCTCTTGTTAAACATAAATTTTAGATATTGTAATTTGATAATTAAATTTTGCCTTGAAATCTTTTTCTGTAACATGTTCACTTTTAGATGTATATTTTATTCAAAAATTTTTGTTACTCTATAAGTCTCTTAAATATGATCAACAAAATATATTAGGGAAATGTGTGACCAAGTGTTTGTTTAGTGTCAGCATGAATTTTACAGTGATGGGAATTGTGATGCACATTTACGGTACTGGGAAATGTTATAAAATGTTTTATTAATGTTCAGTGAGGGTGTAAAGGCAGCTTGGATGCTGAATGATGCATTTTGTGTTTATATTGTTGTTAGTATATTTCTGTTGTTTGGTGTTTGCTTTGTTGGAAGAGTTTTTGTTTTTTCTGGTTGTTTTTGTTTTGTTTTATTTTGTTTTTGTAGGGTTTTTTTTTCTTTTTATTGGTGAGGGGAGTGGGAGAAGTTGGTGTTTTGGTTTTGGTTTTTTTTTTTTGTTTTTTTTTGTTTTTTGTTTTTGTTTTTGTTTTTGTTTTTTTTTTAACAGAAGCAAAAAGAGAAAAGTCCCAGTGAACTCACTCTTATCCATGTGGCTAACATATTTCATTTAAAACTCCTCTTTTTTCCCCTCTGAATCAACAGCCCACTGTCATAATAGTGAGATGTTTACAAAATTGAGTTGATTTCAAATCTTCCTATGTTTTGAAAGTGCATCAATTTTTAATTCTCATTTCTTTTATTAAATAGCATTCAGTGAGGGATTACACTGTTTGCTTTAATAGAAAATTGTTTGAAGACCATAACATCACAATTTCTGAACATATAGAAGCAGCTATTGTTACTTACCTTTACTGTCTCAGATGAACTAAGGTCTTTGTACAATGGATTGGCAAATGAAGCATTAGCAGTTTCCTGTATTTTCCTTGAAAAGTCAAGCAGAAAAAAAAAAAAGGAAAAACACCTCCATATCACACAGGTTGTCAAAGAAGTAAAGAGTTTCAGGTTGAAAAGACTTGAGGAAAAAATTATAGATGGCTAAATATATTTCTGACTGAGATCTACTTAATTTAGTCCAATATTCTGTATAGATAATATGTAGGTTAAAATAATGATTTTACATTTGATGCTGTTAAAAATGTTGCTTCTTTTGGATATACATAGAACTATTCAGTATTCATAAAATGCAGATACAGTGCTATGTATTAAATACAACATGATATTACCTTAAAAGTTACATTGCTATAATTTGTTTACCTGTGATAATGTTCTTTCTGTGTTTTGCTACTCTTACAATAGCAATTCAGTAATTAATACAATCTTAGGATCCAAGTTCAAGAACACATTAGTTATATAATTATTATAAGTACTCTGTTTTTTCAGTTGGGAAAGAACTTGCATTTTGTGTCAAAATCATCAATATTAGTTTTAAATTTATAGAAGCAACCCATGACTTTTGCTGCAAAACCAGAAATAAAGAATCAGTGAAGGTAATGAAATACAAGGGTATCATGAATGAACACAATGCCTTAAACAATTTATAATAGATGAATAGGAGAAATTTTGCTAATTAGGGGTCTCATATCCATTACAAGTTTAAAGATGTGCTTCCCTGATAGAGATTTCCACATATTCCATTTTCTTTGGAAGCACTTATGACCTGTGCAGTTAATTCTATTAATTCTTCAAAAGCAGAATGGGGCTGGAGCTTTCTGCCTACATCTAATATTTTTTCCCTTATAGATAGCTGGTTGCTAATATTTCACAATGCTTGAGGACAAGGAATCATTTAGGTTGGAAAAGACTTCTAAGATCACCAAGTCCAACCTCTGACTGATCATAACCTTGTCAATTTGACCATGACACTAAGTGCTGTGCCCAGTCCTTTCTACCTCAAGGGATGGTGACTCCACCACCTTCATGAGCAGTCTGCTCCAATGCTTAACAATTCTTTCTGTGGAGAAATTCTCCCTGATGTCCAACCTGAACCTCCCCTGGTGCCACTTGACTTTATGTCCTCTCATCGTGTCACTAGTTGCTGAGGAGAAGAGACTGACCCCCACCTTGCTATGACGTTCTTCTAGGGAGTTGTAGAGAGTGATAAGGTCCCCCCTGAGCTTTCTTTTCTCCAGGCTAAACAACTCCATAGGACTCGACCCCAAACCACCTCATAGGATTTAAGCTGTAGACCCTTCATCAGCTTTGTCGCCCTATTCTCTGGACTTGCCTCAGCATTTTTCTTGTAGTGAGAGGCCCAAAATCATCAAAACTGTTCCAAGACCATATAAAAAGAAACAGCTCTATTAGTTAAAATTATTGAAGAATGAAGCAGAAACTAATCTTTGCTTTTGAAGAGATGTGTTATTTTTCGTTGCTTTTCTTCCCACAGTTTTTAAGAATAAAGGCATAGGCACTCCTTTGTGTACATAGAAAGCTGTATTTGTACAGTATTGTACGAAAAAAAAATTCCTAAAGCTTCCCATCAATCTTGGTGATGGAGACACAGGCCTTATTTTATTAAAAAGTGTTTCTATTCCTAAACTGCTCCTACAGGGGGTTGAAGTAGTGTCTTCCTAGAAGGTGATAGACAGGCTCTGGGTTTCTGTGGCAGGCAGGACTGAGGGACATGAGTAGTCCCAAAAGCACAGCTGATGGAGGTGTTGGGAAGGGAAGCTGTGCCTCAGTGAGAGCCACAGATGAGACAAGCTGCATGATCTCTTTTGCAGGCTACAGAGATATATGACCTTATGAGTTAATTCAGCACAAGACACTAAGTTTGGGTTTTAGACTAAACCAGACAAATCTCCATAAATTTGTGGTAGCTGCCTGAATCACAGAATATGCTGAGTTGGAAGGGACCCATAAGGATAATGGAGTCCAACTCCCAGCCCTGCACAGGACCATCTCCATGTGCCTGAGAGTATGGTGAAGAACATTTTTCTAATATCCAACCTAACCTCCTCTGACAGAACTTCAGGCCATTCCCTTGGTTTCTGTCACTGGACACCAGAGAGATCAGTGCCTGACCCTCCTCTTCCCCTCACAAGGAGGTTGTAACTGCAGTGAGGTCTCCCCTCAGCCTCCTCTTCTCCAGGCTGAACAGAACAAGTGCTCTCAGCCACTCCTCATACGGCTTCCCCTCAAGGCCCTTCACTATCTTCGCTGCCCTCCTTTAGACACTCTCCAATAGCTTAATATCTTTCTTATATTGCAATGCCCAAACCTGCACACAATATTCAAGGTGAGACTGCTCCAGTGCAGAGCAGAGCATGACAATCCCCTCCCTTGCCTGGCTGGTGATGCTGTGACTGATGCCCCCAGGACACAGTTGGCCCCCCGGCTGCCAGGGCACTGCTGGCTCATATTCAACTTGCCATCGACCAGGACCCCACAGGTCCTTTTCCATGGCACTGCTTTCCAGCATCTCATTCCTCAGTCTGCACATACATCCAGGATTGCCCCATCTCAGGTGGAGCATCCTGGCACTTCCCTTTGTTGAACTTCACATGGCTAGTGATTGCCCAGTCCTCTAATTTGTTGAGGTCTCTCTGCAGGGCCTCTCTGCCTTCAAGGGAGTCAACAGCTCCTTCCACTTTTGTGTCATCTACAAATTTGCTTGGTATCCCTTCTAGTGCTGTGTCCAGGCCATTCATTAAGATGTCGAAGAGCACTGGGCCTAAGATGGAGCCCTGTGGAACCCCACTAGTGACAGGTGGCCAGGCTGATGTTACCCCATTCCCTATTATCCTCTGTGCTTGACCTGTGAGCCAATTGCTCACCAGCCCCTAGTATGTTTATCCAGCTTTGTGCTACATATTTTGTCCAGAAGGATTCTGTGAGAGATAATACTGAAAGCTTCACTAAGAAGTCCATGCTTGAGAGCTAAGGTGACATAGTCTCATTGCTTTACATGTTGTCCATGGATCTCTAGAATTAAACACAACACAGTAGACTTTTAGTTTATCAGAAATATGAAGCTCCCCTTATTAGAGAAAAGCAATATGTCCACTACTCTTCTCTGTCACCAATATAGATACAGATGAGGAAGGCATAAAAGTGCAGTACTAGTCAGTGGCGTGACTTTTGCTATCTGGTCATCAGTTTACACACTCATTTTAAACTGCTTGGTTAACAGTTTAACTAAATGTATTGTAGTGTCTTGAGTTAAGCTCATTCCTTCAGTGCTTGCTGTTACTTGTCCTAAGTGAAACATTGCCCTGATAGAAAATGATAGCTTATTGCTACAGGAAAGAGCAATATGCCCATTACAAGATCTCATAGTGGGAAGAAAGTTACATGTATTACCACTGTTCTTGAAGGGTAAGAGTAATTAATTGCTTGAAAACTTACAGTTGATCAAAGGGAAATGTTCATAAATCTCATTTGTGAGGAAAACTAAATCGTAAGTTCAGAAGACTTTACCAAGCAGGGAACAATTAGGGTTAAAAATGCCAAGCACAGAAGAGTTAAAAAAACCCCAACAAAACAAAACAAAACTCAAACATGTGAGTAAAGCAGTTCAGAAAGAACTGGGGTTTCTAACATAACCAGAAATACCACAAATGGAAAGGAGAGGTTTATTCATCTTGGCATGAGGTAACATGCGTCATAGCTTTGCTAACCTCATCTCTGTTCTTTAGTAGGAAAAAGTACTGCCTTGTTAGGGGTTTCTCCTCTACAACTTCACAGAGACAGGAGGAAGTTCAGTTGTATGCTCCACAAAATGCATGCCAGTTTATAAGGGGACTGCTAAGTAACATAATGCTTTTTAATGGAAATTAAACTATCTAGATTTCATTTGTTTGGATGCGGTAGCTCATAATTTTCAATGTACCTTTCAAAGAAAAATTAAATCTTTCATACAGGACACAAATTTGTAGGAAATATAGTATTGGAAAAATGCTTATCATCTGGACCATAACAACAGTGACAAAATCCTAGTGGACCCGAGATTCAATTACAATTAAGCTACTAATTAAAATATTCCCTTTAAAGGATTCTTCATAGATGTTCTAAAGCTTCAGTTCTAAAGAGAAACTAACTTAAAGATTCCAATTTCCAAAATATTTATAAAATCTTTCCAACAAAATTTAGATTCACAGAAGTAGGCTATATTTTGCACATCCCACAAAAGAAACAGGAGGATGATGCAAGGAGAGACTTTCCAGAAGCTGCATGAAGAATCATCTACAAATCACTCAGATGTTTGATTAGACTGTTAAAATGCTGTGCTCTCTCAGTTTCCAAAGTCTGCACTTTGGACTTTTTGAGTAGCATTAGACTAATACACCAACTCCCACACAACAATTACGGCTGATGCTTCCAAATTTTGGTTTTCTTTTTCCCATAAAATGGCACATTTTTCTCCATTTTACAAGAACAGTATCTGTCTCTGTTTCAGTTCACAAGCTGAAAATGATTCAATTAATATCATTGTACTATCATTCTGTTTATCACTTTGGGATATAGGAACAGAAACGTAGCCAGCAATGACCTCTGGCAGCCCTTCAGATCCATTTGGAGAGCCTTGTCTGGAATACACTACCTGTTCCTCCACACCAGACCTCCAGAAGGGTATAGTCTAATTGCAGAAGGTCTGGCAACAGAAGCTGGGAATCATCATAAGTAGACCTTAACTATGGAGAAAGGCAAAAAGCACTGAGCTTTTTAGCCTGTAGGAAGCAGCCTGTAAGGAGGCATGACAATCTACTTCAAGAACAGAGAAAGCTTTTTGCAAGGAGGAAGAGAATGATCTGTTATTGTCCATGGAGAATAGGAATGAACTTAAATTGTAAACAGATATATCATTAGTTAGAAAAATAACTTTCTAACAGTAAACTTGTTTCTACCCAAGGTATCAAGAATGCCTAAAGATGCCATCAAATTCATGTTGCTAGAGGTCTTTAAATGCAAATTTTGGATTGATGCAATTGAGTCCATTATGTGACAGAATAATAAATGGGTTTGTGGGTCCTTTTTTTCCCCTGTGGTTTTTTATCACTTTAAAATACTTGCTCAGACCACCTCAGTTTTTCACTCTGTTGCCTGTGTGGCAAGATACATTTTTGATATGCTTTGGAAAATTTAATGTAGAGTGTTCATTAAGATTGACAGGACTGGTAGCAGCTGTGGTACATTAGCCTTGCAACTGATGGCACACATCAAGAATAGGAAAGAAACAAACTGAAAGGATCCAGAGACATTGACTTCTTTAAAGGCAATAGCAAAATAGCATATCTTGGCTGGGCAGAAAGTCACTTACTTTTCATATTCTCACTTTTCAAAGTAAAATGAAGTATGAAAAGGAATCTGCAATAAAATTGAAGCTAAAATGAAGCTTTGCTTCTATTTGGTCAATAAGGACAGATGTAACTGATGGAGTGGAGTAACTGGCATTCTTCCTTTCTGGACTAGAAAATCATCTCTGCAGTGAAAACAGGAATGCAAGAAACTTGTAAGTTTTCTTAAACTTTTCCCAGTTTGGAGTTTCTATACAAAAGTTTCACATATCCCAGCTGGAAACCGGGAAGTAGCTTGCATATCTGAATGTCATCATGGTAATGAAGTGCACTGTTGCCAAGCCATGTAGCCAGCTGCTTTTGTCCATTAGGAAATAAACTTATATGGTGACTTTCAGTAAATCCCACTCAGTCACTGGAATGTTTAAAGCCTGCAGATCAGAAATTAAATTCTCGCAAAAGAAGGTGAGGGAGAGACTGAAGGGGAAGTGGGGCATCCTTTCTATGTTGAAAGAAAGGGTTAAGACATTATTAGACTTTCCAGTGAAGAAAAAGGGGAACAAATGTAATTTTTAGGTTCTTAGCCATCAATTCTCCAAGGGGTCTCCAGCCTGCCCCTACTTCCTGACACCTGGTTTTCTGCTGAAAAAAATCAGTGAAACTCCTCTAGCTCTTGCTCACATTCCTGTGCTATTTCCTGGGAGCTACCACCTGCAACTCTTGCTATGCTTCTAGATAACTGTCTGGCAATGCCTGCATGTGTAGTTCTGTATCAGTAAGGAAAGGAGACACTAATAGAAATTCTTAAAAAAATAACTTAAAAAGAATTTATCAAAAGCCAGTAAATATGGCCTCAAGTGTGTGAAATCTCCCCTAGAGTGACTCCAGTGCCTAATGACTTCTAGAAAACAACATGATCCAGGAGGGTTAAAAGCGGCCACAAGCCTTGAAGAGAAAATTAATTGTAGCAAAGTATCATTTATATGTCTATTAAATTTCATTCATCAAATCCCTTAAAAAAAATAGGAATAAAATCTCACGCCTCTGTGTGGTGCTGTCACATTGTACATTTTGCAGACTTATGCAAACACAAATAACTTCCTATTATAAAACCTTATCTTAAAGATCCAAACCTCAGTATGGTAACATTGGCTCCATTTTGATTAGTCAGTTCTAAAGACTGATTAAGCAGTTAAGCAATACTTTGCCTTAATTCACTGCCATGTTTCCAAGCTGTGATTTTTGTAACCAAACCATGGTAGGCGCTAGGTAGTTGAAGAAGGAGAGACAAACTGCCCGGTTGAACTTACCTTCTCAAGTTCAAAGTTTTAGATGTAATTATTTTCACAATCTTATCATTTCAATTAAATTGCCATTGATTAGCCAGATTATTTTTTAGCAAGATGCTCATAAAATGCATTTTAACTCACATGTAAAGTCACATGATTAAAAACAATGAAAACAAACAAAAAAATTTTGTTCTGTGCCATAGGAAAAATTATTTTGCAATCTCAGTTCATAATAGACAAAACTTGTAATCACAAAAATTTCCATCTTATACATTTTTAGTGCCATGGTAAGAAGATCCTCATTCATCCCTGTTTTAACCCATACTTATTAGGACACTTGAGTGCTTGGCATCATATTGCAACAGGGTACAAAAAAGATTGGGTTTTTTTTAGCATATATAATTACAAGAAACAAAAAATTATTCCTTGAATAGAGGTATGTGGGTAGAACAGATATGAATGGCAGTGCAGTAACCTTTAAGCAGACATTTATGGAAGGAAAAGGTAGAATGGAGCACTGAGAACATAGGAGAAGTAGCATAAGAAACAAAAATTTTTTTAATTAAAACACCATCAAAAGTTTTAGAGATTAAACATTTTTTTTCCCAATTGAAATTACAAAAAGAAAAACAAACCCCAAAACCTACCAGCTCTTACAATACAACTAATCGCACATTTCTGAGGTGTCTTTCCCTATGTGTGCCTTAGCAGGTTGTATTAATGTGAATTAATTAAGTCTTGAAGCCCCTACAAAATCAGATAAGATTACATTATTCTTGCTTTACAGAAGAGGAAGGAGATGTAAAGAAAGCAGGTGAAGCTCTGCACTCAATTAACCGCAGCACAACCTGTGAAGGCTCCTGCTTCAACATTTTGCTTCTGTGTCCATAGACAGCTCTGCCTGTCAGGGGAGCATGCAGTGATAGGAGACACGTCAGCAGCAATAATGTCAGTACAGGAGTCTGCATGGTTTAGTGGATGGTTTGGGAGATAACAACATCCCCAAAGAGAGAAAAGTCTATAGCAGAGAACAAGTTTAAAGGAAAAGAGACAGCTTTGAAGATGAATTCTGGAAAAGAAAATGAAGGGTGAGGAAAATCTAACAACATGAAAATGGACAAGACAATGCACAACAGGAACTGCTGAAAGGGAGGAAGGGACAGTGGTAGGTACTTACTGATAGAGAAGGATCTAGCAGAATAAGTTAATAGATGGGCAGAGAAGCAACACAGGTGTTAGAGGAAAATAAGAAACAAAAAAAAAATCTTACACTACGGAAGAGAGAGAAAGCAGAGATTATCAGAGGGATGATAGGAAGGGCTAGGAAACATATCTGTGAAACAGTGAATTGTCAGTGTAAGCCATATCCTAAAAAAACCTCTGAACTCTGAGTTTTATAATTTAAGAATACTCATACAATGCTAGAATCAAAACATTCTAAGCAATCAAGCCATTCCTCATTATTTCCTGTCTAGGGTCCACTAGGGTCAGCTTTTGTTGCAAAGCTAGGTTTTCTGCTTACTGTTGCATATGAAGACAAACAGACTGTGTGGAGATTTAAAAGTTGAAACCAATGAGACTGGGCAGTTAGCCACTGTTTTGTGCCACATTTGTGTCTGCTTTATGCAAAATAAAAGTTTCACTTACGTTTCTGGCACATTCTTCTTCGAAAGAAAATACAAGGCAGCAGCTGTAATTTTAATCAGCAAGAAACCAATACCCAACCCAATCCAAATATCTGCAAAATAAGAGCAATCAAAGACAGAAATAAGTAAAACAAAACACATGAAGAATGAATTGAAAGATATTTCTTTCTTTTTACAGACCCACCATTTTGTAGAAGACTTGAAGTTGGAGGCTGAAGAGGTTTAGCACTCATGTGGCAACGGTTTCCTTTCCATCCTTTTCCACATCTGTGAACAAAACAAGAATTTTTGGAAAAAGGAGAAGCAGGGATCATAAACAGTGATGAACACACAGGAAATGCAAACCATTTGAGCACTTCTGCCAGCAACTAAAGCTTATCCAGGAGTCACAAAGAGCAGCATCAAAGTTAATATAATGGAATATAAGTGAGAAATACACAAAACAAATTTAGAAGAGAGAAAAATAAAATAAAACTAAGTTCAAAGCTTAGAATTGGCTTCTTTGCCTACATTGCCATCATATTGTTCTCACACAGCAAAAGAAATTTGACTAATTTCCCTGTATTCCCCATGTGAGACTTAAATACATTTCTGAGTTGAGGAACTGGGACCTTAATGTAGAGAAACAGAGTTAGAGATGAGAAAGATGTTTTCTTCTCTCCAAATAATATGTCTCTCTTTTTTTTTACTATTTTCCTGTAAAAATTATACCTTTACAACAAATGCATCATCAAAACCAAAGCACTACATTTGAGATAACAACAGCAGTCACCTAAAATTATTCTAAAGTTGCTCTTTGGTAAAATCTAGTCTGGATTTGAAGTGACCAGAACACAAAAGATATGACACAAGCTTTGCTGTTTTAATTTGATGCCTGATGGTTAATCACAGTTACAAAAAAAATCTGTATCATTTGTCCTTTTAATTTGTCTAGATATAGCTCTTGTCTGCTTGCTTTTATTGTGGCCTACTCCATCAGAATGAAGATCCATGGACACCTTGGTGAGGGCTGGCTGCCTTTGCTGAGACACATTCAGCCTGAGGAGTCTCAAAACAGCTGTAGGCACCTACATGTACAAACCCTAAATGACAACTACTATAAAGGGTTGTTAGAGGGATAGCCACATACTGACATCTAAATTTCAGGCACCCCATGTGATGACTGAACTTCACCCTGAGTGTCATGCCGGAATGACTTCTACCAAATTTTCATTTATCTGCATGACTGGTGGTTTATGAGCTTCATAAATTTTCAACTTTTTTTAAAAAGGAATATCAGAAAGAAATGATGGTAGTAAGCCAGTTTCAGTTCTACTAATATTGAATGCATGGGAATTTTTTTTCACTTTTCATGATTTGTCTCTACAGTTGTACAAACAATATGGGCTGGATTGTATATTGAGTTTCTTTCTGTGGTAGTTTTAGCTGGGCCTCAAATTAGCAAGCTCAGAGAGTCTACGTAGATTAGGAGAGACAGGTATCACCTCACTTAAACAACCAAAGAAATATTTCATACCAGATGACACAACCCTGAGATATGAATATAAGAGTAGGAGATGTTCACTCAGCTCCATCATGGCCGAAGTAGAGACAAGACACGCAGCTGCTGTCTTGCTGACTGGGCCCTGCTGCTGCTGCTGCTACTTGCATTTTGTTTTAGTTTCAGGGAAGTAGAAACATTTTGTTATACTTTCTGTTTCTTGCTGGGAGTCTTTTAGGGTGCTTATGGATCTAGAGTGATAGAATCTACTTTTTGGTAGGAAGTTGAAAATTGTTATTCTATCTAACTTGTGTAAGAGTGTGAGAAAGGCTCTAGCAGTCTGTGTTGAGCCGTTGGCATTCTGCCAGCTCAACCCAAGACACTTTCTCACTGTAGTACACCATTTTTTTTCATAGTTACCAATTATTACAAAGTAATTTCTATTTTGAAATTGTGGTTTCCTCTCCTTAAATGTGTGATACAAAACTTCACATATACACAATTAAATGTTTACGTTAAGGCTATTTTATTTGAACATGTGAGAGAACTTATGTTGTTTGGTAAGTTTGGCACATAGTTGCCTATGTGCCTTGCCCTAGCAGCTACACAGTGAGCTAACTAGGTATTCCAGAGGGAAGGGACTATTCCATTTTCCTAGAAAATGACTTAGAGTAGTGGATGTAGGGGGAGGAAGGGTGCGATGACAGCAGCAGCAAGAACCTACAGCCTCAGTGACATTTAGGAGAATCCTGAAAGTAACAGGGCATGTCAGAAAGCAGATCTATATCTCAGTCTCAGACATGACAGGAAGAACATGACTTCCCTGGAAACTAAAAGAGACTGATGCAGGATCTCTTACAACTCAGTGACCAATTGAAATATTGCAAGTACAGACCAAGCCATAAGGGAAGTAGCAGCCCTACTCAAATGCAGTGGACCCAGAGAGATTTATTTAACTCATTTTATGCCAGAGACCTAAGTTTTCTCTGGTTAAAGGGTTAGTAATTGATATAACTAATGAAGCCTATCTTTAGAAACCAGAGCCAGTAGTTTATTCTGACATGATGTCTTTTAAGTAAAAATGGCATAATTTCAGCTGACAGCTCTGGCTGAGCTGGACACCCATTGTATTAAGTGACAGAAAAATACCTGGTCTCTTCAGTCCTCCTTCTTCTTTAGCATACTACAAAAAATCATGTCATTCATAATCTGCTCTCTTATGTAGACTGATGATTTTATACAAATGTCGAACTGCAGCTGGGCTCATACCAAGCTCTGTGGATCCATGTAGAAACATTGCAATCTGATGGTAATCACCCATCAAAATAATTTTATGATTGCTCTCAATTGTATAATTTCTTTTTCCCCAATTTGCCAAATTTTCTGTCGAGTTAGATATGCTTTTAACCAAAATTGCCCTCTTTCTTGTCACTGCAGAACTTACTTGACTGTAAAGAATGAATATGAAAACGGATTTGCAGCTGTGCACAAGTACTACTCAGGCATGGCAAGAGAGGTGCCATCTGCTGCTCTGGAGCCACTGGGGCATTGTTCAGAACTGCAAAGAGGTAGTTCTCATGAAGTAGGTCTGTCTACTGGTAAGAGTATAGGAAAGTTCTACTACCCAGAAATAACTAAGTATATCTTCATATGCTATGTTTCCATTTGTTTATTGAATATTTCCCCATATTCAGGCTGTGTTTGAATTATGGATAAAAAACTTAAGCAGCTTTTATTCATATAGATTACTAGTTTATCTTCCTAAGCATGCATACATACAGGTTTTATAATCAACTACTAACTGCCTTAGGTTGGTTGCTTATATCCCTCCAAATATGTGAATTTGAACAGTACTTTTTTATGTTACATGACACACACCACTTAGGAATCTGATGTCAGATTATCAACATGTACAATTTTGGCCAGTGAAATGATTTTTCACTGTGTCCATCTAGGTCACTGCCATTGCTTGGGAAAAAAAAAAAAAAAAAAAAAAAAGGATAGACCATGCATTAAAGTGGAACAAGATAGTACCTTTGAAACTTGGTAAGTTATTAGAACAAATTGAAAAAATAGATGGGAAAGATAGTGTAAAGTATGAAGCATGGGAGTATTTACAGGGAGAGGGAGGAGGCAAAGAATAAAAGATGAGGATAGCAAAGACAGCATAGCTAAACCTCAAAGACAAGGATGGAAAAGCAGTGCTAAGCCCCACAAAACTTGAAGAGTATATAAGTTGATTAAGATTCCTACTTGTATCTTCACACATCAATTTATTTGCTAATTTCTGATTTGAACAGGGAATACTAGCAATCACCTCTGCCACTAAGGCAAAATATAAGACTATCAGAAAAATCTGTTTTATAATTTGGAGGTTTCTTCAACTCTTTATATGGTTTGCTTTTTCATTACTAACAAAATTCCACCTTCTCAAGTAAAAAACAAAAAGACTTGAGAAAGTAAGATTTACAGCTAGTTGAGAAGCTGCAACTTTCACTGAGGCTCCAAGAAAAATGGGAAAATTGTTCATTATTATCCTCGACTCTCAGCTGATAGAAACACTGCCTCTGTTTTTTCATGAAGACAAGCATTTTTGTGCCCAGAAAAGAAGGAAACTCATCTTAAATAGTCAAAACAATCTAGTTTCATAGATATCTTGCAAGATTTTGTTCCTTTTATAGCTATGCTTTATAGAAACTCTAGCTGACTACAGTTATAACTGTGGTGAAGAACTCACTCTCTAATTTGAGAGGAGAGAATAGAATAAGATTTGTAATGGCACTAATATCTGCCAATAACTTAGGTTAGAGAAGAAGAGAAGATAACAGTTTTAGACCATGAATGTAAATAAAACAGAAATAATTCTTATCAAACTACTCCAGTTATTCCAGTCCATTGGAAAGCAGAGGGCTACTTTCAAAAAATAAATACTTTAGGCATGGTCTTCTATAAGATATTGGAGGTTTTGATAAGAAATCCAGAAAACAGAATATTTTTTGTTTGAAAATGCTATACCATGATATATTATTTTATATTTTAAAAAATCCATTATAGGCCATAAACAACCAAACAAAATATTTGATTAACTATGGAAAACTTATACAACAAACCCGCAAACATATTGTACTTAAGGAATGAGGTGCATGTACCCCCTTCTCTGAGTCTGATGTTTCATGGCCTTCTGCCTGTGCTGTCCTTTGCAACTGTGTGAAGCAGGTGTTGAAATTACATTCTTTTACTCCAGTGACATTTCCTGTAGACCTCACACTCTCCAATGTATGTAGGACTAGGCAGCTGATAAAAAAGTGGAAGAGTCCCTCTTTTCATTAAGGAACAAAGTAAAAGGATCAGGAAAAAAGGTGATAAAGGCAAGCATAGTATTATTTTATACTGATTATATGATATATACATATAGATATGATACATAGTAATGGAACAGGTTTCCCTAGGTGTTTGTGCTGAGGCCACAGAAAACCTAGTCCTATGCTTTTGCAAAAACAATAATATCATCTCAACCCTCAGACTTCATCCTTTGCCTGTAATTGCAAAAAGAGTATGTGAATAACAGTAGTAATACCAGGTCACTTTAGAGGAAATGAAGTCAAACTTCACCTTTTGTCCTAGTTTAGCAGGTGAGACCAGTTGGCACTGTGTGGGGGTGATCAAGGTCGTATATTCTACCCCCTCTATTCATTTCCCACAAACAATGGACCATCTGCCACAGCTGCCCAGGGAGTCGTTAGCACCTTC
>JAWWEV010000083.1:18595591-18641791 GCA_035583235.1 Hafferia zeledoni
TTAAATTGTAGCTCTGATTTATAATCTCTCTCGTGTTGAGTTCATTTCTCCTGCTGGCTTACCTTGAAACCAGCACACCTTTCTACTGTACAGTCCTTGATACACATGATCCTGAACTTTAATTACTCTAACAGCTCCAGGTAGGTCAGAGCAGACAGTGTATGCACTCAAGAGATGGTTCTCTTGAGGTGCAGCTAATGAGGGAGAACACTCTTAACTACACACCCACTGCTGTGCATGGACCCTGCTTTGCTTTCAGCTGGGAGGCAGGTAAGTTGCTTCTTCAGTCACAATGAGCTTCCTCTCTGATGAGAGCAACTGGGGATACGCAAATGCTGATGTGGTGGAAGGACCTTACAGAGTACAGATCAACCATGTCTTCTGCGCTATGTGTTAAATCTTCATTAACAGGGTAATGGGAACTTTGAAGAGCTTACTTAATAATCCTCCTTTGCTATTTTACTTTAAGACAGACAATTCTGAAAAAGCTCTGAATTTATCTCTTGAGCCAAGAAGCTCAAATTTGATATTATTTATGTACAATTAATTTTCTTAGACTAATGACATCTTGACTAATTACCAACATCACATCTTACATGCGTCTTAAGCTTATCTAAAATACAGATATAGCCACTGCAATCCATTTAGAAGGAACTTCCTCATAGTTAAAACAGGAGGAGCAACAGTGAAAGACAGATGAAATAGCACTTGAATACTTCCATCCCAGTGCACATCCTAATATATCCTGCCTGACAAAATGTCTTCTGTTATTAGAAGGGTTACTGTTAGAGTTACGGTTAGGATTAGGGTTAAGGTTAGAGTTAGGGCTAGGGTTAGGGTTGGGCTTCTCTTTTGTTTTAGGATTAAGGTTTAGGTTTTTTTTAAAATGTTAATGGCGCAGCATCATTGGAACCTGAGAGCCCAAGGCGGACACCTTTTCTCTTGACACAAAACTCAGCCCT
Source organism: Hafferia zeledoni (assembly GCA_035583235.1). NCBI lineage: Eukaryota > Metazoa > Chordata > Aves > Passeriformes > Thamnophilidae > Hafferia > Hafferia zeledoni. Next base: position 18,596,554 of record JAWWEV010000083.1, read on the forward strand.
TCCTTGGCAGCAGTGGGTCTGGGAAAGAGAAGCCTAGCCCTAACCCTAATCCTAAGCGTAACTCTGAGTAACCCTAACCCAGGAGTCGGGAGTGGAGAGAGGAGGGGATCTGGCAGAAGAGAGAGAAATAGGCCAACCCTTTGTGGGCTGGCACCTTTCCTCTTTGATTCATTTTCGAACAGCAATCTTCATCCCTCTTCAATTCTTGGCTGAAAAATGGCAATTTCCCGGACCCACTGGTGCCAAGGAAGGACTGAGCTTTGTGGCAAGAGAAAAGGTGGAAGCCTTGTGCTCTCAGGTGCCAATGATGCTGCACCACGAACAATAAAAAAAACCCCAAAGCCTAATCCTAACCCAAAAGAGAAGCCTAACCCTAACCCAGACCCATTGGTGCCAAGGAAGGACTGAGCTTTGTGGCAAGAGAAAAGGTGGCAGCCTTGGGCTCTCAGATGCCAATGATGCTGCGCTATGAACATTGAAAGAACACCCAAACCCTAGTTTTTTTAACCCTAAAGTCACTGTGGAAGGCAGGATGTTAACCCCTGAAATTTGCTTGTAGGATTTTGAACTAATTTTTTACCTAATATACATATTGTTAATGCAGAGGAATGAACTCAGCATTGTGTGTGCTGCTGCATCCTGTACCGGCATGGCTCATCTTATTTGGAACAGGAAAAAAAACCCAATCAAGTTGGCTGTTGTTTTCTGATGTTCAGTCAGGGCAGATTTAATTTACAAGCCCATGTCTGGCTGATACACTGCTTCGTTTGAGAATATCAAAGCACATCTGCTTTTCTTATTTTTATCTGAAAAATTTCTTATAGAGAAAACCTAGTTTCTTATGTCTTGTGTTTATTCAGAATGACCACAAGTTAGTCAGTAGACTATTTAGTGTACATGTTAGTAATAGTATTAGATTAAGGTAATAATATGTGGATGATTTTAGTTATATATTCCTGTGAGCATGAATGTACACTTTGCAATATCCTTTAGAGACCGTACGTATGAATCTGCCACAACGCACTGAGCCGGTACCTTTTGTGTGAAGTCAGATTTGCCATTACTATATTTTTAATACTTTTGCTATGTTTATAATACATTAGGTGGGGGTCATTACACATGAGTGCTCATATTATCTGGGAGCTGTGCCAGGCTGCTCCAGGAGTGGTGACAGAGAACGTAGCGGAAAAAACCCCCACCAAACCCACAACCTAGTTCTTTGGACAAAACACAGACTTTACATCCCTCTGCTATATCAGTGTAGAAGTTTCTTTGTGCACTAATCTTTGCAATCCATATTATATAAAATAAGCTTCACTAGATTCTTGAATAGTGTGATGAAAACAGTGACCATTCCATTACGGAGAAAAAAGTAACCTCTGCTTCAGCAATGTAGTTATCCTTTTGCATACATACTCTAAAGATCTTTAGATTCTGTAAACTTCCAGTAGCACAGCAAGGTGGTGAGAAACATGGAAACCAAGAATTCCCCATAACTGGCCCTGAAAAAAAGCTACCTAATATCTGAATAGAATTATATAATGTGACTGTATGGCAATAACAGCTCAGATTTGAGGATATAGAATAGATATAGCTTCTATTCTGAAAACTGCTAAAATTCATAACTGGCAAATACAAATGAATCAACATGAAGGAGAGAAATACAACGTATAAACAGATTCTAAATGAAATGTAAGTACTCTGAGAAAAGATCTATGCACCTTCATAGATTATTCAAGGAAAGTAATGGTTCACTTTGTATCATAAAAGCATGCAGGATGCATAACAAATAAGATAGAAGACACTAGAGATTACAATGATTAAAGTCATATGGCAGAGACTGAAAAGATCAGATTTAATTTATACAGAAGATGAGTGGGAGAAGATATGCTGAAGGTAAACAAAATGATATATGGTAAATGGAAGAAAAATTGTGTGTTGCTCTCTGTCTTCTAAAACATTCAATCAAACTGAAAGGGAAGACATCTTAAACTAATAATAAGGAACCTATTTGTCACATAGTTCTTAACTGACCTGAGGGAGTTCTTGCCATAGCAAGTTTAGAAGCCAAGAACTTAATGATATGTACTAAATAGAACCCTCACAACAGAGAATGAAAGTCTTTAGAGACTGTAGCGCTTAATGGGATAACTGATGGCAATTTGGAAGAAAAATCTTATATTGGCATCATCATCCTTTACATGTAGCTTTTTTCCCAGGGTGTGCTGGGAGCTACTCCCAGTTCCCTAGCATGACACACTCTGGTTACTCATTGCTGTTATAGTCTCAATGAGAGGTTCTAATTACAGCCTGAGTGGAACTGGAAAAAGATAACTATTATAAGGAAGGACTCAGTCAGTGTATCTAATTGCCTTTTATAGAGAAGCACAATGAAACTACGTTGGCCAATTTTAAAGGTTTAGAGAGGGATTTAATTTTTCTGATGTTAACTCCCTGAAAAGGGAGGTATCTAGAGGCAGTTCAAACAAGTTTAGAGTGTGTGGAATAAGGAGACCAATTCTCATCTGAATCCTGTAACAGTATCACAATGACTAGTTATGATTAGATAGGTACGTTTACCTGTTTCAGTTAGTCAAGAGGAGCAACATCTTCATGCTTGCTGTTAAATGTTGAAACAGAAAACAAGCAGCATCTGGTGTTAAAATAGGAGCATGGGAGTGGGCTTTGTATCACTGACATCCTGGTAGGTGCAAGCAAAACAGTTACTAAATGGGGAAGGGTAAATGCTTTTCTCTAATGTTCGTCATTTTAAGTAGAGAGGATCGCAAAATCTCAGAGCAAATTTCACTGAAATTAGTTGACACGTGAAAAAGTTCATAGTTCACAGAGAATGTGAGTTTAAATTTTAAAGAAACTCTGACAGTGTCTGAAACCTGTCTGATTGTCCTGATTTCTTGTCTGACTTCTACACTAAACACCTCAGAAAAAACTCAGATTTTGAATTTATTCTGCTGAGAATTACACAATTTTGAAAAACAATTTATTGCTTCACTAAAATTCTTCCTGTTTCAGACCACTGTGATAGTCTTGCACGTGACAGAATTTTTTTCAGGGTATTTAATCCGACCATAAGGAAATGAAGAACTATATGGAAATCATTTGCTGTGTCATTTACTTTTGTGCCTTTACTCTGTAATGAAATAGGCCTCAGAAGAATTCACTGAAGGTTGATATGTGATGCGCACTCTATTTTATGACACAGATTTCAGATATTCAGCTACAGCAAGGAAGCAGAAATATGTGTTCACAGCAGATGGCCAGACCTGAAATTCACCATTTCAAACTATTACGTTCTTTTTTTATGCTACCTTTCACCAACTTCTTAAATAGTAGTTTTCTGATAACAGATTTTTCACAACTATATCACTGAGTTAAATGCTTCAGTGTGATAAATCTGAAGCTGTCCCTGACACTGAAGAAAGGATTTGGTGCTAAATTCAAAAGGAAAATGACTATTTGTTTAGCTAACCATTAAACAAAATAAAAATCTTAAGAATTCCTCCAGAAAAAAAAAAGGGACTTTTAAAATGAATTTTTTTCTAGGACAAAGCCAGTATTTCAACCCTAATTGAAAGGTCAAACCACGAGTGTTGTTTATCTCTAACTGATGATGCCACAAGACATTGACTCAACAGAGAAAGCAGCAGCTTGAAACACTGTAGTAGGCACATTGATCACTGATGACTGGAGAGCAGAGTCCCAATTACAACTGAGTCCTGAGCTTTTTCTCCATGCCTTTGAGTCTGGGGTTGTGCTTGGTAAAAAGCAACCCTCAGAATGAATGATCTTCTCCATAAAAAACTCATTGTAAACTTGCATAAACCAATAAAAATTAGTCATTTTGTGAAGTAGAATCAAAATATGGGATACTGGGAACACAGGGATTGGCACCTTGCCAACTGAGAGAAGCTCAGTGCATGTACGCTAAGTGATGTGACTGGCATATAGAGCGTTTCACTAATGAGAAGAGCAACTGATCTCCATCTTCTCTAAGGAACCTGGAGACTGAAGTAATACACATTACCATTTACAATACGAGGTGAACCTACTCAAGAAGTCTGTATCAGTGCAGCAGCACCTAAACTGGTAAACCTACTCAAGAAGTGCAGCAGCACCTAAACTGGTGAAGCAAACTGAAAAAGTTCACTGAAGAGATAGGCCTTGGCTTAAATCAGCTTACAGAAAAGCAGCAGTCCTTCATGCCAGCCTGCCTATCCGTCTTGTCTATCCATCCTAGTTTTTTGCTTTTTCCTGCTTTGTTTTTTTCCCTTTTTGTCCAATCTTACATGGCTTTCTTTCTTGTCTTTCTCTTTTATTCTTTCCCTCCTTCCCTTTTGCTCATTGTGGAGCATCAATTTGGAGCTGATGCTTAATTTGCTCTTGAAGAACACTCCAAATAAGGGAAGAACATAGACAGAAAGAGGCCAAGGAGACAAAGCGACAAAGAAATATAAACCTGTAGGAAACACTTTTTACATGTTTATGTCTCAAATACAGACCCTAGTCACAACTTTTACAGGACTGAACAAAGATTAAGAATGGCCTGACAGAAAGACTGACTGCTGCTGTTTTGACAGCTGGTAGCAAAATCATTTTGCTTTCAGAAACAGCACTGATTTCATATTTAAGTAAAATTAGAAAGTAATGCACTGGGTTATAGAAGAAACCCGTTCCTTTCACAGAAAAAAAGCTTTTTTCTTAGATGACAGTTCTGTTGATAGAACAGACAGGGTTATGTATCAGTAGAAAACCTGATAAAAGATCAGAATATATTTACAGTGCCTGCATGTTTCCACAGAGACCATCCTTTTCTTGCTTCGTTTTTGCTAGATTGTGGGTTTGGGTTTTAGTTGGTTTGTTTGGGGTTTGTTTGGTTTTTTTTTTAATTATTTTTGGAGGGGGAGAGTTAGAAGGTGTTGTTTATTTGTTCTGTTTTGTTTTTAATGTTTGCTCTTACTGCTTTTATTCAGTAATACTAATAGTGCTACATGCTCATTACTTTATTATCTGCACTATAAGTAGTTAGATAAGAAATAACACATATTTATTGCAAAATCAGTTCACAAATCTGCTTCTCACTGCACTTTATCCTCTAAATAGATTTTTTATGAATAAATCTACAATGCCTAGGTGAAATTATTATATTAAAAGCTTAAGAAATGGATGGTCTGTGTTAAATTATACATTTGGCACAAATAATGAAAAAAAAAAAGTTATTTTATGCCTTTCCTGCTGCCCCTTTTCAGCACTAGTTTAGTCTTTTTATCAGCTGAAATGGTCTGCTTTAACCAGAGCATGCCAACAGCAGACATAGCTCCTGGCACATGGATTGTAGTATATATTGGAGATTATAAATCATTTTGTCATTCTCAGACAGTTGTAAATTTATCTGCTTACACAGGAGACAACACTGTACAATAACATCTAATGCTGCTTCTCACCATTGTACAAGCTAGGTGCACAAGTAAAGGCTAAGATTACATCTACAGAAATACATTCTTTAAAACTTTCTGCTTGTATTTTAAATGTATGTCTACACAAAAAATCCCCAAACACACACAACAGCCACAAAACTTGTCTTTTGCTTACCATCCATGTACTAGAGAGACAGTGGTTTACTCTATGAATTACACGTCGCCCAGAAAAGGCTTAAGTTTTGCAATGAGTTCTACATGTGCCAGTGTGGCCCACAGAAAATAATGCAGAGATGTAGTTGTTCCTGCATAATTTACAGATACTAGAGATGAATTTCACAGATGCTTGGGGAGTTCTCTCTCTAGTTTCTTGCTAACAAGTTAAATTTATGAAATCTTCAGAGGAATAACCTTTAAACAATTTATGAGAACCTAAGACACTTCAGATGCAATAAAAATAAATTCATCACAACTCTTCTCCCAGGTCCACATTCTGTTAGTGTTGTTATGGTTACAGAGTCAAGACTTGAGAATTTAGGAGAAGCTGGAATTAAGGATTCCCATGCAATTTCAGTTCAAACCCTTGTGCATGCCTGTTCAGGCACATATTTAATTGGAAGATCGCAAACTCCCCATGCACCTCCCTTCCAAATCTAAAGCTTTAATTCCAGTATTCAGTGCTTAGCACTGCAACAAGATTATTGTTATATCATACAGCAGAGGTAGTTTACAACACCGAATAAAATAAAAGTAAAATAAAAGTAGCAAACAACACCTCCCCTAACAAACAAGCTAACTAATAAGGAAAAAAATTATTGTTATTCTGAACTGCTAAATTGTCACTTCTGTTCTCAGTGTTAAAATCCTCAAACTTCAGCACTTAATACTACTTTATTAGTTGACATGAAGAGAAAGTTGAACTTCAAATAAATTCTTGAAACTTTTATTAGGGAGAATAGGTAGGTCTGTATCTGGCTTATTTGACTTAGTTTGATAGAAAAGCTTATTTCAACTGCTATACTTGGCACTTTGATAAAGCAAAATCTCTCCCACGATCTTTCATGCATCACATATTTTTAATAACATATGGTGAGCTACAGCTAATGATAGAAAAATTACTAATACTATGCCAGCATATATTCAATAAAATATTTTCTTCGTTACAGCCAAGGAATATGCAGTACAGATGAAGAACTGGGGACAATTCCCCTGATGTTAAGACTGCTGTACAATGAATCTCTGTACATAGAACAATTCAGAGCAGCCTTGATGTTCCTTTACTATGTACCAGGAGGCAGAACAGAAGCCCAGCTAACCTGCATTGCTGGTTAACAACCCTAAAAGACAGAGATAGTATCCAAAAGTCTGGAATATCAAAGCATCCTTGCTATGTTCTGTTTTTCTACTGATAATTTTATGTCAGCAGTTGGGACAAGGTGGCAGGGAGCCATGACAAACATTCCATATTAATAAGGGACAGATTTACATTTTGTAAAGCCACAGGACTAAGACTTTTATATAAGCTGAAGTCAGCTTTCATAGCTGAAAAACTGATTTCATTAACCCACTTCTTCTCAGAATCTAAGGACATTGCAATTTTTCATCTATTTGGAATAAAATTTTTTTCTGCAGGGCTCCTAGCAGATGATTTCTTTTTACTAATCTTGGAACAAAGCTGGTGCAATGGCCTGCCTTTATTCTTCAACATCAAATAGCTGAAAATCAAGACAAGAGACTTACTTTCACTAATATATTCAAATAATTAGAGTAAGAAATGTATCACATAGCTGCATATTAGTCCTTTATTTCACATAGAGTAAATAAATTCATATTGGATTAAATTATGACATACATGTTCTCAAATATGACCTGAGTGAGGCAACTCTGTAATGCAGAAAAGGCAACTGAACTAATTGCATAGGCTATCTTACTATCTTTTGAATGAGATTAGACAATGACTTTTTCAATTTCTTTTGCTAGATGTTTTTTTGTTTAACTACAAGGATTTTCCTGTAGAGTTTTTTTGTTTGGTTGGTTTTTGTTTGTTTGGGGTTTTTTTTTGGTTTTTTTTTTTTACTTTTTTAATGTGAAAACAAGGATAAACCAAAGTTTATCCTTCTTTTTGTGAGATACTTGGTGACCTACTACTTCACAGTTTCCAGCTTTGTCATAAAAAATTTTCTGCCCATTTTTTTCTGTTCTTCTTGTCTTGGCAAATACCCTAAGTTTTAGAGTTCAGTAGTCTATGGTACCTTTTTTCTTTATCCAAAACTTGTATAGTGCAATATTTTTTGTCATATTGTGATGTTAACCAAAACTCACCATCAGAACTGATAATACATCTTCCAGAAGACATGGTGTGAGCACCACATATATGGAGAGAGTTGTGGAAACAGTGACAGTGCAAGGCTAACTTATAGCAGCTGTTGCTGCCATTTTATCATAGAATATGCACTGTCTGGTTTTCATATTTAAATTTCGCAAATCTCAGCCTGTTCCTTTCCAAATGTAGATATGTAGATAGATTTCATGTTAAGTTTCAGCTTTGTGTTAAATTTCTTTAAACAATGTGATTATCTTTGGGGGAACCTCCAGATGAAGCAAGGATGTTGCTCTTTTCCTGGGACACTACTGACCAGCCAGAGGAGAGCTGGGGAGAAGAGCAGAGAGATCACAGATGAAATCAGGCTGTGCAGGACACAGAGACACTAACAAGTTGCTAGTCTGTGGCTCACCTAGAAAGACGAGAAACAACTGAAAGGAGAGGGGAGAGACAGGCCCATCAGAGCCAAGGGAATATTTCTCTGGGATGGAGGGGAAGGAGCACTTTTAAGACAAAGCATGTTGCAAGTACATCTTACTGAATCAAAATATAATACAAGAGTATTATTAGGAAAAAAAATTATTTCTTATTCTGAGTCTGACCTTAGGGTAGGTCATAAAATATTTAGACCTTGTCAGCCACAGAACTAGAGTCTTCTGTTGGATGGTGTCCCTCTTTTGGGTGTGACAATATGGTAAAACTTCCAGTAAAACTCATTGGCAGCTATGCAGATGTTTTCTCATGCACAAGTACAAGAGGAGACATGCAACAACTGGCAAGTGGCAGGGGCCTGAGCCTCTTTCTACTTGTCTAAAAAGGAGGAAACCAGAGGAAAACATCCTGCATTACAGGCTGTCTCTATGAGCCAATTTTTTTACTTCAAATTACAGTACAAGTGATAAAAACTTTCATTTTCTTTATTCTTTCAGTTATGTCTTTAATATTTCAATATATTGAATTTTAAACTCTATACTATGATTATTAATAAATTTAATAAAAAGATATTTTGCTAACAGTGGATTTAATAATGCCTTTTTTCCCATATGGTCCCGTCCATTCATACTCAATACAATCACTTTTCCCATGATTTCTTCCAGCTTTAGTTTGTTTCTTTCAGGTATCTACAGTACTCTCAAATCACACATGAGCACATGATGCTGGACAAGAGCATTGTGCCATAAGATAACTGTGTTGGCTAATACATGCAGGGCTAAGAGGGTAACTATTGAGCTCATGCTGCCACTTTGCCTTTTTTTAAAGACTAAAGTGAGATTTTCAGGTCTTTCTTCAGTAAACATTTTTCTCCCAAAAATTCTAGGGATATCTCACCAAGACTGGCCAAATTTGACTGACCAGCTAAATATAGGTCTGAGTGAAAAGAATTATGGTCTGACAAATAGAATAGCATCTCAGTCACAGTAACTTTTTTTCCTTAATGTATCAGGATAAAAAAAAGTTGAAAAATAGAGAATTGCTCTGTTCTGTTGTAACTGTGACTGATGTCTTTTAAGACTCGTATGTCCCAAACAGTCATACCTTTTCTCATAAGTCATGATGTCTGAATAGAATAAGGGAAGGCTCAGCAGTTATTTGCTCTATATCCCAGAGAACAGCCCTGTGCCACAGCTGTATATTGATGAATGGCACACGAGAAAATCTTGATGAACAGACATGCTTTTAGTGCAGCCAGCTCCCAGTATACATCCTCCCTTCCTTCTTCCTTTCCTTCCTTTCTCCTTCCCACTTGCCCTCTCTCCTTTCCCTGCAAATTATTTGTGAAAAGTCTTGCAGTCAGGCTCACCCCAGAGGAAACTGAAAGGAAAAACAATACCTATTTCCTTCTCTTAGCTCTTGCAAAGAAAGAAACAATACTGGGAGAAAACAGTATTTTACCAGTATTTACACCTCTGTCATCTTATTGTCATTAGCCAAAAAGAAAAGTCAAGGTCAAGTGTTGTCCTTAAATAGTTTATACAGTTCAATACCATGATGAAATTGTTTCATTTTCCAGCAAAGCAGCAGTTTATTTCTGGTCAAGTAAAAATTAACTCTGTGAAGGACTATTTAACAACAGATTAAAAATTAAGAGGAAAAAGTAGATCTAGGGTTTCATTACAAACAATGTCTTCAAGTCTGAGACAAAATCGGTTAAAATCAATAAAATCAATTAAAGTTCTATTTCAAAGCCATTCTTTTTGATAAGACATAAACAAAATGCCGCCCAATTTATGGAGTGAGCATTGGTGTTATGTTGACTGGCTTTTTCACTTTACACCTCCAGATGGAAAGAAGAACATTTACATCAGCTCAGTTATTGCTGTGGGGTGACTACTATGAAACTTCTTTCAGTGCTCAAGAGTGAACCTAGGAATACAAACCCTATGGGGACAAAGTATAGGCAAAATAAGAAACAGGATTTATTGCAGGCATATACTAATTGTAGAACCTGTAAAAACATCAGTGCAAACTGAAGGATCTACTCAGTTTTGTAAACTGAGAACTGAATATTGCTTTTCTATTTCGCCATCGAAATGTTGCTAGCACCTCAGGCTATCAGTCTATTCTCGTGTTAAGGGTTTAAGGGTTAACTTTAGATCAACTCTTGGTGTTCATGCACTTGACAGTCTTGTGAATAACCCTTTATGTGATCTTATTTACCTTTGAGGTTAATTATTTTTTCCTGAGCTTGTCTCTAAGCAGTTCCGTTCCAACTCTTCTTTTATTTCTTCCTCAAGAAAGAGACTCAGGGAACTTACTTGCCATGAGGATTCAATCAAAGCACTCTTCCTGTTGCTCTGGTCACCCACACAGCAAAAAGGAAGTTAAACTGTTTGCTGACATATCTCTTATGGTTTGGGTCTGAGCCTTTGCTCCTGAGCCTGCTGCCAAAGTCTGACTTGCACAGACAATACTTTGTGGGTGGTGACTTCACTGGGAATTAAGAGCCAAGAATCGGAGAAATGTCCCGTGTGCCATATCTGTGGTGGATAGGAAAACATTACCAGACCCACACTTTTAAAGTCACAGCAGATGTGCTTATTTTGTGGTAACCATGCAGTGGAAGAAAGCCGTTCTGTGGCCCCTAAACTTCAGTTCAGCTAATCATAAGGAAGGTTAACAAATGCAGTGTTTTTCTCATGACATTTCATAAACACAGGGTTTCAAAGTGAATGTGGATGGAAAGGCAAATAATCCTTCCATCCCTTGTGATCTGCATATAATTGTGGTTTGCCTGAACTGGCTGAAAGCTTAGTGTAATTATTTGAAAGATTGGGACTGTTTAGAGAGCTAATGTATCTCCAGCAATTCCCTTGCATTCTTTGGAAAAAACAAATGAATCTTGATACATTCATTGATAACAGATACATAAGGTCTATTCTAGAACCAGATGTGGAATTTCTATTAATATAGTTGATATTTTCCTACAAGGAATTTAGTTTGCAGCCAGTTCTAAGAAAGCAGAAATGAATGTATAAACCAGTGTTTACATAAAAGAAATGAGTAGAAATTAGAGATGGAAAGATATTGATTGCTGTTTGGGATATCTGAGTAATTTGTGCATATAATACGTGACATTATGAACAGAAAGGTAAAAGGCTCATTGAAAGCTGAGCACTGATTCAAGGCAGAATAAATCACTCCAGTTTTGCTTAGTACATTACTAAAAATAGTATTTACTTATTACTCTTAATTAAAGTCTGGTACTTCACCACTAAAATCCAGCAGAATCTATTCATCAAACAGTTATGTACATCTATCATTGCCTTGTTCTGACACTAGTATTCCAGAAGCTTCAGTAACATTAAAAAATAAATAGCAAAAAAGTGTGCTGCTTATTATTTTGGTTTTCAGCTTTTTGAAATAAGTACATAAGAAAATCCATATAAATCTCTAAAGACTCACATTATGCTTCCACACTTATACAACAGGATTTTGGGGGGTTTTCTTCAAAAACCGCCTTTCTGGTTCCTCAGGGCACTCAGAAGTCTCTTAGAGCATCTAGAAACTTAACACCTGTTTATGTACTTAAAATTTACTATTGCAGTTCCTGCGTTTGTTAGTGTATCTGGGCCCCATTTCATCAAGGCAAACAAAACTCCCAAAAGTCCATCTCATGAAGACCTTGAAACAAGCACACCAAAAGTGCTGGAGGAAAGGAGACACTATTAAAAACTCTCTGCTGATGAAGAAGTAAGTCACAAATGAAAAGGATGAACATTGTTAATAATTGAATGATATTTCATCAAAAAACCTTTTGAAAGTAGGTAGGATATGGGCTTTAAAATTGCTTGTATGCTTTGGAAGACTTTATGTTAGGGGAGCTGCACATCTTAAGCTCAGACATCCTCAATTCCAGATTTGTACAATTATTCTCAGTACTGTCAGGCTTCATAAATCTGTGTCTGAAACTGCTGCTTGAACTGCCCTAAAAATAACAACAGCAAAAAAGTATTTCCATGTGGGTTCTCTGTTGTAGAAGAGTGAAATTGGTCATGAGGAATGTGCACACTTGGCACTGCTCTGAATACTTAGCTTCAACAATTTTTTTAAACCACTAAAAAATTGTGTTTTACAGTTACTCTGGTCTTCCTGTTTCCCTGATGCTACATGTTTTGGTTTTGTGTGGTAACATTTGGGAAGCAGGGGGGCTATGAGGATGACTTCTGTGAGGAGCTGCCTGTAACTTCCCCTGTGTCCAAAAGAGCCCATGCCAGTTACAACTCTGAAATTTATATGCTGTTGGAGAAGGCTGAGCCCATCAGTGATTTTCCCCAAGCCAAGTCTGTTTTGTCCCATGATAGTGACTGGTGAGTGCTCTCCTGGTCCTTATCTCAGTCCTTGAGCCTTTTGTTACATTTTCTCTCCCCTGTCCAACTAAGGAAGGGAGTGATGGAGTGGCTTTGATGGACATCTGACATCCAGCCAGGGTCAACCCACCACAATACACCGGAACATGAGCCACAGATAAGTGTCTTCTGACATCTTTTGTATTTTGGTGGCATTAGAAAGAAGACTGTCATGGGATATGGGATGGAAATACTTTGTAATGAGGGCACACTACATTTACAAGAGGGAAAATTGTTATTCGTATTTTGAAAAATTACTCTACATCCTCAGAACCTCTTCCCTTAGTCATGCAACATATGCATGTTCCTGATGTGTTTGTACAGTGACAGCCCATGCTTGTACTGAAAGAAACATTCAAAGAATGAAGTCAAGTATTGTTCCTTTCTAAATATTCCACAGGGTTTGGCTTGGTCAGAAATAACTAGGTAGACACTTTTCTGACTAGACAGCATTTTTCAGAATATTTTATGAATTTCTACATTTCACCAGTAAATTTTAAAGCGATTGTTGGTCTAGCTAAAAAGTTATTTCTTATCTTGGCAATCTGAGCAAGATTAACACTATGATCAAGCATAGCACTATAATAACACTAATAAAGTCATTGAGGTGCTGGAGGATGTCCAAGGAAGGCAGCAAAGCTGCTCAAGGTTCTGGTGCACAAGTCTAATGAGGAGCAGCTGAGAGCTGGGGGTGTTCAGCCTGCAGAAAAGGAGACTGAGGGGAGATCTTACTGATCTCTAAAACACCTGAAAGGGGGTTGTAGTGAGAAGGCAGTCTCTTCTCCCAGGTAAAAAGTGACAGGACAAGAGAAAATGGCCTCAAGTAGCACCAGGGGAAGTTGAGATGGTATATTAGGAAAAATGATTTTCATGGTAATGGTGGTCAGGCATTGGAACTGGCTGCCCAGGGAGTGGTGAAGTCTCCATTCCAGGAAGTGTTCAAAAAAACTTATGAATGTGGCACTGAGGGATATGGTTTAGTGGAAACGTGGCAGCACTGGGTTAATGGTTGGACTCCATGACTTTGGAGGTCTTTTCCAGCCTTAAAAATTCCATGGCTATATGATTCTACTCCCCTTCTTATTAGCCTGTCCATGAAGGCAGAAGTTGAAAGGAGAAAAAGTGATCAATCTTTTAACTAAATTTCAATTTTGTCATGTAACATTTAGCAAAGTCTAAGCAAATTATTTTTTTGCTTTTAATTTACAGAATTAGGGTAAAATCTGACTGTCTTTTCAAGAAATATTATATCCAATTGTATAAATAGAAAGAAAAATATTTGTCTCCCAGTTACAAGTAAAAAAAATGAATTACTTTAGCCCATGCTATTAACAAAGGTTTTGTTTGAGTTTGATTTTTTTTATTATTATTATTATTTTTTGGGGTTGGGGGTTTTCTTTGTTTGTTTAGTTTTGTTTGGTTTGGTTTTGGTTGTTTTCAAAGACCTTGTGAACTATACAATGCTTTCTTGAGCCAGCCTAAAAAAAGGGGAAAGCTTAATTTTTATTACTATTGCAGCACATGTTTGCTTCTGAAATAGCAGCATAGCTTTGAATCTTGCAGTCTAGCCTTCTTCAACAAAAGAATTGAATAGTTCCCTGCTGTCCATTTTTTGTGACTACTTGTACATTCTTCATAGTTGTAAGAAAATATATTCAAATAACTATAACCTTAAAAATTTACCAAATTATTTCTTCCAGCTTTTGCACACCAATACCAGCTCTAAGGACTTCACACTACTGAAGCAAAATAGGTAACCATAAAAGAAGGCTAGAGACTGAAGATAAAGCTGTAAAAGAAGCTCAAGTGTCAAAGGCAAGATTATTGTACTATGCTTTGATTCTCTGGGTTTATAAAGGAAGCATATGCCTAATTTCTTCCCGCGCTCAGTCCTTGATTCATGCACATTTGGAATGAAGTTATTTTGAACAAGAGACCTACTTTCTGTTCAGTGAGTATAAAGTTTTGTCAAATTGTACTCTAAGCTTTTACAAGGATGCAGAGACCTGTTAAAATACTATTGTGATTGTTGTACACTGGGCAGGGGACAGGTTATACTCTGTTGTAGCAAACATTCAAACCATATTTGCTAAATGAGAAATGACAGATGGAGGTGGAATAAATTAGGAAGCTTTGGAAAGCAGGGTCAACAGTTAACATTTGATACAATAACACAGAGGGAGTAGAGACACAAAAAGAAGAAAAATACGGTCAAAGCAACGGTCAGAAGAATCCTTTTGGAAGCTTCTTTTGAGGAACATCTGCCTAAAAACCTTGTAGCCATCCAAGTAAGGAGAGTCAATGCTGCAGTAACTGAGATGCATGATGACGACAGCTTTGGCAAAAACGTTCGTTAGATGTGAAAGGTAAGAAAACACCTTAAATGAAAAATCAGGAAAGAATGTGAAAGGTATAGATATGATCATCCTGTAGATATTAGGGGAAGCTTAGTGTGTGGAATTGCATAGTAGCTCAGGATGATCAAGGAAAAGGTTTTCTGGAGGACTTTTTCACAACTCTAAACTTCAAGTGACATTGACATTGTGGGAGGTATAAGACTGCATAGAGAAAGCTAATAAGTGTTTCAGCATCTTTTTCATATACGCAGTGATTCTACCATATAAAACATAGAATAGAGAGAAAGAAAATACAGTAAGGTCCATTGTTGTGGTCCCATTGTGAAATCTCTTAAACTCTTACTTTGGCCTTACTTACTGATATAGTTCAATGACAATAGAAATAAATATGTAATTTTTAAAAGCTAAGAAAGAGTAATTTGACAATATATCAACTTCTATATTATATTTAAATGTGCAGTTGTGTAGCATACTCCCATCTTGAAATATGGTTTCTCTAGCAGCATATTTTATGTAGATCAAATAAAGCAGTGGATATATCAACAACTTCCCTGTTCACAGTGACCTGTATCTCATTGTCTGTAGTAATAGCATACTGAAAAGAATTTTAAGGCACAAGGTGTTAGAAAGATAGCTTTAGGAGCATTACATGTATATAGATGTATAAATATGAAAGCAAAATGAAGCATACTGACTATACTGGTAGAATTAAGTTTATGTTACTGGCTACATAGCTGTATGTTCATTTTTAGCTTTTGTCTACAATCTTATGATCCATCAGAAGGAAAAATTGTCTCCTACTTCCATTAAGTAAAAACATTCTCAGTCTGTGGCTTTTTTGTTGATCTTACTACAAAAACCCCCCAAAACCGAATGATAAACTTTACTGATAGTGTAATGGAAGATGTAACAAATGGAGAAAAATTTGATAAGATATTAAAACACTAGAACTATAAATAATGAGTAACTGCTGTGTAGCGTCTCAAAATGTATTCTGCCAAATCATTTCACCTTCAACTCTAGGAGCAAATAGGAAGGTAATCTTCATGAATTTCTATGACTATGTAAACACAGTATTTTTTACACGCTAAAATATTTACAAGTTTTGAGAGACCTTTCTTGCATTTCACTAAGTCCCCCCAAAAGTTCACATTAATAAAATATTGATTTACAGAAGGGATAAAGAAAAGTAAATAAAAAGCTTTTTTCCCCACTTACTGAAGTGCATTAATAACTCCTGCATTTTAAATTTTTTTTATAGACTCCAATACAAGTCAAATCACACACTTTAATTTATCTGATAAAAATCAGTGGATCAGAAAAGAGTGCTTAAAATCTGAAAATAAAGTTATCAGAGGAGAAAAAACTATTTGTGAATTGGAATTCTGCTCTGTAGAAAGCAAGCATTGGAATATTCCACCCAATGCAGCACTGCTTAAAAAATGTTTTGTTCAATTCCTAGTCATACAAAGTCATACAAGCTGCACTATCAGTAGCTTGCATAGGAAACTCAAGTATGCAATGATGGCATAATTTGGGCTCCAATTAACTGCAGGTAATCACCTCGTTGTTAGCTCCATTTTGCACTCTAAGCAAATTTATTTTCCTTTGCACGTCTTTTGCCACAAAACTCAGCTGAGCAGGAATTTCATCAGTGGAAAGTACAATAGTTAATAAGGATGAATGCCTAAAGGATTAAAGTACAAAATTGGAAAGTTCTAAGTGGAAACAAGAAAACTCATGAAGCAATAAAAATAATTTTCTAATATACTGAGGTAATGACCTAGATCTTAAGAACATTTAATGTTAGAATTTAGACAATCCTTACTATATAATCTCACCTAGCACTTACATGAAAGAAACCATTGTCACATATTGTTGGCTCCAATATTGTCTTCTTTTCCTTTCTAACTAAGGCACTTGCTGAGGGTTAGGCTGGTTGCGATGCATGTGTTTATACACAGATGATACCTGAAATCCATCCAAGGAATTTATACAGCTGCCAAGGTGCCCCAAGTATATACAGAACTAGAGATAAAAATGGAGAAGCCAGTTTGGGCTTGTTGACAATTCTTTCTCTCTGAACACAGAGAGAATCACCATGGTTTTGGCTTTCCTGTGACTGCTCAGAGGATAAGTTAAGGCATGGTTTAGTTCAGCACTGTTAGGAAGCCATGTGATAATTTGTTATCTAGTCTGTCAATATAAAAGCACACATACTGCAAATAAAATATCATGGTCAATTTTCTCATTCTCAGGGAAACAATTTTTGGTGGGTTGACCCTGCCTGGATTTCAGGTGCCACCAAAGCCATTTTATCACTCCCCTCTGCAACTAGAGAGGGGAGAGAAAATATATCAAAAGATTCATGAGTTGATATAAGGGTGGGGAGAGATCACTCACAATTACTCTCACAGGCAAAACAGACTTGACTTGGGGAAATTAATTGAATTTACTACCAATGAAACTCAGAATAGGATAATGAGAAGTAAAACAAATCTTAAAACCACCTTCCCCCCACTTCTGCCTCCTTCTTGGGCTCCACCTCCTCCCTCTCCAGTGGCACAAGGACATAGGGAATGGGGGTTACAGTCAGTTCATCACAGGTTGTTTCTGACACTGCTCAGGGAAAGGAGTCTTTCCTCTGCTCCAGTGTGAGATCCCTACCATGTTGTTGAGATAGTTCTCCACGAACTTCTCCAGTGTAGATCCTTTCCTTGGGCTATAGTCTTTTGCAAACTGCTCCAACCTGGGTCCCTTCCCATTTGTTGCAGTCCTTCAGGCACAGGCTACTCCAATGTGGATCCCCCATGGGTCCACAAGTCCTACCAGGAAAACCTTCTCAGGTATGGCTCCTCTCTCCACAGGTCACCAGGAGCCTGCTCCAGCACAGGCCTCCCACAACATAGCAGCGTTCTTTTGAGTATCCACCTGCTCTGGCATGGGTCTCCTCCATCGGCTGCAGGTAAATCTCTGCACCACTGTGGTCTTTTAAGGGCTGCAGGGAGACAGCTGCACCAGGGGCTGCAGGGGAACCTCATCTCTGGCACCTGGAGTGCCTCCTCCCCATCCTTCTGCACTCATCTGGTGTCTGCAGAGTTTTTCCTCCAAAATATTTTCATTCCTCTCTTGTCTGAGTGCAATTACATCCATGAAACACATTTTTTTTCATTCTTAAATATGCTATCACAGAGGTGTTACTACCTTCTCTGATTGGCTCAGTCTTGGCCAGCTGTGTGTCAATGCTGGATCTGTCAGACATGTGCAAGGCTTATAGCAGCTTCTCACAAAAGCCAATCCTGTAGCCCCCTCTCCGCTACCAAAACATGGTCATGCAAACCCAATACACAATTAATTTAAATTCATTTTTCACCTCCATCATTTTAAATCAAACAAACAAACCTTCAACCTCCTGCTATTTTCTGCATTTTGAAGCCTAGCCTGATGACTGAGAGTGTACAGTGTTTGCATGGCAAGGTTTTGGGAACAGGTGGGTGGGACTACAGAAGTGGTTTCTGCTAAAAGCTGCCAGAAGCTTTTCCCATGTTCAGCAAATCCAATGCCAGCCAGCTTCAAGAGGAACCCAGCCCTGGCCAAGGCCAAGCACACAAGTGATGGTGGCAGCACCTGTGATGAACTTACCACAACAGTCATTTTCCATCCCCTGCATTGCAGGAGAGGTGGAGATAGAGAAAAAAGAGGAACCACAGAACCAATTAGGTTGGAAAAGATCTCTGAGATGATTGAGCTCAACCTATGATCAAACACCACCTTTTCTACTAGACCATGGCACTGGATGCCACATCCAGTCTTTCCTTAGACACCTCTAGGCACGGTGACTCCACCACCTCCCCAGGCAGCACATTGCAATATCTAATCCCACTGTCTGTGAAGAATTTCTCCCTAATTGTCCAACTTAAACCACCTTTGGTGCAGCTTAAGACTATGTCCTCTTGTCCTGTCTCTAGTTATCATGGAGTGAAGTTGAGCCTGGGAAGAAGTGATGGATAGGGGGAAGGTATTTTAAAACTTAGTTTTATTTCTCATTACCCTAATCTCATTTGATTGGCAATAAATTATACTAATATCCCCAAATTGAATCTGGTTTGCCTGTGATGGTAATTACTCAGTGACCTCTCTCTGTCCTTATCAAATTGTACAGACTTTTAATTATATTTGCTCTCCCCCGTCCAGCTGAGGATGGGAGTTACAGAATGGCTTTGGTGGGCATCCCATCCACGGTCAACCCACCACAGAGGTTTATTCCTGAAGTAACTCCGGTGTTGACATCCATACTGTAAGTCTTCCATGAGCCACATTAACTTGACATACATTAAAAGATATTTCAAAGTTCATACGTCTTACAATCCAGTACATATTTTTAAATGATAAATATTTTTGTTCAGTGAAAATATGACTTCCGTATTTTAGCTTAAAGGTATGTGTATTTTTTTCCTAAAGGACATAGAAGAATCTGTGTGGGAATAGCACATAGTTACTGCTTCCCACTTAGAGCTGTATCCTAGTAGCTGATTAGAGTAATAGCAAACATGAAAAGATCCTTCCTAGCATTAAGAAAAATCCTCTATGTCTGTATGTGTGTTTAAAATTAAAATGTATGGAGCTTTCCAGATCAGTCAACACTGCAAAAGCTGGCAAGAAAAGTTCAAAAGTTCTTAATTTAGCAGAATTTGCTGCTTTGGGGAAATCCCTTAGCCACCTAGCAACAGCACAAAGGGTATAATTCTTGGAGACCTAAATTCACACTGAATGAATAAGAGGGAAAATTGCAAACATGCAAGATAGCTTGAGAACATTGTGTCACCAGTGTGTCTAGTGGGTCAGACTGAGTAGGCCACATACCAGGATGTGGTTAGCATAGAATGCAAGATGTATGTCTTTTCTACACAACATACACAATAACACAGATTCACAAATACAGACCTCCACCATCCTCATCTTTCCTGCCATCAGCAGAGACTTATCTGCATCACAGGATTTCTCACTGTAGCATAATTCAAAACTCCTATCAACACACTTCATGATATATATGTTTTCCAAGAATGTCCTTTACAACTTTTATGATACACTTTGTATTGTATTAGGTGTAACCAACCAGGAACCTGCAGGTGCCTCCTACAGAGAGGGCTTTAGTGGTGAGCTAACTGTCATTAAATTAAGTTTTGATGTGCAAACATGCAGGTATAATATTGGGAGATGAGAATACTGGTTTTTACACCAAGTGCTGTCTCTTGCTTTCTTTTAAATCCAAGAAGACTGAATCTATAAGAAGACTGTTACTTAAGCTAAGTAAGACAATGTGAACCCAGACTGTGTAAATTATTATTTGATTTAAGATAATCCAAAAAATATAGAGTAATTTATGTGCCTATAAATAGATATACCCAAAGATGTTTTTAAATTTCTGTGGACAAAAGACAGCCACATGAATGTGAAGAAGGAATGTCTGTAGCACAAGCATCTTTGCAATGCTTGTGTTTATATTTCCTCAATTGTTCTCTCTTTTCTCTCTTTTGAAAAGATTTTACAGCTATCCTTTCCTGTTTAGCACAAAACAGAATTATAAAAAAATAAAATTGTGGTTTAAAGCTTTCTGTGTATGTGTCCTACTCTTGAGCATCTGGTGTAAGTAGGAGTAAGTCTTCAGGGAACCCTCCATACTTTGGCAAACATCCAACATCCAACATTAATTAACATTCGCCCATCTAAAAATCTCTCATATTTTCACTCAACAAGCATCTTCTACTACAAATACACTTCCCAGATCCTAAGCTTTTCCTTATTGTAGAAAAACCCATCTTCTGAATTTTAAATGTAATATGCTTATAGTTTTGCATAAGTCATTCTGAAAGGTGCACTGCACTTTGGAATAGTAAAAATCCAGCTGTGGTTTCTTACACCTTGAATTTACTTCATTTCACTTTGAATCTTTTTAAAGAGTGAAATGAAAATCAAAAGAGAAATATAGGATATTTATCACGGACGTTGAATGCTTTCAGCATCTTTAGCATTGCTAATCCATCAAAGGAGAATTTTTTTTGTTTCATCATTTTCATATGTCCAAGTAATTTTCACTGTATCTTCTAAATTATACTGTTCTCAATAAGATTATAGTATTGTCATATTAAAACATCAATTATTTTCTTCAGACACAAAATATAATTCTCTCTCTGATCTCGAGAGTTGCAATTATGTTGATAAAGTACTAAAACTACCTTTTATAATGAAATGTGCAGTTACATTTAATCCCAAAGCTGTGTTAGGACCTCTCAAGTCCAAAATTTTGCAAGAAAAGGTTGTATGAACTGTTAATCAAGCTCTTCAATTTAGGAATTATCCCAGAAATTCCTTACTGATTTTCTATATAGATCAAACCCCTCCCACTCAGCAAAGGTTTCATTAAGAGACAATTTGAAACTACCCAGTTAACAGTTTGCTTTCCAGATTGACCAGTGGGCTGTATCTAAATAAGCTCTTCCATTATGAGTGTTCTTCAGATTCTAGCAATGGGTCATTCAAGAGAAATTTTTGCCATCTGTCACAGTAATATTTTACCTCAGGAAAACAGAGAAACACTATAAGCTATCCAGCTTGCTTCCAATTTTAAAGATATCCTGAACTTTGGTTTTCTGTACAAAAGGAGACCAAAACCCAAGAGTTAAATAAGAAAGTCTGATTTACATTCGATTCAGGTGCTAGAGAATTCTAAAAGACAAGATAGGAAACATTTGTTGTACAACTAAGCTTTGGGTCTGCTCAGTCATATTTGTTTAATTGACTATATCATCTGGCTATCAATTACAGTCAAACTCTAACATTTACATAGAGACAACCTTATTTTAGTTTTATTATTAAAAAACATGAAAAAGACAGATTCCCTCAGCAGTCTTTATGTTCAGCAATCAACTCATTCAGACCCCTCCCAAGAGAACTTCACAGGGTATCGCTGCCTCATTGGAGAAGGTGGTAAACTGCACTAGGTATTCAATTAGGTTTGACCAAGATAAATGTCACTTGGAATTTTTCATCATTTCTAGGAGTTGCAAACTGCATGAAGCAGCTGGCTTCAATGTGATACAGGATTATACTATTATCTTCAAAGAGGAAGAGAAAGGGCAAAACTTGAAGTAAACTGCTTCTAAACACAAAAAGATAGTCATTGTATCCATTTGTAAAAAAAAAATAAAAAATTGATAATTTGCTCAATGGCAAGGTTCTAGGCAAAACCGATTTGACCAAATTTATTGATTTTGAAGTCATTCGCAACAAGTGGGGAAAATCTAAAAGAAAAAACTCCAACTTAGTGGTCAAATTGGACATATTCCTTTTATATGGAAGAACAGTATTTCCTGAGTTCTGATATATGAAGGATTCAGTGGATTTCAGAATTTTTCCCCTTTTTTTTTAATGCAAAATGATCACTGAACACCCTGTGAGTAGGCAGTCATCATCAAAAGCAAAAGCTCATTCATTCCAACTATTACAAAATAGACCAAATGTTAAGATTTATGAATCTAAGTTTCTGTTGCATTGCACCATAGTCCCTATGGGATTTCTCTTTGGAAAAGGCTATGAATTCAGAAACATGAAAAACCAAAATGCAACAGTACTGTTGCATCAAGCACCTTGATTTCATGAAACCTTTCTGAATAAGAAAAGATAAAGAGTAAATAAAAAATAATATATGAAATAGAAACTTCAGGAAAGAGTTTCTGCAAGCAAATGTTTAAAATGCATTTCCATCAATTTATTGTATTTCCTTTCGGGGCAAATTTTGTCTAATTTATTCTGGAGAACACACATGTTTACCTGTCCTCCCATACTCAATTTTACCCACCTCAGGCCACCTGAATTTGTTATTTGCCTCAGCATCACTTTTCAGATGGCACGTGGGTATCAGAAAGACATTGAAAAAACCTTTTCTATGGTAGCTGTGTATGTTTGTAAACATATCTTCGTTTTCCAGAATCTTAGCATAACATTTTTTCCAATGTCTTGTCTTTCGGACTACTTATCATGGCTTTTGTTTGTATTCATGGCTACACCCTTGTTTCATTTCTCCTCTATGTACAATTGGTTTTCATGACTATAACTTTCTTGGGTACATATATAGGTTTGATACAGCTTTATCAATTTACCTATTTCAACTTGTTCATTAAATCTAAAAGAAAATTATTAGGAAAGAAGTGAAATCAGTACCAATTTATTTGCTCTGTTTCTTTGAATTTGCTTTGTTTGAACAGTTAATAGTCTGCTGTGATTCAGCAGCTACTGTGTCAGCAATCCTCCCTCTAACTAAAGTGGGAATTTCTGAGAGCAGCAGGACAAACAGCTGAAATGGAAACTGCCATCTTCTCCCATTTTAACTTGCTGTGCTTGTGATATGGGTGTTTCCATACTCTCAGTCTCTCAACTTTGCATTTCTGTCAAATCACAGTCCAGATGTTTCCAAGCATTTTATTTTCTAAGTTTGGAATGTTATTATCACTCCATTTTCATGACATCCTGTGTGATATTAGAACAATCCCATTTCCACTTTTAGTTTTTAAAGATAACTACCACCATCAGTCCACAAAAATCCAGTAAAACAGTACAGGTAAGAGTACATCCAAAGTCAAACATATTCAGAAAGAAACAAAATAACTACAGTTCTCATTAGAAGATATTGTCCAGTGAGGATGCAGAATGTCCTTTGCCACATATGATACTCAAATGGAAAAGATATCAGTCTACTGAGACATTATTTAAAGCTGTGTGCCACTTTCCATGGCTCCTCCTCCAAAATTTATTTTGCTTACCAGAAGTTAGTATTTTGAAGACAAAATCAGATTCTGAAAAAATGTCTCAACTACCAAAAA
Source organism: Hafferia zeledoni (assembly GCA_035583235.1). Lineage (NCBI taxonomy): Eukaryota > Metazoa > Chordata > Aves > Passeriformes > Thamnophilidae > Hafferia > Hafferia zeledoni. Next base: position 18,620,395 of record JAWWEV010000083.1, read on the forward strand.
AGTACTTTTTGGTTTTGGTTGGTTTTTTTGTTTGTTTGTTGTTTTGTTTTTTTTTTTTGTTTTTGTTTTTTTTTTTGTTTTTGTTTTTTATTTGTGGGATACTGTTTACTATTGTACCACTGAGGATAAAAATTTGCAATTTCAAATAGATAATTTTTGTTATAATAATGAGCTCATTTTAAAAATGAAAAGGAAAGAAGTGAAAGATAGAGAATCAATTAACATGTAGCTTTTTTAAGAAGAATGAGCAAAAATTCCCCTCCTTTGAATGAATTACTACCTTGTAAAGTCAATTATTTTTCTTAAACATAAAAGGGGAAGTAATCTTCACTTTTATCAAATAAAGGAAATAAACTAAATGAGTTTCTATATTTTGGGCCAAATCAGCATTTAGATACACAACTAGAAAAATAACCGTAATTCATTATCTATGTATAATGAGTCCTCACAGTTCTAATCTCCACAGCTCAGTGAGCTAGATTGTCTGTATTCAATGAATTTAAAAACTGTTTAATGAAGATGTATTTCTAATATGATTGTTTAATTACAGGCCAGCAAAGGTAGTCACTGGGGGGTTTTTTGCCAAAGGATGGAACCATCACATGGTTCAGACATTAATAAAATCACTCTCATTATACTCTTTAGTACTAGCCAGTGGAACTGCTCTGAAATTCGGTGTATTACACTGAAAATATTTGCAGAAAAGAAAAGAAAATCAAGCATTGTATTATGTCTTTTCCAACATAAACTATTCTATCCTTATTTCAGTAAGACCTGCAGCAATAGGACATGGGGTGGAGATGTTAGAGTAAAGAAGAGAAGATATTTTGTACAGTGAACACAGGGAAACATTGGAGCAGGTTGCCCAGAGACATGGCAGATTCAAGATGAGGTTCTGAGCAACCTGATCTAGTTGAAGATGACTCTGCTCTTTGCAGCAGGGTTGGGCTAGATGATCTTTACAGGTCTCTTGCAACCCAAACCATTTACTAATTTGACAATGATTTGATATTTATTATATGTAAGGTTTAGCACATTTAATGTGCATGTTTTGTATTATTCCTGTCCAGTTGGATGAGAATGAAAGTTATGCATTAACAGTCTGGTAAAATATTTTCTTTTCTCAGTGTTTTTGGTTTTGTTTTGTTTTGTTTTGTTTTCCAACACTAGTACCATCTTTGAAGCCTCACCATTCCACTTCAGCATGTTACAAACATATTTTTCCCAGTTGGCTTGTTATCTATATTCCTCTCCTATGTCTCCACTTTAAAACAAACACCAAAAATCACTGGACAAACAGTTGGGGGAAGCATACATATAATCAAAGGAATGATTTTGAAATCAGAGGATTGAAATTGCAAAAATTCTAGTAATTATTGCCCAAATTATCATGATTTGTGTGTGCAATCACAATAGCTGATTGCCAGCACCAGACACTTGGCTGCACACTGACTACAGAAGGGACCTCAACCAGGACAAGTAGGAGTCACATTTTGTGAAATGAGAGTGGCCATAGAATTTCAGATTAAAGCTCCATCTAGTCTGACAGACAAAGAAAATACCCATGAAATAGTAAGAACAAGATAAATGTGTTTGATTTACACCTTCTGACCAAATAGGAGAAGCAAATGCAAGAGGCTTTCAAACCTAACTGAAAAATGCAAATACCAACAAGGACTGGGACAGCCATCAAGCTGTTTTATTCAAGTAGGAAGCTAATCATCACCCACAAAGCATCTCTGCTCTGCAGTTATTCACAAACCCTCACAGAGGACATCCACCAGTATACTGATAGTCACATTCTCAAATAGTGTGACCTCTCACTGATAGTGCAGTCATTATGAACCAGCTAAGAGAAGCTCTTCTCAGTAGCATGACCAGAAATTACCTCAACCTGATAAAGCAACTCTGTTACCCACCCCTATATACGCTGAAACTTTATCTAGACATATCCACTGCTCTCTTTTCCACCTGGCCTACAGGTATCTCTTCAGAGGAATATCTGAGCTCACTTTCTGCCTTCTACTGATCCCTCTAACTTACACACTACTGAAAGAAAGCCCTGGGTATTCACATTATGAATTTAAGCTACACTAGTGCACACATGTGGAAATACACAGCATGAAAGGAACTTGGGAAGTACTAAATGTATAAAATCTACTATCTGCATTCGGTCTCTTCAAATAGTTGTTTCTTTTGCCTACTGTGAATTTACTGTTACCAGGCTTGTATATTAAACTACTGGGAGGAGTCTGTACAGTTAAACCACAGTCTATATTTCAACTCCATTGTACTAAAAACACAGAAAAACTAATCCTATATCACCAGCAAAAATGTTTTCCAGAGACTGTATTCTTTACTATCAATGTACCTCAAGGTAATTTAAGCAGATCAGCAATTTCAGTTTTTATGAGAAAGTGATGGAACCTTGAATCAAATGAAGCTTTGTGACCTGGTCATTCTATTTTTTTTTTGCTATACTAGCATTCTCAGAGAGGCCTAAGAGACTTTTAAACTCCAAACTTAGGTTTTGTTTTATGGAAGCCAGAGCACAATCATCTAAAGTGGGAGAAGATTGAAATCCACTGTGCAAGATAAAACAGTAAGAAAAGGATATGTTAACAAATTATCCCTTTTTCCACTGTATCACTGAATAGTATTAGTCAAACCCAGTGACTTTCAATATCACTGTAAGACCCACACAATTACCTCTGGCTATCTAAGATGGTTCTCCTCTGTCACTTCTGTGGCATGGCAGTATCTGTACCTTGCTCTTTTCTTGCTGTCCAACAGGCTTCCTACATTCTTACCCACTCTCCTTTTTCTCGTGACCTATCCTGCAGTCTAGAAGAACAGCTGCTCTCAAGGAAGGAAGGTATCTTGACCTAAACCTGTAATCTCCTTTTCAGGAAATTTAAGAAAAGAAAGGAGAACAAAAAGGTAATAAAATAGTGTATTTTTCATTATTTTTCATGTTAATTTCTAAGAGTTTTTGGTTGGTTGGTTTGTTGTTGTTTTATTTTCCCTAGGAAATGAAAACTGATATACTTCTAAAATTTAGATACATTTTTGCTCTTTTCTTTCTTGTTATAGTATTGACATGTGAGATATCAAAAAACCCCCCAGGTAATTTATCTCAGAAAGGGTTAACTCTCCTGTTATTATGAGTAATTCCTTCAAAATATTATAAACTCTTGAATGGTATTGATATTAGACTGTTGATCTGGCTATCCATTTTCTTCTCCATTTGCTGTTCTCCAGTCTCTTCCCTTGCTGGCAGAGTTTACGGGAAGACTTTCACTATTGCAACATGCACTGCTTTCCAGGTATCCTTAAACAGAGATGACTTATTTTCCCAACACAAGCACTTGCAGCTCCTCGAGTTGTTTGCCCATCAGTCAGGTCATTGTCAGTTCTGGGCTGTTTGATGGCCTATGCACTGCGTCAGAATTAAATATCATGTTTCTTACTGAATGCTGAGGGAAAGTACCCCATTTACCAGTTAAATTTACTATTTTTATTCCAACTGTCTTTTATTTCTGTGTATAAAAGAGAATTGCCAGTTTGGTTTACTTTCTCTTGCAAGTCTGAACATAAGTTCAAAACTTATAATTCTCATGTGTACTTAAAATCTTAATTACTCCCTCAGTGCTTTGTCCCTTCAAGCAATTTTTGTTTTGATCAATGATTTAATCTACAAATTGTAAGCTGCCTATTCCAAATCCCTTTATTTTCTGCTGATTTTCATTCTATTTCATCTGTACTGTTTCTCTATGTTTTTTGTCCCCTTTCTCTTTTTATGTGTTCCAAGAAGTTTTGGAACAGCAACCTGAATGAAATTCCAAGCTTCTTGCAATGATCATTCTCTGTTCTATAATAGAGGAGGTTCTTTGGGAAATCCGCAGGTAATTAACAGTGTTTTCTGAAAGCCAAATCAAAGTACCCTATATAAAAATGCCTATATTTTTTAGTATCTTATTTACTACATTTGTTCAAGGAGTAAAGAATGGGCATGTTTTGAAAGACAAAACAGGCTTATTAATGTGCATTTCCTAGCAACTAGGAGACAAACCTTGATGTCTAATCTTGACTAAGATAGATACTTTGATAAAACAGTGACTTCTTTATTAATTTGGCAAACTCTTTGGCAAGATCCACTGAAGCATATGAAGGACAAAAGCATGGTAATGCATACCATTGCATTTTTGCATTTGAAAAAGTCTCCTGTAATTTCCCAATGGGAAAGAGAGTGACATGTTGTGTAAATGAAGCCCTTCAGATAGTCTGAGACACTTTCTAATGACTTGTACATTCCACATCAGAATTGCATACATTATTTCTTTTTCAGCATAAAGAAAAAGAAATATGCAAACTTATTCCTTTTCTTGGAATAAGTGGAAAAACGTTATTTTCTTTGTGCATGCCAAAAAGATAAAGATTATATGGCCTGCTGTAAAATGTTCTCTGAGGTACAAAACACCTGCTGCATATAAGGCACAGAGGCATGTGTTGGTAAATGTTGATGAGAAACATGAGACACAGAACAAGGCCAAAAGGTTGTCTCATGTAATGCCATATGACAGTTACAGAAAATTATATCTGATAAATAGTATTCTTCTCAAAATATGGTTTAATTCACTAAATGTAAATAAGAATAGTGTAGATATACAGAGACTTTAAAAAATACATTTGTATTGAATGCTGGAGAACAAACCAGCTCTTTCAACAGCACACTTATCCAAATCCAAGCACTAGTCAATGGCCAAGGAAACGTACCGGCATAATGGAATATCGTCTTTGATGATGCATCTTCCTCCATTTTTGCAGTATTCTTCAGGACAAACTGCAAACATACATGGGAAAATTATAATTTCCCTCTCTTTGCTACTATGTTTGTCATTGTCTGATTTTCAAAATGGCAGAATATTCTCACTTGTCATCTTGGAGCTTAACTCTTTCAAAACTGCTTATTTGAGACCTGTCTTGCTGATACAAATGTAAAGTCATAAATGCATTATAAGCATGTTCTTGAGCTTGTAGAAATCCTGATGCTTCACTTGAACAAGCTTCAAATTTTTCCCAAGTCAGACTTTCATCTGCCTTCAGAAATGGACCTTTTTCCACTTACTCAATTTTCAAACAATAGAATATGTAAAATTAGACCCAAAAGAACTGAACTAATATTTAATTAGTACCTAAGTCTACCTTGTCATTAATAGCTTTTATATAGGGGTAGTGAACAGACACTTCTGCGTGAACAACCCTTTTATTAAAGATGTTCAGAATTTAACACTTGAAATCACATCTTTACAGGAACTACAGAAATCAGGCTTTAAGAGAGTAAAAGTGTTTCAGTAGTCATTGGTATCCTATTAAAAAATCCTGATATCCCTTACCTTAGATTTCCTCATCAACACATGTAGTTTTACTGAAGCTTAGTTTTACATTGTTTTAGCAAGAAAAACTCAAAATCAAAATGGAATCTCATCGATCTGCAAATTAGACCAAAAGAGTTTTGGCTATATGCCAATTATTTATTGAGACATATAATAGTGCTACTCAGTGTGAACACCTCCAGTATTAGGAATCAGTTAAATTACTTACTTAAAATATCTGTTTTATGACAAAATAGTGGGAGATTTGTAAATTACTCTCATGCAAATCTATTAGCTTATGTTCTATATTCTTCCACACTGAAGTAATTTCTGAATATGTTCCTTTTAATTTAAAATAGTTTTTATAAAACAAGTTTACCAAGTATGAATTCTTTCTGAATTGTAAAATTGGGAATTTTTTAAAGTATGATTTTTTTCTCTCACATGAGGAACCTGGTCTAGTGGAAGTTGTCCCTGTCCAAGTCATTGGAACTCAATGATCTTTAAGGTCACTTCCAATCCAAACCAGTCTATGATTCTATGATATACAGTGAACACAATACTTGTGGGCAGGTTTCACTCCCAAAGAAACTAGTGGATGCCTCCTGCCAGTAAGTGTTTGGAAAACTTAGTTTGTGAGTAAATATTTAACGTATTATAATGAATTATATTATTGCAATAAATAGGATACTATTTGAAGTTTATCACATAACTCATAAAATTATAAAAACAGAGAGTTAAATTCTCAGCTAATGCATCTTTAACAAACTCAGGGGAGTACTGTTAACATAGAACTGGCCCAGAGTTTGGAACTGTCTTGGGGAAGAGCTGCAGGAACTTTATGTCATTGAGCAGGATGCTTTGAATTTAGATTTCATTTTTAATATCATTATCTATGTTTCTGTTAAATTTTGTTTAAAAAACTCTGATGCAGATTGAGTGCGTATTATTGTCCTGTACTTATCTTTCTCCACCATTTAACTATTGCAAATCAAACCTGAATATTGTGGCAAAACCAAATGCTATTTGGTTTGTTTTCCAACCTGGATTTGCAATACACTTGAAAAAAACACCCAGTCAATCCTATTAACTCAAAAATGTGGGTTAACTTAAGTGGGCTACTCAACTGGCTGAAATCAAGGGAGTGCCTAGTAGTACCCTAGAAAGGGTTGCTATCTCTTTTTTAAATTATGTGTTTATACCTTAAGAAACACCCCTTGTGAAGACATTGAAGTAGCATATTATTTTCCATCTTTTTCTCACTCATTGGTGTCACACTTTCAACAGGAAAACTCATGCCTGATATAGTTTGATAAAGTTTTGGAAGAGGAAACTCAGTCAAGTTTGAGGACTGCCTAAAGGTTCAGTAGAAAACAGCAATACTTTTCTTTGTTTCAAATGATATTTTTATGCAAAACTAAATACCTGAACAGCTGGACTCATCAAGGCTGAAATCAATGCAGTCTGCAATTCCATCACAACGCTGGGAGACTGCTATACATTGATTAGTTGATGCACATAACAAAGAGCCGTTGAAACAATCTTTAATGGCTGAAACAAAAAGTAACAGGGTGGTTATTATCAGCTGTATTCTTTTTCTCACTGTTAAAAAAACAGCAGAAAAAACTTGATTCATACTGTAGGCTATAAACTTGCATCTGTGTGACCTCTACAAGCTTTCATCTTCAAAGGCATATAACTTTACTACTGAGTTGCTAAATAAGTAAACAAATACAAAGCACAGATGGCACAGAAACTGAATTTTCCCATGTAATTGTGAAGAAGAGGAAGGTATGTTAACTTAAAATGTTGAGAGTGTACTCTGGAAAATCCCAAAGAAAACCCATAACAAGAAGTCACAAAACTTAATCAACTTTCATTCATAAACTAATTTTAATATGATGGAACTAACTTTTTAACACAGGTTATTTTAACACGTTACAGAGGGAACAGTCTTAGTAATGGATCTGACTTGCAATTCAGGACAATGACAGTACAGTAGTGGTGCTGAGGTAGGGAATGTTAGAAGCACACTGGACGGCACTGGAAATAGTGAAGACATGCAAGTGAAATTATCACATTTCTGTTTATATTTTATTTTCCAGGTCCAAATTAAATCTGTGGAAAGGATAAAGGTATCATAGTCTGTTTAAAAGCACACAATTTTTAATATTTCCTAAGTATTTAAAACTTATGGGGACTACAATAGATACATTTTGGTGCACTACGGAAAACTGAGAAATCACTTTTTATTCATTGGTATTAGCAATCCATCAGATGGTGTTGGGATCTGTGGAAAGTAAGGTATACATCCCATTGGTGCTAATATCTTTGTTTTACATGATAGCTATTGTGATCAAGAAAATAAAAAAAAAAAAAATTAGAATAGGTGAGACAGTGTACCCTTCACTATAATTGACATCAAGAAGAGGGCAGGCCAAGTAAAACATCTATAACTGGAAAACAGTTGCAGGATTTTCTTGTTAAATGCCACAAATAATAAAATCCATCTCATTATTAGGTATAAAACAGTATTAGCATAATACTGTACAACCTAACTGCTGGGTGAACTCTACAGGAAATTCTGTCTGCATAAATCTCTTAAGTATGAAGAAAAGCGTTTCTGTGGCAGAAACTGTGGGTTTAGCAGAGTTCTGACTAATGCTTTTTGTTTGTTTTCTTTTCTTTGTCCTGGCTTTCTTTTGAGCTTTATGATTAATCTCTGCAAGATGCATTTTGACAACTAGTCTTTATCCCAGATGAAAACTTTCCCTGCTGAATTCCTGAATTCAGAACCAAGAATATTTTTGACCATCTATTGTGAAACTTAAATGAATGAAATTGCTATGGGACACAAACTGGAAAGTGTCAGTAATTACAAACTGAAATTTTCTGAAATCACCAGGTAGATTCAATCTGCACCAAGGGAAAAACAATTCAATGTAAAATCTAAAAATAATTTAAAAACCAGTCTAAATCTGTGCTACTATTACAGTACACATAGGCTGGAGTTACTAGCACAACAATCAATTTTACACATTATGTACAAATTTTTAAAAAAATAAATTTTTTGATATATTTACTTTTTTTTCCTGACCTTTCTCTGCTGAAAAACTTCTATGGCTTTTCACATGTTTAAAGTAGAAAGCTAGAGATTAAATGCTGCACTCTCATGGCATACAGAGTTTGATCTGAGCACCAGCTGTGACTGTAATCAGCTTTCCACTGATTGCATTCCTAGCTAACACTAGTTCTTTTTATTTTGCCTGCAACCAGTATCTTCTTCAGAGAAGAAACACGAATTGCTGCTTCTGTCTTTATATCTTGTACTGTCAATACTTACATGTTTCTGTACTCTAAACTGAATTTTGGAGTAACAATGTAATTACAGACTTGACTAAATTTTCACCCCACTGAGAACTCCAAAGGTGTGCAACATCTATAGAGAATTTTTGTTCTTTTAATAGACCAGGATTTAATTTCCACTCAATCCCTGGGCATTGTTTAGAAGACAAAGTAATGAAATAAATTAAACAAACAAAAAAAACCAAACACAAACCCCAACCAAACCCAAACCAAAAAAATTCAATGAAAAAATCCCAACAACAACAACCAAACCAAAAAGAAACCAAATTAAAAAAAAAAAAACCAAACATTTCAATTGTTCGGGGAATACTGATAATTATGGAAATCTTGTGTCTTTCAGATTTTGAGATTCTACGTGTGCTGCTGAGATGTGGAGTTGGGATGTGCATGTAAGTAAGACCCAGCATGGAGGTCTCAAATAGAGGACAGAGTAAAGAGGAAACAAGGCCAAATGTAGTTAATGATGAGTAGTTTGTTCGAAGGAAGGAACATGTAAAAGTTCCACATGCCTTCTGGGAACATAGAATTTAAGAGAAGAGCTATCTCCAAAATCATGTCTTTTGCAAACAAAACCACAAAGCTCACTTCTAAACAAAAGACATACACAGATGGTTTGCCAAAGCCATGCCAGTTTGGTACAGTACTTTGCTAAAATAAAGGATATGTGCAGTGGTCTGCATTAATATTCAGTTGTTTTGATATAAAATATTTAAGAACGCAAATTTCTAATCCACTGGAAACTGATAATTTACCTTTTTTATGTTTTCCTTTGGTTCTGATAAGGATGAAAAATAATGTTAAAAAAAACTTTTATGGCATGAGAAGTTTAGGAAGAAATGTTTTTATATGTAAAAATCCTTTTTTTGCCCCCTATATAGTTAATTGTTTTGAAATTCCTGGAATGAAACATTTGGCTTGAGTTCATATACCAATAATGAAATATTTTGAAATGGGCAGACACTCACTTCTGGGTATCTGAAACTCCATAGTATCTCATTGCAGTTAGAGTTCAAAGCCTGTTGTCCTTGCATTTTGTCTGTGAGCCCTTTTCCTTGCTTGGGGCAGAGATTTCTGCTACTGCAAGAATAGACCTGATTTCAAAACCCTTGAAAGGTCAGGACTGCCTTGAATGTTATTGAATTATAGAACTGCGAAAGTCTATCTGTCATATTATAATCAGAGACTGCAGAGGCAATGCAATATAGCTGACTGATCTATGGAAAAACTGTGGAAATTCTTGCAATTATTAACATAAATAACAGAATTTTTTTAAGTGTTTAGCGAAGTTGATAGGCAGGGACTCTCAATGCATAAGCAAAATTATTTCGAGGTGTGTCTCTGCAGTTAATGCATTATATGTAATAAAAATAGTACTTTTTGACAAGGGAATGGTGCATTTTACACTATACTTCATTGTGTTCCTCCTTTTCTTTCCTAAGACCTCACTGGTTTACGCCAGTGAATTAGCACTGCCATAACTGTAGCAATGAAAGTAACTTACGGCAGCCAATCTCATCTTCCTGAAGGTGGCAGTCAGGCACACCATCGCACTTCAGGAAGGACGGGATACAGCCTGTGGAGGGACACAAGAACTCTGTTTCCTTGCAGGAGCCTGGAGTTATGGTGGTAGGTCTCTCCACGGGACAGTGCATTTCATCACTTCCATCCATACACTCTTCAACCCCATTGCATCTTGCAGCGAGGGGCAAACACTGCTGCACATACGCACAGGTGAACTTGTCACTACTGCAAGTTGGAGGATGTGGATCAGCTGATCCTACAAGATGAAAAAAAAAAAAAATTATTGATTCTCTTCTTTCAGAAGAGAAAAACACAGCTCCAAAGCACAGAACACAGTATTAAAAACATTTTGTCTCATATTAACTCCATGGTTGTTACTGCAGCATTTGGCTTCTAAAACTCAATTTCAGCATTTATTTTGATCCTATTACTTTTTTTGCCAAATGTGCATAGAAGGGTTAATTCCAAAGTATTAATAAATCTTGTCTTTCACCCTGTATCTGTAAAGTGTTAAAACAACCCTCAAGTTACAATCTTCCTCTGTTTGTTCTGAATGGGTGAACAAAAATCAAAGACTATGTAAGTCTCAATCAACAAGGAGTAGAATTCATGGAAAGCTGTAATACAGGGTAAGGTCTGAACCTTCAGAGGAGTAAGAAAAAGATTTTCATAGAGCAACAACAAAGATTTTTACTGATATAGTTTATTATCATTCAGATTCTATAGCTCAGTTTGGTGTGATAGACAATTAAACCACAGAAAATACTAGACAAAAGTAAGTTTCCAGGGTACAACTAAAGAAAAAAAAAGTTTTTAAAATTTCAGACATTAACTAATTCAGAAAGCGGACAAGAAAAGAAATAACCCTTGTTTACTTGCATTGCTGGAAGAAAATACTGGAAAAATCTTTCTGTGATCATGTATTTAAAAAAGTTTGTCTCAGACACTTAAGTTCCTCTTTCCTCCTACATAAATCATTGCAACTGAATTTTACCAGCAGAAGATTCAGAACTTTATGGGGAAAGTGAATTCTAAAGAGTTGGCTATTCTAATGCTGTGTTGCTTAATACCATCAGTGTCTCCTGTGGAAGAAATGTGATGGATTCTTGTACTTCTCATGTGTAGGGAAAAGAAAAACATCTCTACAATTTAGCTCTACACAGTTAATCTTCTCAAGGTCAGTTTGCGCAGGTGACTAATAAATGTAATATGATTGCTAGAGACAAGGAAAGCCAAATGAATATCCCGACCTCTGTAAAAGACAGGAGGAGTTTTGCTGTTGGCTTGGCTGAAGCAGAACACATCAAGCACAAAAGTCATGGCTGGGTCTTAGCTTGTCTTTTGAAATGGTGCAACATTGTTCTCCAGATGTCAAATGTTACTGGTGCATTGAGGCATGACATGCTGTAAACCATTACATGGATTTGGGGATGATTTGATGACTTTAAATTCACTGGTCATAGCAATATAATTGTGTATTCTGCAATACCAGGCTGGGGTTTTACAGCATGAGAACTTTGCTGAAACAGGCTCAGTTTCTAAGATACCTGCATCATGAATAACAATAACATTCTGTTAAAAAAAAAATTAACTTTTAATGCATTTAGATAAACAGAATACTAGCATTATTTTACCATCGGGTTGTTTGTGAAACAGTTAGAAGGAAAAAGATCTCAAATATCTGTCTAACATATTAAATTCCATCATGTTGCTAGAAAAATGTATTTGATACACTGGACATAATCTCAATATAAACCAAAAAAAAAGGTGCAGTGAAAATAATAACCTAGTGATCTTTTACCCTCTTTGTATTCAGAATTATGTCATAAATGCCTCAAAGATGTGTACATGGGACTGAAAAAGTTGTGGTTTCATATGTGTTTTATAAATAGGTTAATCTAAAAAAAAATTTCATTTATGGAACTTCAAAAGGCTTCACCCAAAAGCTACAGACATTTAAATCATATAGTAGATTGATTTTGAACAAATGAAAAGTTTTCAGTTTTGCCTTTTTTCCTACTTAAGTATCATATTTTAGCAGACAGTTAATAGTAACTCATAAAGATGTTAGAATTTGGTTTGTAATAGAGAATTTGTGTATAAGATTTTTTTTTTTTTTTTGTATTTTTAGATTGCACTTGCTCGGGGAGGGGGAAGAGTATGATTTCTCACAGTGCCTAAGGGGCATTTAGGCAGCAAAAATGACTTAAGCTGCAGTCAGTTCTGCTTAGGCACACACTTTTGTCTTTGCACAGTTCTGTGTTAGCTTTTCTGTGTTTGTTCTTATACAGTGGAAATTAAATCCAGTTCCAATAACTTTGACTTTCTTCTGGTTGCTTGTTTATGTTGCAGGAAAGATTCCATTTATAGCTCATTTTTGAGTATTTCTGACCCAGTTTAATTTTCTATGCCTGTCCAGTTCATTATATGTTTGCTAACATGTTTTTATCCAACTTTGTTCTGTAAACTGAAATCCCCTCTTATACTCAGTAATTCCTGAATGTGTAGCTTGTTACGAATCCAGTCTTAAGTGTTAAACTATTTTTGGGCTTTTGTAGCACTGATCAGTTTAGCATTCTGATCTGAATCATATAAATGACCTTATGTAGGTAAATAATCCCATACTAAACTCATTATTTAGCCAAATGCCTGAATGCTTTATTGAATGGTGGATTTTTTAAATTATTATTATTTTATATCATGATTCCCTGCAGTTGTTAGAAAATAATTTGTAGGATGAAGTTCTTCCTGACCTGCATACCAGTTATTTTAGAGTGTACAATATTCACTAAGGGCAGTGAAGATGTGTTCAATTTATGGTAGAGGTAAATTAGTGGCAAAGTTCACCAGGGTTCTTGTTGAGGTTTCTTTAAAATTTCTAGTGCATTGATAAAAATTCAAAATAATACCCTGAAATCAGTAAAATCATTTTAGATCAAAACCATGAATGACATGAGAATATACTTCAAAGACCATAGGAATATTCCATTGCTTTTTAGCCCACATTATGTATTATTTAGTTCACATCTGTTTGGTTTCATTTACAGTATGAAAATTGTGCTCTGGATGACATTCTGTAGAACTGAGGTTTGCCATGGTCTACCAAAACTCTATTCTCAAGCTCAATTTATTTTGTTGAAACAAAGTAAGTTATAAATGTTTTCCTTAACTATAAATTAAATCTGCGTGGTAAAAATTTTGAAAATTTATAAAAACATTAATTTGCATGTCAATAACATTTAAAAAACTAATTAGGAATATGCAAATGTACAAAATCATTAAGTAATTCCAACTGAAAAGAACTCTCAAAGCAACATTAATGCAAAACTAATTACTTGTATTCAAAGCTACCATCTATGTAATTATTTAAGCTCATCATTGCAGTATCTGCTACTGACATATTTCCTTCTAAAGAGTGGCAATATTTGTTCTATTTTCTTGCCACTGGGAAGAATTTAACTAACATGTTAACACTGCAATGTGGTTTGCAGTGAAAAATGAGCTGGCACTAATGAGAGACTTGTCCTAAAGTCATACCCTCCATGAGCTGACTCGCACAGTGGTGCACTCACCAAGCTCAGCCAGAGAAAATAACTTTAAACATATGCATCTCCATCAATCTTATATTCCCCTATCATACGGATATATATGAAAGTTATTAAAACAGCAAAACTTGGAGTGTGCTTTTTCAATGCAAATCGGACTATCTGTTTGTGGCCCATAGGTCATTTCTGTCACTTAATATTATTAGATTTAACAATTGCCTAATACTGACATGCCAAGAAAATGTTTCCCTCACCTTTTCCCAAATGCAGAAAAGATGTTCCCAACACAACACTCATCTCAGTGCTGTGCAGCTCTCATTTTCAGAGCACATTCAGGAGTGGAGGAGATACTGTACAGGTCACTTTATTAAAAAGCTGTATTTACTTGAAACTGTTTAAGGATTTGGAGATAAATCTACTAAAAATGTTGAGATCTAAGGAAGACAGGATAAAAGATTTTTGTATCCAAGCTGCATAATCCCTAAAAAATAGGACTAAATATCTTCAAGAATACATTCAGTATTTGCACACAGATGAAAACCAAACTGAACAAAACCAATTTCGGCAAAAATAACCTCTGTACTGCAAAACACTGAGTCTGTTTCTAGATCTGCATGGAAAACAGCAGTAAACTGTTGATGTTCCATCACAGCTAAAAGAATCATGACTTTTTAAGTAGCAAGCTGAGTACATGTCTGTACTTATTTTACCTTGCACTCAGTGTTTTACTTTGCACTGTGTTTATTTGCACTTTTTTTTACCTCATATATGGCAAATAATCAAAATTAAAAAAAGGTTTTAAAATGTGCTTATAACATCCACTTGTATATCATAAAAAAGACATTTTAATTAGGTTCTTAAACCTGACTTTTAAAATTTGTTCCTATTCCTTTGTAAAACGTACTCACACAGCTGTGCTGGCTGAGTTATTATCTATGGCCTGGAAGTGCTACTGCACAAGCATCTTCACACTTTGAGGAGAAGTTAGGTAGCTGAGATAGATGGAAAAACATAAAAATCAGACCAGTGTGTAAAGCAAAGAAAATTTGGTATGTACTTGTTCATGAACTGTAATAACTACAGCTGGGTCTATCTGTATTTCATTGTTGTCAGATCAAATAAGTGCTTTTAAATACAATTTTATTGCAATATGCTAACCATCAAAACATGTTTACAGTAAATAGAGCTCATGAGCTGATGATTTGAGAGAAAAGAGCCTTTACAATATGAAAAGTATTAAGTCAGTAAGTGCTCATCATCAAGGACGTAATTACATATTTGTGGGATAGGGATTTGTAAAAGGCTGTACTCTTGTTTGCTGAACATTTTCTGTACACATATGCTTTGTTGTATTATTGTCATTGTCATCCATGGAGCGTAATGATCCTCTTTCCTGACTGTAAAGCAAACTCCACAGGTTGGCACTGCAAACATTTTGCTCATGAATCAGGATTCAGCCATGAGAAACCACAGAACTGCTATTACCCCAACGCTAATATAACATAAATGTGTATATTAAGCAGTCTTTAGCATAGCAAGAAATACACAAAGATGTTTAATTTGAATGAAGCAACACCTCCAGGCTGTCCTCCTCTTTTCTGCCTTTCCTCTTCAAATACCAAGATCTCTGGGGCAGAGTAGGTCTACTTTTATATTTATATATCACCTGTAACAGTGAATTTTAATGAAGACTAATGGACCTTGGCATTAGACTGAACACCAGAAAGCATGGAATAAAGTTACCACATAAGATATTAGGCAGCATTAATCAGTTGTATCAGAGCTCTCTATAAAACCCATTTAAGTAAATGGGACAACTCCTGTTGATTTTAATGGGCCTTGAATCAGACCCTTGAAAACTAATCACCTGTCTGGTATATTTGCATAAATAATTTGCCTAGTAAATCTAATAAAAACGGTGGACCTATTAACTGTATCTTAAAGAGGCCAAAAATATCCCCCCCCAATAGTTTTCATTAGACAAGAGTATAAATTAATTACAGGCCCAAAACAGTTGAAATAGATGTCAGCCCTTACTTTCACTTCATTAAACATTGGAGCAGGCCATGAAATCAGCCCATTCAAGGTGGCTGCAAGGAAACAATTTGTTAAAAAAAAATAATCAGACTAAAGTTGCTCAAATACTTTAACAATCTGTCCATGAGATTTTATCAGTTTCAGTAAAGCTTCTGCTAGAAAATAAAACATTAATTTCCAAGATTGTAAAAAAAGACAATAAAAGGGGGAAATCGAATCTAGCCAATTCAATATTTGTCTTCTCCCTTCATGACAAGACAGAGGTATGGATCAGGCTGCTGAAATGGGTCCCCGAGACCCTGTTACAAAGCCAGAACTAACAAAAGCAGAACTTCAGAATGTTATATGTCTGTGCAGAATTTATTTTAAATTATCACAGTTTGCTAACATACAAACATAATAAAAAATAGACAGGTTTACTGCCAGTAAAATCGAGCTATAATTTAGTTTTCACTCAGAGAACTACTGCTTCTGGCTGGAATACACTGACTACCTGCAACAGCAATATGGCCTTTTTATGTCATATTTCTGCTAAGAACAGTTCGGGAATTGCCAGCTGAAGTGGGCTGGACTAGAGACCAGGTTTCAGTGGAGGATAGAGCAGTTTCTTGGAATCAGCATATTTTCATAAGTGGGGTGAGAACATAGCACTATCTTTTATTTCTCAGCTTTTGAAAAAAAAACCCATACAAATTTATTGTCAGCTGAGAAGAACCCTGAAGAAAAGATTGATATGATTTCTGAGATAAATCTGGCTTGTGATTTACTCTTATTGAGGAGACAGGTAAGTTTTACTTAATGAAGAATCTGAGATTTTTATTCTCTGTAAGATAATATCATGAAATCATTTAATTCCAAAAATTATTTCTCTCCATCCCTCCAAGGAAATATGTTGATTCTTTTGAACAAACTTAGCAAGGCAAAATATCATCACTGTGATTTGAGGGTTTTTTTGGTGTAAACAGATGGGGTTTGGAGATTCAATCGCAATGAAACTATTTTAACAGACTATTAGTAAATCCAAAGAATTTTAATTTCCCAAAAGGCATCTATCTCAATTCAGAAGACTTCAGTATTCTGCACAAATTATAAGAATGCAGAAAGAAACTGAAGAATTTTGGCCAAGACAGTATATTTGTAAATTTAAACTTACTCAATATAATGGCATTCAGGGCTTGCCAATAAATATGCTAGTTTATACAGTGTAATTATCTTATCCTAAAATTATTCCCAGTTCCTTTCCTGCAAAATCCACCACAATTTTGATTTTTGGTGCCAGCTAGGTCTGAGTGCACTGGAAGAAACCAGAACAGGCTGAAGAAGTTTTCTAAGGTACTATGCCCTGGATCACAATTTTTACTCCTTAAAAGTGCAGAAATGCCCTATCTCTGACAAGCAACAATGATTTAAAGCATGTACTGATTGGTTTCATGTAAAAACTAATTAAATAAAGAAACTATTCACAAATATCTCTGGTATCACTAGTCCTCTATTACTACTAATCTAGCTTTCCTCTTACTCTCCTTTGTTTTTACAGGCAACTTCCCCCAACAGCTCTCCCCAGTTCATCTCTTGCCCTTGAGGAAAGAAACTCCCTGGGTTTCTGCTTTCTATCTCCCTGAGAAAAAACCCCTCAACCTGCAAGAGATTTCTGCTTCACTGCAAGCATGAGCAGACCAGCTAACAGTGATTCCCCTGGCTCTGCAACTTAAAGAAATCAGAAGTTAAGTCTCCTCTACAGAGTTTTTCCCCATGATCTAACGCTGTAGTATCAGCAACTCAGGCAGTTAACCCTTCCTATATTTCCTACACTCAGGCTCTGGGAGTTTCAGAGATGGATCATTGACTCTGTCTTGAGATTCTTCAGATGAATCCAGTTCTGCTGCAGAATTTTCTCAGTGTTGCTTCACACACACACCCCCAGGGACACAACACACATGGGCACACTCCTCAGCTTCTCCTCTGTGCCACTGGGCTGTTTTTTTTGCACAAACCTCACACAAACACCTGTTATACCTTTTGGATTGTTGTCTCTTAATTAGATACAAGTTTCATTTATGCTTTTCTTGTAGTGAAATGGGATCTACTCAAGTACTGGAGAGCATATAAAATTATTTAGGTTTCTAGACTATTTCATTGTTTGACTAGTTTGCCCATAATGCTCTGTATAGGACAAAAATTTTAGCCAATTCATCTTTTGCTTTTTGTTCAATTCAGGATTCATTGTTTTTATGACCCTGAAACCAAAAAGGGTTTGGACATTTCCTGAGTAACACTGAAAATTACACAGGTTTTTAGTAGGCATATAGATAGCATTGTGTGATAAGAAGTACTTGTGAGGAGAGTTATCAAAAGCTTTTGAAATATTTGGACACAGTAGCCATGTGATGTTTAGAAAAACTTCATAAAAATAAATAATTCAACATTCATAGCTGTGACCCAGAGATTAGCTCAGTTGGTACTAACAACACCAAGGTTGTGGTTTTGATCCTCATCAGCCATTCAGTTAAGAGACGGACTCAACGATCCTTGTGAGTCCCTTCCAACTCAGAAAGGATTCTGTGGTATCTGAATAATGTGCACAGAGAAAGCAAAATATTCAATTATCTCTCATCTCTATATTGGAAAAAGTAAAGAGAGATGTGAGTAAAAGAGTATTCAATAATGTGGTTAAAGATTGTCATTATATATAATCACACAGATTCTGTTGTGAAGCAAATGGAAGTCTGTGGCAGGAAGACCAGGGAAGGTTTATAAACAGTCAGTATTCAAAGAGTATGTTTCATGAAACAGAGATAAAATAGGGAGAAAAAGTCCTCAATATGTGGTTGGGCTCTGGAACAGGCTCCCCTGGGAAGAGGTCACAGCACCAAGCCTGCCTGAGTTCAAGAAGCATTTGGACAATACTCTCAGGCACAGGCTGTGACTCTTGAGGGTGTCCCACACAGGGCTAAGACTCGATGATCCTTGTGGGTCACTTCCAATTCAGGATGTTCTGTGATTCTATGAATATATGTTATGAGAAACAAAGAAAAATTAACTAGCCATAATATTATGACATTAGAGTTTCCAGGCATATGTACCTTTGCTCTGTGGTTTCTATCCAAAATCCCAAAGAGATTGACTTCTAAAGAATTGCTACTCCCTTTTTTAAAAAAAAAAATGAGATACCTTCAAGACACTACATATTATCAAAAATTATAATAGTTCAAAGTAATATTGATTTTTAACACCTTGATCAGCCATATATATTTTCAATTTTTTCCCTCTTTCTTTCCTCTATCTAGCTAAATTGAAATAATCTTTAAAGACACTATTCTTTTACTAAGTTATTCAATGAAAAAGTATGAAAATCTATATTCATTCAGCTATGTTTAAATTATTACCACTCATAAGGAGTTTGAAACAGCCACCAGCGATAAAGTTAATTTTCTTCCACCTTGAAAGAAGAGAACGGCCTTACAACTCTGGTCCTTTGGGACACCTTTCTTCTCATCTTGGTGCCTGAACTTGCACCCATCACAATTTTTTGGTATGATATCACATATATTCTGCTCTTGTTTGGAGGTCAAAGCAAATTATTTAACTCTGAAGGAACTTCAGGAGTGGGTCTGTCAGGTGTGCATCTACTGAGAGATCTGAAATCCTATTATGGAGAAGTCTTAAAGGAATCCTACCCACCAGACAAAAGACTGAATCACCAAGATTTAAATAAAAGTTCCATACATTTCAAGACCTAAATGAGAAAGCACTGAACAGTTTTTCTATTCATGAATATAAACCTAGATTCATACATGCAGAAGCATATAATTAAATTTCTGAATATTAAAAATGTTCCTGGTGTTAAAAGGAGAAAAGAAAAGTTCAAGGGAAAAAAAAAAAGCTACAGAGAATCATTATTCTGAGATTATGTATGGCTTAGGACGACTGAATTACAAATGGCTGGCAATGGGAAAAAACAGTATGCATAGTTCCCCTTTTCTTATATTCTTTCCCAGGTATCCATAACTGTTAGAGACAGGTTATATTGCTTGATGCACTTTTTCCTTGCTTACTATGACTGACCAGAAGTTCTGAGTAGGCCTATCCAAAATTTTGGTTGAAATATAAATCACCGTCTTGTAGTTCTTTGCAATATTCTTTTAGAAAGTTAGAAGTGGTGATCTATAGGGAAGGATGTAGCTATATCTCATCACCTCCTTATGATGGCTCAAAGAAACTGAAGATTCAATTTCTGGAGTATATCAGGTTTTAGGATACTGAAAGCCTTTGTGCACATTTTTGTATAAAGAGTTTTATAGGTGGCTTGGACTTAAATGTACCAAAACCAGCCTTATAATTCACAGATTCTGATTTGCTTCTTCTATTTTTTTCTTCACAAGTGAGAGCTTGCTCATAAATAAAGAGGATTTAAAACCTTTACAGAAGGCCTAGTTTGTGCTACAGAGCAATGGGGAGACTTGGGTTAGGGTTAGAGTTCTGTCATGTCAAAGTAAGCTTTTCACCTACCAAAATCCACTAAAAGTTTTACTGTACTTCAGTACAGGGAAATCTCAACCTTTTATTGGTCACCTGTGTGGTGAAGTCAAAAACTATAACATCAGAAAAAAACCCCAACTCACAGCAGTTTGGCAAATAGCATTTTTTGTATTCACAATTCCATCATGATCAGATGACAGTGTTAGAGAGGACATGCTCTGTCTGTGCTGAGTGTTTTGCATTATTTGAATTGCCCTTTTATCTCCAATGTATCCTTGCATAGTGATATTTTCTACAGCAGACAAATCTTCCAAGGGAGAAGAAAGCTGTGGTAGGGTGTGAGGGGAAATTTTTAATAATGACCATCCTTTCTCATGTGTTAAGTTTACAGGCTAAAAAACCAGGTTTTTAAAAAATTCTTTGTGAAGAAAGGAATGGATTTAAAAAAAAAAAAAAAAAAAAAAAAAAGAGGCTCTAAAATAAATGAAAGATGATGAAAATTAGTTCACAGAACAGAAAAAAAGGAAAACACTTTAGATAGCATTAAGTTAAGGAAGTAAACTATAAAGGCATACTTAGAATAAACCCAGAAATTAAAAACCAGATAATAATAAGGAAAGGTGGTGAAGTTAAAAAATAGATGCAAAGGCACACCTAGCTTTATTTCATTCACATGAATTATTTCCCTAAGCAGCACTAATGCTGAGCTGGTGATAAGCATGACTAATGGTGGAAAAGCAAATATGAGTTTCTCACTCTAGAGCCTTGGGACTGCATGATATTTGCACTCGTGTTTTTACCCAAGATTCATCTCAAATATGCATTTAAAAGTGTCAACACTATTCTTTTTGAATAAACCAAAACATAAAGAAATAAATTAAAGCAGTACAATTTAAGTTCACAAAGAGCTGCTGCTAAATAGGGCCTAGTAGGTAACTTCACTGCATAAAAGAGATGGAGCAGCATTCAGTGCTGATTTTGTACTGAGATTTACCTTTGTGCTGGTTTCAAGGTAAACCAGCAGGAGGAATGAACTCAACACGAGAGAGATTATGAATCAGAGCCACAATTTAA
>JAWWEV010000083.1:18642329-18689204 GCA_035583235.1 Hafferia zeledoni
ACCTCTGGCAGATGGTCCATTGTTTGGAAATGAATAGAGGGGGTAGAATACACGACCTTGATCACCCCCACACAGTGTCAACTGGTCTCACCTGCTAGACTAGGACAACCTTCCAGCAGAAGATCTCCACAATCACAAATATTTTGCTTGTGAGATCTCTGGAAGACATCACAAAATATATTTACTATCTATTTGTTTCTTGAGAATGCTGTTCCAATACACAGAAGCCGTATTTGACTAATATCATCATCATCATCATCATCACTATTTAAATTACACAGAATTTGTCCAGTGTCTCCAGTAATGAGTGAATGACAAAACATAATATTCTGATTTTCAGAAGCAGAATAAAGTTTGGATATTAAGCATTTTTGTGTTAGTTCTAGGATTTACATTAAGACTATCAGTAATTTTTAGCATTTTTCTCATGCCTCCTATTCAACTGAACTAAAAGTAGTATGATAAAAGTATTAATGAAGACAAAAACTGATTCAATACTCTGGAATTTTTTGTCCATCTGAAATTAGAAATTGACATTTTTTTATTATTTTTCTTTTGAAAAAATAAGACCTTAAATAAAAGGATTTTTGTTCTGGTTTGGTGTTTTTTTTTGTGTTTTTTTTTTGTTTTGTTTTTTTTTAATCAAGCTACTACTTAAAAGTTTAAAGAAAATTATTAGAACTGAGTAACAACTAAATATTTTGGTCCCTAAAATGCACTAAATCCTGTAAAATAAGATCCTTGCACAGCTTTATCAGCAGAAAATTATGGACCTTGGAAAGTGGCAAGAACACATCTCATTTAGAAGCTAACCCTGAGCTTATAAAGATCCCTTGCCACTGAGAGCTGGTGCTGCAGCTCCCTCTGCATCAGCTAGAAGCTACTTCTGCAAGAGGCCTGGCTTGACTTAGCACTAGCCTGACCACAGTTTGTTTAAATGTTCAGAAATATTCTTGGATATCTAGAAACTCTCATGGCTAATGAGAGCTGCCTACTTAAAAACATAAAAACCACAGCTGAATTAAAGCTGCTGGTAATGTTTTATTACTTAGAGCTCCCAACCAGCTAAATTGTGATTGCTTCTATTTAGAACATGTTGCCTCAGGAAACCCACAGTAATTAAAGACAAGCAGAAAAATAATAATACAGGGAGAGGAGGAAAATCTCCAGTAGGAAAGCTATCTTCTGAAAGGAAGAATGTCGCACAAAACCTGTACTGCAGGTAATACATTTCTCTTTGAGCTCAGTCTTAGTAAACATAATGAGCAAAAATCAAAGCAGGACTCACAATGGATTAGGTACACTTTCCCACCATTTCTGTTACAGTAAAATATTCTTGCTGAAATATCTACAGAACCAACTGAATTTTTAAACAGTTATTCAGCAATAACTATTATTAAAAATATTACTTCCTCCTAAGTGGCTGCTTTTTGTGTGGAACAGTACTAAAAAGTCAGAGGTAGGTTCTTCTTCCTTTATTTTATTATATGGATTTTGTGCAGTTCTTTACCACTTCAAAAGCACAGACTTGGCCTACCTGGCCAGCAAAGCTTATTAGGATAGGACTCTTCCAAGGAAAGTATAGGTTTTCATCTGGAGAGGAGATTATGTGTCAAGTCACAAACTTCATGTAGATGGGACAGGAATTTTTAACTTATTCAACAAACTGTAAGTAACCAATATAACTCTAACAAATTTTCTTAAGCCAAGCTTGTGATATACTGTGTTTGGAAGAGACATAGGGCGTGATACAAATTAGATATTTTGAAGTATTTTACAACTGGAAAATCTCTGAAAAAAAAAAAAAAGTTGAATAGAAAATGTTGCTCCAATAAAATTACCTTATTTCTATAGTTATGATTATTTCATGAGTCCTTAACACATGCTTTCCATGGGATATTTTTATTCTTTCTCTAAATTCATGCTTGGATATAAAAAATTACCAACCTGTAAGTTCCACAGAATTAGAAAAATGAGTTGTATAAATGATTAGAATATAGAACTAGGTCTTCCAGTTAATTATAGGTACTTAACATATATAATTTGAAAATTTCCCTATTTTACTATATTATGCATGAAACTGCCTATGTAATTCTAAGCTATGGCTAACAAAGCTGATTTACATAATAAGGGTAGAACAAATGCCTGTTTATGTACATAGTCTGCAGCTCACTGAATAACATTCCAAAATATTATTTGCCTGAGCCTATTCAGAGAAAACAAACAAAACTTTTGTTCAGCTTGAGACTGAGCAAATGCCACTTGTGTGAACATATTATTTCACTTTCAGCTTTAATCAGCATGTGTTTAATTCTTCAGGGAGGTGCTTATCACAATAAAAATAATGAAAAGTGTATTGAACAGAATGACAACTTGTTCATACACAGGCTCTCCTATTGGAACGGGAGGAGAAGTCTCCAAGAAGATTTTTATAACCTTCATATTGATGTTTATTTAACCATAATCATTCCTAGTTGCTCCTTGCGAATGAAGTTCTGCACAAAAAGTTCTCTGTTTCTTTAGTTTTCTTCCTCTCTTCACTTTTCAAAACAAGGAATGGCCAATATTTGTATCAGAATATGTATTTGCACACATACTTCTCTTTCTCTGATACTGTATCATATGCTATACTTAGTTTGCAGAGGAAAGCACTGCCTTTCACGCAGAATAAACAGGGTATTATAAAACATTAGATTTTTTTTCTACACAGATCAAGTCACTTAATTTTTGTAGCAGTAATGAGACTGTAAATTCTCAAAGAGCCTGGCAGTGAGACAATTACACTACATTGTTGAGATATTTTATGAAGGAAGTGAAGATAAACGAACTATCCACTTTCTTTTAAAGTAATTGTGAAGCACTTTCATATTCATCCATCCCAAAATAAAGACTTCATTGATTTTTTTCATACAAGAGAAAACCAATATAGTTGAATGATGCTAGATCCCTCTCAATTGTGGTCCATAATAGGAATAACAGTCCCTATGAGAAAATAACTTTATTCAGACACTGCACTCAGACATCAAATATATAGGATTCCCTCTGACAGGTATAGTGGCTTTCCTTTAGGGGAAAAAAAAATGAAAAAAAATTGCCATGAGGGTCATATATGATAAATTTGATCTTTCCTTTCTTCACACATTTTTATTTCCTTTGAAAAACACACATTTCTTTTTATGCTTGTGCTACACCCATTTATTTTCTACATTCTTTTGGAATGAAGTAAATCCTTAACATTATTGCAATAATGTCAAAAGGGAAATATTTGTTTTTGTAACTGGGATATACATTGAAATACAAAATGCCATTATTTTCCTTTCCCTCTAAAAAGAAAACATGTGTTATATATATTTGTGTAATAGCATACCTCCATCAGTGCATTCTGGGGTGAAAGAAATATCATCAAGAGCAAATTCTGTGGGTTCACTGCACCCCACTTCAGCTTCGAAGGCAACTCTGAAAGGGCTGTTACTGGAGAGCACTACACTTGCATGCATCCATTTGTTTTCTTCATTTCTATTAGAAGACCACATAAGAATATCCATTCCATGTTCTTCAACTGTGTAGACCTGTTGGTGGCAAAAGCCAAGAGATGTAAGTGAATCAGCATTATGCCACAGGAGTGCAGGTAGCAGAGGAACAGCCCAAGTGCAGCAGAGCAGCTCCCTGCCTGGGCCCTCAGATAGGGCTCAAATCCACATCTTACTGGTGAGGCTCAGATAATACTGAATAACTTTGCTAATGCTAGTTCAGCTTCAAATAAAAAACTATTATGAAAAGAAAATAAAAAGCACTGCTAAAACAATCACTAATTGGAAAATAGAGTCTCAGCCTGACATATAGAAGTTAATGAGTAAAGGCTTAACCCCAGATTCATGTACATCTTGAAGAAAAGACTGAGAAGGATCTTGACCTATCGTTTCATCTCTAAAGGTGACCTTATAGTTGATAGATCAAGTGAAGATTTTTTAGATAAATAAAAGGTTTAGCAACTAGAGATTGAAGTCTATCATCAAGTATTAGCAATTTATAATACAGTGTTTCAGACAGTCATAAAAAATTATTGCAAGTATATATAGAAAAGCCATGAATAAAAATAAATAATTAAATAGTGAAAGTGGTAAGTATGACAATGAATGAAGTCACAATTAAGCAACAACTGGTGAATTTATGCCAAGCACATGAAACTGAAGAATACAGAGGTAATTGCTCTTCCCAATAAGGTGCTCAAAATACTTATACAGTCTAACCCTGGTCAAAAATAATGAGAAAAAAACTGGAGTAAAGAAAATAAGCATATTTAATAATTTCAGGTGATAATTATTCCTTTAAGGGACTGAATATTTTAGTCATTATCCTCTCCTCATCACTTTCAACAACATACTTCTCTTAAGCCTTTAAACTGATTTTCCAGTGACCCATAGGCTCATGTTACCAATTTAATGCCCCAGTTCAATGATGGGACAGAAAACCTGAAGCCCAAGAAATTTGTAAACTTAAACACATATTGATAATTTGTATAACTAAATAGCCCAAATAGCACCGTAAACCACACACTTTATATAACTTGGTGTCTTCACTAAAACATCTTTGATGCCTGAACACTCCTGCAAGTTATTTCATTTTGAGAGCAGGTGAGCAGCAAGCAGACTGACATACAATGATCCAAATCAGGACCAAATTAGTCAAGCCTGATGTTTGGTTATACAACTGTAATAGCAATATCTTGTCACCTGCATCTTGCAGGTCTAAAAGGACTGATGTCAAGAAGAAATAGTTGATTCAACCCATAAAATAAAATGAAAAAACTGTGTGTAACAGTTTTTCATATATCAGGATCTAAGGCCTTAAGAAGTTGTTACCCTTGATTAGGGTAACTCTACACCTAAGGTTAGGACTAAGTTACAGCACCTATGTGTGTCTCTGGAACCATCACTATTTTGCCAATCATAAAATAGGACAATCTTGATGATGTAGAATTTTATAGCACATAACAATATTAGTGTTGTTTTAGCTATTGCTGTATCTTGCAGTAATAATTTCTTCTTTTTGAAGGTAAATATTGAGATGTCACTTTCACTAATCTCATTTTTAAGTCTCAGAGATGCATAAATACATGCTGAGAAAGTAGGAAGAATCAAAACACTGTTAAAGATTGTTTCATTGTTTAAAACCAGATTTTTTTTCCCCCCACTTCTTTTGTTCAGGTTAATAGAAGTTTCTCATACTAAAAATTTCAAGGAACAATACTTTCTTGAACAGTTCTGTCTATGTACAGAGAAATTGCATCATGTCCATGCAAAGCCTGGTCTCGGAGAGAGCATGAACTCATTCTGTGTATATACAGATCAATCCTGTAGCTCAAGTTCAATACAAACAGTAAATTGATCATAAACCTGCTGTATGTTTGCTGGCCAATGGATCTGGAATGGCAGCAAGTCAAACTGGATTTTAAGTACGACATTTTCACAACATCAGCTACTGTTCACATATATGCAAATTAAATTTATACACCTTGTCTTTCTTTTCCTTAAGCTTTACCTCATGTTTACCATAGAGTAAGGGTATGCAGATATGTAATTACTACAGATTAGTTAATATGTTTTGGTAATTCATGTGGCTCTGTGCTCAGTTAGTTTTGACTAAAGTTTAAACCTGGTGTATGGTTTCTCATAACAATCACATAGACAGTCTGAGGAAACTGATAGCAGCTAGTGTAAATCTCTAAACTGGTTAATTGGAAATCTCAGTTGAGCTCCCAGTTCTGCTCCATTTGTCATCTCAGTACTTGCCAGAGTACTCCTGTATACTTTCACTTAAGTTCTCCAAGTCTTTATCTATCCATAACTATGGCAAGAAAGGGTTAGGGTTCTTAAATGTCTTCTAAAATGTTTAGATGAAATTTGCAAAAGAATAATACAAAATTGAAAATGCATGCTAAATCAAATGAGATTAAAGGAGAGCTCAGAAAAATGGGGAGGCGAAGGACTCTTCCTTTAGCTGGGAATACAGATCTTATTCTCTCAGAGATTGTGCCCAGTGAAAGGGAAGAAATAAATATAAGATGTAATACTATATTCTTTCCTGGGACTATCCATGTCACTGAGAGTTTGAAGCATCTTCTGGGTCAGGAAGTACATTAAGTGTATACAAGATTTTTGCTGGCCTGTGTAAACATAGACAGCACATGAAAGGTAGAGCAAATTGTGGATAAGATCTCCCTAGGGCCCTGGGGAAGTATAGCTGTGTGGTGCTTAACGCTCCCAGGGACTACACCACCTCCCTGCACAGCATCCTATAAATTGTGTACAAGCTAGGCTGATAGTGGAAACAATCTCAGATGTGAAAGAGAAAAAAATTAGCAAGATGAATCCCACTCTAGAGTATGTAATGAAAAAAAAAGCCAACAAAACAACCAACCAAAAAATCAACCAAACAAGTTGTAGCAAAGTCCCATTGAACAACTCTGTATTATCAGTCTGGAAAGACTGTACTCCAGCCCAACACTGATCTAGATGATCTGCAGAGAACAACATTCTTTAGAAAATCTCATTTATCTACCTTAAAATCCTGACTTAGTTCTAATTCTGCACACAATGTCCTGTGTGTTAGAAACTTCTGAATTCTTTTTTCAGCTTCTATTTCATTTAGGGAATGGTGAAAATGCACATAATTTTGAAGGTCATGAACTATAAACTGCTATTTTCAACTAAGGTGCTACCCTGTACCCCCATCCTGAGTTTTCAAGATAACGTATTACCTTCCTGATCTTGCCTGAATCTAGCAGTTGGCACGCTGGAGGGTGCCACATTCCACCTGAACTTCCTAATAAGTAAGAAGGCAATGAAGATCTAAAGGGCCTAATAAGAGATGCATTTTCCTGTCATTCACAATACACAGTCTTTAATTGCCAGCCAAGGAAGCGGGAAAATATTGTGAAAGACAACCTGTATTTTCACTTCATTGGGCATCAGAAACTTGTGTCAGCAGAGGAAACCTTCCACTGACTACAGTGAATAATGATACTGTGTTTTCTGCTTTACAGCCTTAAGATAATGCCTTTGAAGGTCTTCATGTTCCTTGGCAGTCATTGCACATCTTCCTTGAACGGAAGCTACACCAGAGACAGAGCAAAATTTTTTCTCTAAAGTCCACAAATTCGATTCCACAATTGTATCACATTTCATTCTCACAATAGAGAAGCACTTTAAAAAAATACTTGCCTCTTTTCTCTCTATTTCTCTAAACTTTTGGTTGAAATAACAAAAAATTTCATCTAAACATTAATTTGAAACAATAAAAATTTCAGGGTTTTTTTTAGTAAAATTAAGCTGTCCTATAAAGAAATCTATTATAACTCAGTTTTTTTAGTGTCAACAAACGCCAAGGTAGAAAACTATTATAGTATCACATAGGGAATTTATTTTGGTTTTAACTCTCAACTGTATGACAAACTCTTGAAGGAAATGGGCAAAGAAAGAATGCTAAAGTATAATAAAAGCTGAATGTTTCCAATCTAAGGGACAGACGATCAATAGGATCCCCATTGGAATGAAACAGATGTGAAAAACACATTCATTCCTTGCTGAGACTGCTTTTCTGCACCACTAAATGCAACTAAATAGTCATAAATACATCAAGAGAAATGTGGGGATTGTTAAAAAAAAATATTTTTGCAGCATAATGCAGCAGAATTTGTTTGTATTGAGCTATTTTTGTTAAGAGCATATTAACTGATATATTAGACTAATCACATATTTAGTGCTGAATAACTATTCTCTCAAAGTCTGTCACCAAATACTTCTAAGGAAAGCCAGTGGTTTTGTACTTAAGCATTACAAAGTAATTTTTCTCATGTTGGCTAATACTTGGCTGAATCCTGAAGCATTAGTATTCAGATCTCTTTTAAATAACATCCATTCTATGTTAATGCAAAAGTTGCTGTAAACATTGTGTCCTTTTTAAAAATAATATTAGCCCATGCTTTTAGTTTCCCTATGAACAAATTAGAGTTTATGACAATGGAATTGTGCAATTGAAATGTGCATTGTGAATACAGAAAGGAAGAACTTCTAGTTCCTTCTTCTTTTTCCTCAGTCACTAGTTGCTTTTCTAGGCAAAAATAGGACTGTTCCTATATCTTTACATTGTTTCATGTAGTTCTACTACATCTGCTTCCTATAGAGTATTCAATTTTATCTTTCTTTTTTAGAGATTGCCTGTATGTCATTTTAAACACACATCTCCCTATGTCCTATCTTCAGTCCTTTTTTTTTAATTCAGTCTTTTAGATAAGAGCTATAACACCAGCTTTTGTACTGATGTTATTATATTCTAACACATTATTCAGACTTCCTATTACAGTTTGACTTCTTTCACCTCCAGTGCAAACTGAAAAAAAAAATCTTCAGAGAGCTATTGCTTTAGAAGTTTTGGGATGTTGGCTTTATTGCTTTTCTTTTTTGTTCTTTTTAGGCTTTTTTTTTTTCCACTTGAATGGTAACAGTTAATTTATATTCTTGCTTTAATAACAGCAACAGTTGATGCTGAAATAGATCATTAGTTTGATAGAAAAGAGCAAAATGTCCATAAGGATAAATTGAGTCTGTGACAGGACTCTATTCCTTGCTGAGTGCTTCAGTCTGTTGTAAATACCTTTACGTGTTTCCACAGAAAGAGTACATGTTGCAAAGGTACTTTATTTGTATGTGGAAATAAGACAATTCTTTATGTTTCTCTTTATGAAATTTAAGGCAATGAGAGTTCATTAAACTAATCTGTTCAAAATGCAAAAAAACCCAAAAAACAAAGCAGACTTTGACTGACTGTCCACCACCTCACATAAGCCACACACATCTACTTATTCACAAACACTGTGTTCTGTGAAGCTTGACAACATTCAGAGCTCCCTCAAAAAGTCTCATCATCAATGTTGCAATACTTGAATTTAAACAAATACATAATCATAGATAATCTCACAATATTTAACTACAAGCAGATCAAAAAAAGCAATTTCTGTTTGCTTTTTTACTGCTGTTCAAACTAACTAAATATTATTATTATTATTATTATTATTATTATTATTATTATTATTATTATTATTATTATTATTATTATTATTATTATTAAAGTTCACAGCAATATTCAGAGTATCCAGACACTGGGTGCTAGAGATAAAAATGACACGCAAACTCCATACTGAAAAAAATTACTTCACAAAAAAAAAAAAAAAAAAGAAGAGATAGACAATGGGAGAAATGAAAGTTAATGGTATTCTTCTGCTGGGTATATAAGGAGAAGTCCTCTCATGGTGGACAGTTGATTGGTGACAAAGGTTGGCCACAGAGGCTGAGAAATTTTCATTTATGTCCATTTTCAAAACTAGGTAAATTCCTGAGCACTAAGCATGATCTTGTAGCTGACCCTGCTTGGAGCAGGAGGTTGGACTAGATGCCTCCTGAAGGCCCTTTCAACCTAGTCACTCCATAATGCCACAGGATTGTGCTATGATTATCTTTTCCAGTGAAGAAAACAGTGGTACAAAATTCCTGACTTGATTTGAGGTCCAGACTACAAAGTTATTCCTGTTCACTTTTAACATAGACTTAGTTCAGAAGTTTTACAGCATATTCAAATTTTTATATTCTGTCACAAATTAAAAAACAAAAATAATCTGTATTTTCAAAATATAACAAACCACCACAGATACGAGTCTTACTCAGACCACTTAAAAAGGAACTGTGTGACATATTTATTCAGTGAGTCCCACGAAAAGAGTTTTTTGCCAAGGATTGGACTGCTTGGGCTGTTACTGGAGTACTTAAAAACCAAAAGTGTACCCATTGAGGATGCTTGGGGAATGGCAGGATGACATTTTCACGGAAACTTGAGCTCTATGCAGTTAAATACCTTATTTCCACTTGTTTCAATAAAACACCTTGTACACATGAATACATTAGCATTTTTGAAACCTTAATTTTAAACCACTAAGTGTTGCAATCCATTTCGATTTTATGTTAAAAGAGTGAATCGTGCAGAGATCTGTGCTGATATTGGGTAGTTTTAAGTTTGGTAGTCACACATGCAATGTTAATTCTTACATACGTAGCAAAAGGACTTCAAGTGGAACTAAAATTGAAGCAAAATTGTCACTTGATCTTGTCAGCAAAAATTTTATATATAGATGTAACAATAGATGAAGTATTGTTAACATAGATTAATGAGATTTTGCTAATTCTAGACACAAAAACGCAAACAGTACTAAAGCAAATATTATTATGATGTAGCAGAAGCGCTTTTTATCTTACCTTTAAGACTCCTGTTTGCCTAGAAGGAAACATCCAGAACCAGAACCGAACCCTACAGACCCCAAGACTAGCTGGGAAGAATTTGGTGGTAGTTATCCTTGCTCTGTTTCCTTCCCTCTGGGTGGATGAGTTTATATACAAAAACCTCTGTCCTTTCCCTTAATAAAATGAGAAAAAATGATTAGAGCTTTTCAATACTATTTTATGCTTCATATTATAAGCATTTTTACACACACAGATACCAGTATTTTTTTAATTTTTTTTTTTTTTTACCACTTACAAATATACCATACCTTGGTTGTACAGATCTTCCATGTTAGTGCTTTGTGTATTTCATAGAATCATAGAATAGTTTGAGTTGGAAGGGCCCTTAAAAATAATCTCGTTCCAAGCCCCATGTGATGGACAGGGATGCCACTCACTAGATCAGGTTTCTCAAAGCCCTATCCCGCCTGGCTTTCAACATTTCCTGGGATGGGGCATCCACAGCTTCTATGGACAACTTGTTCCAGTGTCTCACCACTTTCTGAGTAAAGAATTTCTTTCTATTATAATCTAAATCTCTCCTCTTTTGGTATAAAATTGTTACCCCTTGTCCTAGATGTCTCATGGGCTACATAGAATCAAAATTAACTGATTTGGAAGAGACCCACAAGGATCACTAAAGTCTAACTTCTGGGCCTGAACAGGACCCCCAAAAGTCAACCAAGTGCCTGAGAGCATTGTCCAAACTCTTCTTGAACTCTGTCAGGCTTGGTTCTATGATCACTTTCCTGGGGAGCCTATTCCAGCATCCAACCACCCTCTGGGTGAAGAACATTTTCCTAATATCCAACCTAAACCTCCTCTGACACAGCTTCACACCGTTCCCTTGGGTCCTTTCATTGGTCATCAGACAGAAGAGATGAAGCAATACAAGACACAGTTAAACCAATATAAGACTCCTCCACATAAAATTGTGCCAATGCACTTAATACAAAGTTGGTATAATATCACAGGCTTTGTTGGATTGCTGCAATAGCAGGCACAGTCTGTACACTGAATTTATACACTTAGTAACTAGAGGAAATTAATTTGGAACAAGCAGGAAGTGGATTTGGGTCAGGAATGGTCTTATAGATATTTTTGGACATTACAGGCCATCAGTAGGCTGTTGGAAATTCTGAAAAGTGATTTTCTTTTGCTAATGTGAATATTTCTTGCCTGGGTATTTTGCAAGTAAATTAAAAGTCTGGGTAATTTTGCACACACTTTTGCTGTAATTTTGTTTTCCTTGTCCTTCCCTTTTTTAAACTTTGTTTTTCTTACAATTTCTAGGTAATTTCACAGAAACAAAGAACTAATTAAATGACAGAATCTGAAGTAGAAAAGCACATAAAATCTTGAAAAGCTAAGGGCTAGTGGCTGTTTTGTCACTGCATTGCATCAAAGGAACAGCAAGAAACAAGTCAAACTACTTATTTGCAAGGAACAGCTTGCCTAGGACAGCTGCAATAGTTTCTACCTCTACCTGTCTGTTCTGTCCCTCTCCAGGAGGAATGAACTTCCACATTTAGAGCCTGTAATAGCAACACAAACTAGCATGGATGTCTGCAAAAGCTGTGATTTGTGATAGATAAGCAGTTCCCTCAAGATCAGGCGAGCAGTTGCTGCAGTAGGTGCAAAGTACTCTAAAGGAAAAGGGAGGATAAATGGGTAGAACAGTAATGGTTACAGCCATCCACAATAGGACATCTCTGTTGATTTTGAGAACATAAATTTCAAAAAAAGCATCAAGACTTGGAGATCATGCTGCTCACAAATCCAAAACAAAAACAGCATAGAGTTTGTGTTGTGGGGAGTGACAGTGTGTGTGTCTGAACCTCTAAGGTCTGAGGTGATTAATGAATGCACCCTTAAGGACCAGAGAACCAGCTGTAGGATGTGGATGCCTTGTAACCAGTAGAATCTTTCCATGTATATTAGGTGAACTACTGACCAACAGTGTGCTAGCATGCTATATACAGCAGTAGATAAAAGTGAAGCTGTTACTAAAAATAAAGTCCTTTTGTTTTTGGTGTAAGCCTTCTCATCACACTGCAGTCTGAGTTGTCTCTGCCTCCTCTGACCGCTGTTAATCTCCATTACTCCGATAAAGGGTTACCCCAATATTGTGTTACCTCTAGATTGAATGTTTACAATACTATGCTCATTAGATGAAAATTAAGGTAGGGGGTTTTAACCATTAAGGCTTCTGGAAAGAAAGCTAAGTACTTCTCAAATGGAGATCAGTATAGTTGTGATGGAAATTAATATCCCATCCAGAGATATTGTATAATGTAAAGAATATGTTAAATAATATTTATGTAATACTATGTATAATTATTGCTCACTGTCTACATAACACAGATTACTGTAATTACCTATCAATACATTTAATTCACCTGACAATCAACAGGCATTCTGCTAGCAGTCTATCAGAAATATCTTGGGAAACACTTCTGTATTAAGATTTCTGGCAAGCCAATGCCAGGGATGTAAGTTGAAGCAAGATAGGAACCTTAAGCATTTCATGCATATGGCTCCTCAACCATTCTCTAAGGACCTGTGTGTAATTGCACGGTTTTCTAGAATCCATTAGGACAATACCACACTCCACGAAAGTAGATTGCTAAAAATATTGACAAAGAGAAGATTATTATTGTTGCCAGTGATTATTACTGTAGCCAGTGATATTTTCAGAAAATTCATCTTTTAATATCAGAAACTGACATTGCATAGATGGAGTTTGTTATTAGAATAGAATAGAATTATTTCAGTTGGAAGAATCCTAAAATGATCACCAAGTACAACTGCCTTATCAGTTCAGAGCTGACCAAGTTAAAGCATGTCATCAAGGGCATTGTCCAAATGCCTCAAACACCATCAGGCTGGGGGCACCAATCACTACTAGAAAGCCAGTTCCAGTGTTTGAGCTCTGCATTGGTAAAGAAATGCTTCCTAATGTCCAGTATGAACCTTTCCTGGCATAGCTTTGAACCATTATGATGTATCAGCTGATCACACTGAGATTTGCTGTTACCTTGGTGCTGACCTATATTAGTTGTTTGTGTTTTTTTTTTTTAATTCAGTGAATATTCAATTTTCCTAAAACTGATGTAGTACATATGGCAATACCTGGTGTGTGGTCAGTGTGAGGACCCATCTGTCCTGTGACAGCACTGTTGCTAATATTCCAGTCAAAATCATCAGTAGGGTCTTGTGTGAATCCACATACAGTTGTCCATTCTTGACCTTGAGTTTCAAAGTTACAGCTTCCAGGAATACTTGTGTAGTAACCTGAAAATACAGCAAGAAGTAAATTATCATCCTAGCTCTATTTAAAGATGCTATAATGAACACACTGTACATGGTAATGGAAAGGATTTTGTATAGCTAATGCCATGTTTCCCTGCATTCCATGTGTGGACAGAATAATATGTGACAGTTAAGGAGGAAAGAAAAAAATAATTCTTCACTAACAGGTATAAACTTTATTACAGATAAGGGTCCATGTAACTCCTGAGGACAAACTGAAGACTTCACCAAATTTAGTTCTTATCCAAGGTGAACAGACAGAATGATTTCCAGACAATTAGCTAGAAAAATTGGACTGAACATCCACCGAGGCATTTTTTGTAAAGACATGTGGCTCATCCTTGTGCATGTTATGCCTGAAGGCAGTTTTATGATGAAAGAGATGTTCTGGTGATTAGGACACTGACTAAATTCAGGAGATGAGAATGCTCAGTGGGATTTTGTCAGTGTATATAAACACTTGCTGGATGGTTTAAAGAAGACAAAGCCAGACTCTTCTCAGTGGGGCCCAGTGTCAGGATAAGAGGAAATGGGCACAACATACAGGAAGCACTTTTTAAGGTTAAGGAAAAAAACTTTTTTAACTGTAAGACTGGTGAAACACTGATAGAAGTTGCCCAAAGAAGTTGTGGAGTCTCCATTTTTGGAGATATTCAAACTCTGACTGGCTAAACCCTGTACAACCCACTGCAATGAACTCTGTTTCAAGCAAGGCAGTTGAACTAGGTGATCTCCACAGGTGCCTTCCCACCTCAACCCTTCTGTGCTTTTGTTAGTGCTGGGCAAATGTACTGAGCATCTGCATTAGCACTGCATGATAAGCATCATGTAAGCCTAATAAAGCCTAACTCCAACAGCAAACACCCTCACATGCAGATAGGGCAAAGAAGGGAATGCATTAATAAGAAAAAAAAAAAAAAAAGTACAATTTTCTTGTACCTCTCTAACAAGATCAAAGTCCAAATTCCACTTAGGATTTAAACTAGTCATAATGGAATACCTGACTTCAGGAATGATTTTTACTCTAATATATAGTGCTCTCAGAAGGCAATTATTAATAAGTATTTATGAACAGTATTATGAACAGTATTCGCTGATTTTACAGAGTCGTGTGTCATATCTGTACCTGTTGGGTGCTTTTTATTTTATGGGTAAGCATGGCCTACTTAGAAGGCAACAGAAGAAGACTGTTCCATTTCTTGGAACAGTTGCATTCATTTCAATGATTCAAGCACTCCTCTGTTTGGGTCATCAACACTGAGGTTTGCTATTAATCAAATCTGTGTGTATAATTAGCTGCAATTCATGAAAACTGAAACTGCTTCCATGAGTGCTTTTTTCACCTCAGTATTTTCACTAGGTTACTGAAAGAGAATGAAAATTTTGCAAGATTGCCTGACTGGACTGAATGAAGCATAGAGTAAGCAATTTTCATGATTTTATTAAAAAAAAAAAAAAAAGAAAAAGGTTCACCAGCCTACATGGATGCAGTTCATTTCATCCAGCTTCTGTTGTAAATCCTGTACAGAGGAACTGCTGCTGAGCAGATTATGGTCCATTTACTTCTTTGGAGTTACACTGGTATAAAATTATTGTAAAATGTGAAGTAAACTCAGACCTTGAGCTCAGTGCAAAGGAGAACCCCCAAAACAAATGTGGTCATAACCATTTTTGATGGGACAGGTTAGACTGTAAAGGGCTTTCTCTGTGCCTGTTTGCTCTCTTTTTTGATTAAGCAGCTCCTGTTGCCTTTTCATTAAAAAATGAGGTTTCCATATCTAGAAGGCACTATATGCCCATTAATGTGCTTTATTCTAATCTATAAAATATATCCTCAGGGAAAAGGTGTATTTATCTAAAGGTAAGGCATCAATTATTGGAACTAAGATACAGCAGATAGGGAAATATTGTACCCGAGGCTTATCTGAGTATTCTGAATGCCAGATTACAGTAACTCTCTGTTACTGATATTTTGATACTTCTGCAGAAACAGCAAGACAAAAGACTGATGAAAAAATTGTGATGTAGCCGCAGCCTTTCCATCTACAATAACAGTATATTTCACTCTATTTATTTAAAGTGAATATCAGGTTGGTTTTTTTATTCCCTTGGAACAGCTTTTCTTCAGTATAGTAAAAACTGAGTTGCTTTACTGTGATTCAAGATCATTTATGGCCTGAAATGTTTCCATCTATTATCTGACTAAGAAGCGAGAATTGATACTCTCACAGTCATTCCAGAAAACAGACAACAATGCCCTCCCCCAATGAAGTTACTTAGAGAATAAATCAAGTGCCTCCATAGTTTTCTGAATATCTTTACCAAGCAGTTCACTTTGGACACAATTCAGATCTACTGCGTGTCTGTTAGTCTGCAAAATGTTACAAGGGTGAGTTTACAGAAATATTTTTCTCCATTTACTTTGCCTAAGTTCTGAAAACCATTAATATTGCATACAAGAAATACAGATCAACTGTTTAAAATCTTCTCTTGGAATCTACTGTTAAAAAGCTAGTATTTTAAAGTTATAGTTCAAAATAGATCCATTTCCATGAATATGATTCACAAAATTCACTGTAACACAAAGCACTACGAGAGGCAGAAAACAGAAACAGTCACAGCGACTTCAGCATATATACTTCAGAACTGTTTTATGAAAGAGAGAATCTCCAAGTTTAATCTCCTACAGTAACAATTTAGCAGTAAGTCTGCGAGTCTGCAAGTCTGATGCCTAGCTAAAACAAGGTAATTTTCATCACTCGGTAAAGGGACATAGTTTTTGTAACCCTGTCCAGTCAAAGCATAGAGCAACTGTATACAAATGAAAAGGCCTCTGATTTTCAAGGGATCACCCAGTACTGGTTGATTTCAATGAACATTGAATTGAATTGATTTGTGTGATGCATTTATTTAATCAAGGCTACTTTTGATCATATCTGCATTATGGCAGAATTTGGCCCTCCAGCTCAAAGATTAGCAATTAGATTGATTGCTGAATTGTACATATGGACAGCTAAATGTTTCTATTCCAAGTGCCCAGTCCAGACAGTAACTGTAAGTAAAGACAGGGAGCAGGAGCAAGAGCACAATGTTTTACTGCTTCTGAGTTTCAAGCCTGAATTGAAATGCCCATTAATCTGAGCTTCCATCTTAGTGAAGAATGCCTTCAGACAAATTTGGTCTCAGTGTTCACTAGGAGTTCAAGAAACATAAACATACTGGATTTTTTCCCACTGTTCTGTAATGGAGAAGTGGCAACCTGTTCGTAATCACCTTCTGAGTGAATCATCTGTGTGAATTCACCTAAGCTATACTATAGATTTTAAAGTTATAATTTTAACTGGAGATTGCATTAACACACAAAGAGATACTTACTGCAGTCAGCTTCATCAGATAGATCTTCACAGTCTGGTTTATAGTCGCAGACAAACTGAGACTCTATGCAATCCTCATTCCCACACACAAAATCAGTGAGGGCGGGGCATTCCCTGGGATTCTCTCCAACTGAAACCAACAGGACATTTAAATCAATATTGTAATTAAAGCAAAAGATGCTCTTTTTAATTTGTTTAGCTTTTATACATCATGACTGCTTTCAACAGATCCTATTTGGTCTCACTCTTTTAATGTTGCATTACAGGTGTCTAGACAACTGTATTGGCTTTGCCCGCAGCTGCAATACCGTTGCATCAACATAACTGTTTGCCCAGTGTATTTGTTGTGGGCATTCCATACGAAAAGGGTTCTGTGAGCTATTGAAAATAGACAGGTTAAAGACTTTATTCTGCTAATAATTATAGTACATTGTTAGGAAAATAAGAACATTTTAAACTGAGAAAAATCACTGTTATTACACATTTGCATAATGCATAAACTTTTAAAGGCTGTATAAGACAATTTATTTTGGAAGAGTTTAGAGAAACTTCTGCTCTGAGTGTGTGAACTGCCTAGAAATTCCTCTCATGATACTGAATACACAAATCTTTTTTACAACAGTTTTTGAATATCTGTGAAAATGAGTGAAAATCACCTCATAAAATGAGAGTAATTTAGTAACTTGCACATAAAATGTTAGGGTCAAATCCAAAGAATTCTGAGATTCAGCCATCCCTGAATTGTCAGACTATAAAGAAACTTATCTAAGTTACTTTCTACTTCAGTGCACGGTGTGCATAATTTCAACAAACACTAATTCGAACAGTTCTGATAATCCCAAACACAACATTTCAAATGCACTCCTTAAATTCCTTTTCAGTCTAGAGCTTCAAGCCGCGTAAAAGACATTTAGAAAAATTTATTTTGGCTCTATTTATTGTAATGTGTTTATTTTTTAACTTAAAACATGACTACAATGTGACACATCATTAAAAACAGTCTGATAGGAACACCATGATATTTACCTTTGTGCAGGCCCGTATTTCCAGAGGAGAAATTATTGTCAGGGTTTTAATCTCCTCAAGTAGTGGTACTTACTAAATTTTACAGACTGAGGACGTGCATTCTCATTGAAGCAAAATAGGAAAGAACTAAATTTTTAGTTTAGTTTCAGTATGTATATAAGGTAATATTAAATAGAGTGACAATACAGAACTAAAATGTAATCAGAATAAAAAAAGGCAGTGCTAATGTTTGCTATTTGCAGGAACTTAAGATTAAAATTTTCAGCTTTAAATTAAAAATTTCCCTGTGCATTGATACAAATAAGATCAGTTTCCAATGAAAAAGGAAAAAGCATGCATGGGATATCACTTTTCAATGAAGTACAATTTTGTATTGATGGACAAAGAGGCTTATAAACTTCTAAGTATTTCTTTAAAGACCAGTAGGACTGGCTCAGCTTCTGGATCCCTAAAGCCTACATATAAGCATGTTAATAACGGTTGTCAGAATTTGTATTTACATATACTCATTTTCCTTTCTATGTATTTTGTTCTTGACGATGTAATTCTCAGAACACCAGCAAAGATAAGATCTTCCCAAGTAAGAACACCTCTATGTGTTCTTGTATATACATAGAAAGCAAGCAAGATACAGATGCACATCATGCACACCACAAATAAATTGTGACCCTATTGTGAACACAGCATAACTTGCATTTTTATATCCATCTCCAGTATACGTTATCTATGAAAGACTGGCCACATAATACTCACAGACTTTATAGACATGACAAGATTCATCTGGAGATAGCTGATCAATACAACACTGGACATTTTTCTTTCAATTATCAGGAAAAGACTGACTATGAACAAATTCATGAAAACAGTCCTCTTTCCTTTAAGATTGCTACTTAATGACAGCAACAAGTCAGTGACTGTCTCTGAATGATTACAAGAGCTTACTTTTACCAATGCTTTGTAAGATGTAAATATTCCTGTGATATCCATTACATCTAAAATTACAGGAAGAACCAGAGAGGTCAAATATCAGTCCCATAAGCTACAGACTTTGATAGTCTAAAATAAAACGCACAGGAAAATTAAGTTTCATAGATAGCAATGAATTTCATAGATTGGGTGTTGGGTTGACACAGTGAATGTTGTCCTATTTAAAATATTTATCATCAAAGAAGTGATTGATCATACAGCCAAAAGGAAGAGATGCTCTTGCTATGTTGTATTACAACACTAAAGACATAGGTTGTCAAAGGTTGTGCTTGGCCAGTGCTTTGTGATTTTGAAAGGCACCGGATGAATTCCAAATTATTATGGTTGTTAAAGACTGCAGTGAACAAGACCTGGAGCTGTTTTGGAAAGCAGCAAGTAACTCAAGGTCAAGTACACTGAGCTGCTGTTTACCAAGAGTCTCATCTTCTCTGCTCTCCAAGGGAAACACAGGCACTCACTCAACAGTACACCACCACCATGCCAACAGTATGAAATGAAACATGTCATGTATAG
Organism: Hafferia zeledoni; assembly: GCA_035583235.1. Taxonomy (NCBI): domain Eukaryota; kingdom Metazoa; phylum Chordata; class Aves; order Passeriformes; family Thamnophilidae; genus Hafferia; species Hafferia zeledoni. The sequence goes on from JAWWEV010000083.1 coordinate 18,661,873, forward strand.
TCAATGCAAGTGAGACTTTTTTCCACTGTTTGTAATTTTAGAAATTAAGATCCTTTCTGAGAAGAAATATTTTCAAATTACAGTTGAAAATTCACCACTTTGTATTATTTGTTTTTTAAGTTGTGTTGTACAGTGGGAGTACTTGTATAATTTCCCTTCCCTCTTTCACAATGCTTGAGAGGGATAGCTTTATCTTTTTCAAGTCTTTAAGTGGTAAAAGAAAAGGCAGAAGAGGAGATAGGGCAAAAAAATCAAGTGATGCTTTTGCAGAAAATTCTATTCCCCAGTAATTATTTATGTGTTCAACCAGCCAAAATATCTCTTGAAGCTGTTTGACATGAGGTCTGTACTCCATGGTCCTTTTTTCCATCCCTGTCTCTTTATCCTAATTCCATTGTAGAGCTACATTTCACCTCAGGATGTTCAGTTGAACTGATTATTTTTAGAGCTTTTCAATTATATTTACCCTACAAAATGATTGTCAAGCTGTTTCCACTGTGATGCAGAATAAATCCAAACCACTCAATAACAGCACTCTCTCTTCAGTTATCAAAAATTAGAAGCATCTCATATGAATAATTTACTTTTTTTTTAACATGGGCCTGTCCTATTGTGGTCCACAGAGGTCATTGTGACAGACCAATGGAATACAGCACATGGTGCAAGCTGCAATTACCTGCAAGAGGGAGACACTTCCTCAGCTGAATGCTCTCCCTGGCTCTGCAGAATCATAATTAGGTGTGAAAGTCATCTTGGTTGTCATCTTGCATGGAGGTGTATGATAGGTTACAGTTATATACAGTTTGGCTCTACTGGAAGGGTACCTGCCTTCTGCAGTAATTTCATATGGAAATGATCTCAGGCTGGGATAGGGGTTATTCTTCCAGTACCACCTTTATAAACAATGATTGTGAGTTAAAGTCCATCCACCTCTACCCTGCATATTTTACTAGCCATAAAAAGCCTTCTCTTGTGGCCCACTTGAAATATGTGAAGTTAAGAAATCTATCTGAAGCAAATGTTAGAATTAAGAGATTTTAATTTTATTCTGAAAATCAGAGTCTACAGCCACATACTAGCAAACCAAAGTATCTTTGGAGTAAGCTGCTCTTCTTGAAAATTTTCCCATGAGAAAAACAGAAAAGCCACTGAAGTTTCATGAAAAATGAGATAAAAGTTATAACTTTTTTTCTCATATTCATAATCTGTGGCAGTTGAATTTACGTATTTCCCTAATAACAATCTGAGAGTTGCAAAAAGAAGGAAAGATGCTAAAAAAAATTTTCTGGTTGAGCTCATAGATTTTTTTATATAATCTCAAACAGAAAGAGTAATCCTAGAGTGTTACAGGTGTGTAAATGACTTCTGTACAGTGCAATAAAACCTAGGGAATTCTGTATTTTACAAGTTGGTGCCATATTTCTCTTTTTTCCATTTTTTAAATCTTTTCAAAGGAGATTATAAAATGCAAATCATTTCCTGAATCCAGATTATATAGTATTTACCTCCTTTGGTAAAAATGAATTTATATTTTTCATGCATTTCTAGACAGTCTTGATATTCAATGATGGTTTAAGCACTTGTGCATGACACGACTTGTGGTGGAATTCACATTTTCTTCCCGCAGTGTAGCTCTGCCAGCCCTGGGAAGCTGGATTGGGATAGCCTGTATTTCCTCTACAAATCTCCTGAGCTGCCTTCCCCAGAGTCCTTTGTAAAAGGGCATTTGGGATGTCCTTTGGGAGGCAGCTGTGGCTGACTTTGACATTGCCAAAAGGGAGATTATGTCTTGTCAAGAACCAAATTGTGCATATCTGTACCCTCTGATAAGTGTAATAAGATCTGATTTCAGTAAAATTTTCCCTCAAATGATGAAGTCCATTCATGTTAATATATGTTACACTAAGACAAATTAAGTTAAAGCTACCACAAGTTTCTAGACTTCTTAAAATGAGCTTTCTTTCTCTATAATGGAGGAGATTTAGTATGTATCAGCAAACTGACAGCTCACAATGAAATTGAAGAATAATTTCATTCTAAAGGCAAAATCCAAATATAGGACAAATTTTACCATACATTTCAGCATATTTATTGAGAAGTTTCAGCCAGGTCATGTGATTCCAGTGCCCCCTGTCAGAATACCCTGGCACTGACCTATTCATAGAAATAAGTGAAAGACATTATGAAGACATTGAAATATTTTGAAAGGGAGAAAAAAAAGGAAATATCAAAAAAGTCTCAGGTAACTGGACATACATTCTGTCTGAACACAAATGTATATCTTTCTCTGTCTGAATTCCCTTACCTCCCACTTCAGAGCTACGTTCATCCTGAATACTTCTGTTAATAAGAGTTTGAACTCCTCTCAAGTGTATAAGGAAGGAACTAAACTCTCCATTAAATGTAAAGCTTTCCATGATACATAACTGAGTATTCAAAGAAAACACTGGCTTGTTTTAAAAATAAAAAAGCTGGCCTACACACACAAACACTGCAATGTTTTAGTTATTATCCCTCTGATCTGCAAAGCTAGGATGGAATACTAATAAGAAAGGATTTCTCTGCTGAGACTTTCAAAGCTTCTTGTTTATGAGAGCACAGAAGTAAAGTTGTTCAAAGGATTTCAGTACCTTCACCTATGGTCTTTTCCATAAACAGTAGGTGAGGAGGAATACAAATATATGAGGAGAAAAGGAAGGAAAAGTTTACCCCCAGGCAAAGCAAGCTTTATTATATTTTAAAGAAACTTTCTGTTCAGCTCAATGTGCTAAATCAATTTCCTGTTAATAGATTGTGGCATTTTTACTTTCTTTTAAAAACTAACTCTAAGTTTAATGCCACTATTCTATTTACCTTAAGGAAATCTTGTGGAGTCTGATCCCACACAGTCAACCCACAAAGAGCATTGGAGCTGTACTGGCTCTTTCTTATTCCTGGACTTGTATGCCACTGAATTCCCAGACTATGAAAAAATCAACTAAATAACCAAATGTTCTAGAAATTTTTGTCAAAATTTAATTTAGAGTTATGATTCTCTTACTTTCATTTAGTTAGTTTTTCAGGTGGTGCCCTGGGATGCCAAAATCAGCATGTAGATATGGCTGAGTAATGTATATGTGCATGTTATACTTGCTGTTGTGTATCTGGAGTACAAGATTCCTTTTCTTTAAAATTAAAAATGTACAAAATTCAGACTCATGACAACAGCATGTCTGACAAGTTATGCTTTTGATGCACTATTAAATGACAGTGAGCCATCAGCTGGAAAAGCAAATCAATAATGCTTGAAGTGCTCTTAAGGATACCAAACCACAGCTTATTTCTGACAGAATTTTTGGAAGATGTTATCATGAAATTAAGTGTCATAAGTCTCAAAATTAAAGTTATCATTTGGAATTATTCTGTATGACATGCATAGGTATTTTACCTTTTTATTAAGGCAACAATGCAGGCATTTTTTCCTAGCCTGCAAATAATCTCATATGTGGTGAAAGTCAGTTATTAAAAAACACAAGAAATGACCACACTAAACTCCATTTGAGCCACACAGTCTGCCACTAAACCTATATAAAGAATTATTGTACAAGAAGGTGAAAAAATATAAATATTTCAATCAATTTTATATTAAGAGTAATTTTTCTCTGTTTGTGATGTGACTCCAATATTTTTCAGATGTTTTTAATTAAACCTGTCAAATAAAAGGCATCAGATTTGGAATTTAACTTTAATCTAGCTCACCTCACAATCAACTGATAATACCCTTTTGTATCACTGACAATATTTCCAAGAGCTTATATTTCTGATACACACATAGTTGCTTCTTGTCCTTCACTTCCATAGGAATTAGTGAATCCTGAGGGAAATGAGCCTTGAAGGATAGAGCCCCAGAAGCTCAGATCATAATAAATAAAATAATCTAAAAAATTCTACTGGTACATGAGCTGTTGACTAATTAATTTTTAAAAACAAATAGTGAAAATATTGTTTGTGTTCAGTTGAAAATCCTCATATAAGATGGGTTTGTAAATCACATCTATATGCCTGAAGAGCAAAGAATTCTGCAGAGCTAATCCACCTCCATGCAGATGCTCTTATGATGTATACAGCTTATTTCTAGAATTCACTGTATGGAAGCAAGCTGAAGGAAAAGACATGTACAATAAAATAAATGTTTAGATTTATTAACTGCTGCTATAACCATTGAATATTACCATACTGCAGAAAACAGTTGCAATATTCACATGTCAAGAATCTCACCCGAGTTGCCCCTGTCTTCCCTTGTTACTCTCTCGAGTACATAATTTCTGCAGAGGCAATTTTGTTGTGCTGACTGTAAGCCATTTTCCAGGAATATCATTCAGCAGCTTCCAAAAGGACAGTCTGTGAGGAGAAGGCTATCCCAAAATATTCAAAAGCTCCAGAATTGCTCTAACATTGGTTTCCATCACTATATTGCATCTGCTGGGAAGCAGCTAAATATTCTTTTTTTTCCCCATGCAATTTAAGGAGTTCTCATTTCAATTTCATTCTACACAGGTTTATTTTGAACACATTATTAAAGTTTTAATTATTTTCAATTATCTTCTAGGTTTTTCTGTGTATGGTGTCTTCCACTGTTTATGTAATTAACATGTCCAGAACAGCCATAATATTATATAAGATTTTACTTAAGTTTCAGTGGAAAATACAAATGTGGCCTCAGTTCCCCTTAGAGGACCTTGGCCGTGTATCCAGCTCAGCAATTCTACACCTACAAATACACTACATGGGTAAATGCTGTAAATCAACTCATTTGGTTGATAAGAAGCCCCTGACTCCCCTCTGGTTTGTATGCTACTCTTCTTCTTGAGTTTGCAACAGTAAGATTGGGTTGTGCTGTCTTTTAGCTTTGTTATAACACACAATAGAACTGTGAGTCCTGCAAAAAATGCAATCTCTACATGACATGTGTTCTCTATCCCAAATGCCCCAGGCTTGGGTCAGATGGGAAATGTTATTTTTGAGAAACCAGCAAAACGTATTTTGCTTGTTTGTTCTATGAAGGTAAAGAATCAATAACAACAAGAATGAGAAAGGTCAGACCAGGCTTCTTCATGTCATCATGCCAACAGGAAGGTCAGCATACTAAAAGTCTTGAGAAAATCAAGTAAGTAGGTCTCAACTTGTGCAGCTGAAGGCAAAAAAAATATATACAGAGCCAATGTGAAAGGCACTAAAGGCAATGCATTGATTCTCTTGACTTTGGTTTGAGCCTAAGTATCATCATATAGTCAGGAAAACTGAGGGGTAGTGATGGGGTGGGTGTTGGTTTCTCAATCTGTTTGTTTTCTTTTTGACAGACATGCATTTGCACAGATGCACATAGATACAGTTAAAAAGCAAACATGACAGGCCTCTGATCTTGTTGAAAAGCAAAGGCATAAGTATAAGCACATTCTCATAGGATACGCACACCTAAACTTTAATATTACCCTTGCTGTACCTAGCATACGCTACCAGACATGCTGTCAGGGAATTATTCCTGATTGTATAAAGACTGTACCTTATTAGAGTGCAAAAACAATGGCCATGCAAGTGACAGTTCTATAAAGGATTAGCGTCTTGGGTCTTTGACTTTCCTAAATCAATCTTAAAAGAATTTGTCTTGCATATTGAGCTTCAACTATACATGTCAAACTTTTATGAAAAAAGCCTCCTCTGAGTCATGCATCTTCATAAACAATAATTTTCTGCAAAATACACAGGAATATTACTATGCCAAAGCTGTAAGTGAAAGGAGTCAGAGCACATGGTGCAACTGCTTTTTCCAACAGAGCTTCCTGCTGCAGCAGTGCTGTAAAACAAATAGTTGCTATAAAGTAATAAACTGGGTAACTTTCTGAGCTTTTTCACTGCAAAGGTATTTTAATACAAGACTGGTTATAAAACACTGTTAACATCCAGAGTTGTAGGGTCATAGACTAAAAGCAATGTAAATTTCAGCAACCTTAACATTTTAAGAGATTTAAGATCCTTCATATGACAGCTTTCCAAATCCCTGTTGTAACAATTTCTTTCCTTGCAATGACAACTCTGTAGAATATTTCCAGTTATGTTAATGTAATGTCTTTTTTCAGGCTATTGTATAATATATGGAATTAAGATTAAGAAAAAAATATTCTTATATTATATGAAGATATGTTGATATCATCTTTGTGAATTGAACAGAGATATTACTTATCCGTAAAAAAATAAACCCTGGTTTCATTTGTTGGTTTTGTTTTGTTTTGTTTTGTTTTTTTGAGGGTGTATTTGTTTTGGTTTGCTGTTGTTGTTTTAATAAAGGCAAGGTCTGTTCCTGTTTTAGTCTATATCCACAAAAATATGAATTAAATACAGTGAGTATCCTGTGAGGGAGTCAAAGGTTTTCTTTATTTTGCTGGCCTTAAAACTTAAGCTGAGCTGGGAAAAAGAATATTGTCAGTGGTTCATTTGTAGTCTCTGCTCAGCTTTATGGCAAAAGCCTTTATGATGAAACACAAAGACCACAGGTTTTATGTGATATAATCTAACACAATTTATATAAATGGTTATTTACAAAACCAGAGACTCAATAACTTACCAATATATTAAAGAAGGTAACTTTTTACTCAAAATCAAATAAATTAAGGAAACAAAGCCTTAATAATTTCTTGTATTTATCTGCCATAATTTAGTGAACACTGCACTAGTACAAGATTTTCTGTATGAGCAGAAAAAATATTGAAGTTATAAGAGTGAAAAAAAATTTATTCATAACTGACTTTATAAGCAGTTACATTATAATGAAAACAGTAAAACCATGATGTATTTAAAAACAAATAAGAACTTCCTACATCTCATGTGGGATCCCTATTGAAACTTCCTTCTCGAACTTACTTGTGGTGCAGTTGTTAAACTCTATGTCATCGATTGCTGCTCCTCCTCCCAAGTCTCTGGTACGAATACCTTCAAAGATAATTTCAAAATTCCTCAGCTTCCCCAAGTGCAACTCGACTTTCTTCCACTCATGACCATGATTTCCTGATTCACTCCATATTTTCATGATTCCATCACCAGTCTGAAATGTGAATAAATTATATATAGTTAGACACACATATGTATGGTTTTTCAAATCTAATTTTCTGAGAAAAAATATTGAAACAAAACCAAACAGAGAAGAACAGACTGGAAGACACCCATTCACTTTTGTCAAGAACTGGCAAACAGATGCTTTGCTAGGATAATAGGAAAGGTAGTGAAATGAGATGATTACTGTCCAAACAATATAACCATCAACAGTAGACAGAGTCTTGGTAGAGAAATTACTATGTGAATGATTGAACTGCAAAACAATGTGTTTTGGTAGAGTTGTATTTAACTTTATCTAATACTGTTCTTTGTTTTTAGAATATATTACCAGATGCAAGGCTACTCTACCATTTTAAAATTAAGGTATCTACAGGTAGACTCTTTAAAAAGTTGTGACTAACAAATATGAGAGTTATAAATCTGGTGTAGTTTCTGTGAAGGTAAATAAGATAATTATGACTTTCAAATATGCTAATATATTTTAAAGCTTTTCTTCAAACGTCCTATCGTATTACCTGACTGGCAAGTCAGCAGCAAGCAACATGCTTCATTTTTTAGTAATAGTGTTAGAATGCAGATACACCAATTTCACTTGCTGTGAAGGGATGATACATAAAGGAGGACATATATGAAGACATAAAAAGTAAATATTGCAAAAGTTTTGATTATGTCTAAATCCATTTTTCTTTATGACTATGTGACTAATCATCGAAAGAGTAAATAAGAATAGTTTTGTCTGCTCTTTTCTTATCAAAAACAATTAATACTCCAGATAGGGTTAAGAAAAACACTGTGTGATGCACCAAGCAGCTAAATACAATGCATAACAAAGGTTCTAAGACAGTATTACATGAACAAATGAAATCTGAAGAAAACAGAAGCAGCAGTAAAATAGGCAGAGAAGAAAATTAATTACATTTCTTTATTCATGGTGAACCTGTTAGATCAGATTTATGTTAATAAGATTTTCTTATGCATATTTATGATAAGAAAATTAATCCTGATGCTTTAGATATTGTATTCTGAATAAGAAAGTGCAGACAAGCATGCACAAAAATATTACATTAGTTGTTTCTGAATCAGGGAATGCAGAATTGTTGATATCTTTTAGAGGAGGTCCTCAAACCTACTAAAGCATAGAGAGACTTGAAGTATGGCTTGACAAGAGTGTTCTGGAATATCATAATTAACTGTAAAAGAATTTTTGAAAACAATGGCAACTTTAATTTAAAATGCTAAGTAGAAAAAAATCACGGGGAAGAGTTTCCATAAGTGCATATAAAGTCATAGATATCCAGCTGAATAATGAATTACGTGGGACCAGTGGTGACAGCAGCCCTTCAGCAGTCATGATCTTAGAGCACACAAGTACCTACAGGGGCATTGCTCCTTCAGTTATGTCTCAATGGTTTAAATCCAATGATACCATCCATTAAAGTGAAAATAACGTAACACGATCTCATTAGTGCTTTGCACCACTAATCCCAGAGTTGATGCCAACTGGTTAATTTTCTCATTTTCTCAATGTATTTGTGCAAGTGAGACTCCTGACCCTCTACGCCATCACATCAAAGGTCCATTCTTTTAATAGAATCATAGATTTTCTCAGGTTGAAAGGGACTAATGACAATCATCAAATCCAAATCCTTACTTCTTGCAGAACTACCTAAAACTAAACCATGACTAAGAGCATTGTCCAGATGCTGCTTGAACTCAGACAGGTTTTGTGCTGTGGACACTCCCCCAGAGAGCCTGTTCCAATGACTGACCACCCTCCTAGCGAAGAAGATCCTTTTGGGTGTATAACCAATGCAATTAAGGGGAGTGGAATCAGAATGACTGTGAGACCTTTTCTAAAACTTCCCTGTGTATTTCAACATGGAAGCACAGCTTAGAGGACTCTATATTAACACTGTACTCAAAAACAGTAGATACAGTAACTGAAGCTGATTTTGTAAAAGAATGAGGGAAATGTATTTTTATGTTGTTCCTATTACTTCGGTCCATCAAATATATAGTCAACAATTTAACTTTCAGTAAATCAACAATATCTCTTCCATTGATTCTGATATTTCTGAGTAACCTCCAAAAGAGTATTACTTATTATGGGGCCATTTGCTTAGTCTGCAAACATCTTCCACCAGTTTATGACATGAATAAAATGGTTGGTTATGATGACTTACATTTGGCCTTAAGGTCTCTAACACAGAATACAAAAACAAAACTTAGAGAAGAAGCACTTTTAAACATTTAATCCACTGGTTGTAACTAGAGCCTCTTCTGTCTGCACTTCAGAACTGTTTAGAATATAAATAATATTAAAAAATATTATTTATAATAAAGGATTGATCAATTTTGCAAAAGTAGATTAGTGTTGCATATTAGTGATAAATTTAGGCAACTTAAAATGAAGTGGATAATAATAATACTAAATGATAAGGGACATAATTTATTTTCATACATTTAAGCAAGATGATAGAAAAATTTAAAACTTGTATCTATTCAAACATTAAGCCCCAAACCTATGAAAAATACATGTATTTAAGTTTGAGTGTATGGAATTTAGTCAAGCTTTTTAAAAGACACAGAGATAAATATTTACGTAAAATCTGGAAATGTTAAATGTTGCACCGTTAACCAGAGTGTGAGCCTCATGTGTGCAGTTAGCTGGATTTGGATTGATTTCATATTATATTTTATAACATGACATTCTGTTCAGACTTACACTGTGTATATCACAACAAATTTTGTGTAAAGGATGCTGCAAGCAACAAGGGATACTGATCACATATTTCTTTAGAAATAACCACATAAAATGCTGTAGCAATCAATTTGTATATGGTATCATAGTCATAAAGTATCAAATCTTTATGCAATTACAGGAACTGGAGCATTTTTTTTATACAGTGAGACACTGAAATACTTTTTGTTAGGGAGAATTTTTTCCAGATAGGAACTTTATGGCAGTCTCCTTGCACTTCACAAATTCTTGAGTATAAGTACACAAATAAAATGAGAAAGAGATATTTCTCTTCCTGTCTTGGTTCCACATTAGGAGTTCCTTTACAACAGCAGCACTTCATAAAGTACAAAAGGTTGATTTTTCAGTTGCTCAGCCACAGCTTTATGTACCAAACTGAAAAGCATCCTCATCTGCTGCATAACTGCATGAAAGCTGTTAAAATCCAGAGTGCAAAGTCCCTTTGAAGACATACGTCCTACGCAATATCTGCATGAAACATCCAAGGTGGGAAATGAAGAGACAAGTAGGAAACTTGGCGCTCTCCCTCTTCCCAGGCTCAGACAGTGAAGCTGGCTTGGCTCCAAGGTGTAAGCTATACTGTTCTGGATACATCCTTGTCATGAGAAGATCATCACTTGTAAGCTTTGCAGATTCCATTTCATGAATTATTGGGGATTTTTTCTGCATTCTCCAGCCATTTAATCTGTGTTGTGCATTGACATTTCTTTCATATCTTTGGAATGTGTTTGCTTATAAAACAAAAACAAATATGGCCTGAGGCACCAGAAAAGTTAGTCTGTGCTTTGACCTCCTCATTGCATCCAGAAATCCTTCGACCTTTTTTACTCTCATACACATATATTGATGTAAAGGAGAGATATGTAAAATAAAAAGCAGAAATGTGTCTCAGCATGGAGAAGGCTGGAGGCCACTGTCACATTTCTTTCTGTTTTTAAGAAGCTATTCTACTGACTCCTACTCAAACTGAGTGTCTAGACTGCTCTTCAGCTTGGGCTGGGTGGATGAAAAAGGCCCAGTAGAACTCAATGCTCCCTCAGGCAGGTAAAAGATGGCTGAGACCTGTGGTTTTGGTGGACAGTATCATTGCTGTCTGTCTGTCTGTGGGCTGACTATGTTGGCTGTCGCTCAGGGTAGGAATCTCATTTTCCAGTTACCTTGCAGGAGTCTTGCTGCATCAGGCATGATGCAGGCAAAAGCAGTTAAAAAGGATTATTTGTTGGTCATTCTTATAAGCTTTATAGGATGTGTGAACCACAGGCCACAAGAGAACACCTCCTAGTGTAGCATGTGTATTTCTACTTTGGACTTATTTCTTCCCAGCATGTGGTCCACTATTTATTAGTCCAGAATACCACCAGCAGTTCCTCTGGAGAAGAACTCTGCAAAGTTCCTCAGAACTTAATTTTTACAACCTGATTTGCAAGTCTCTACTTTATAATTTCCTAAATTCAACCCGAGAAATTCTGAAAGTCCAATGTTAATGACACAGCACCTAAAAAATACACACCAAGAGCACAAAAACCAGATGGTGTTTTCATTTAAGGCTCTGAAAAGTTGATTGCACGGCACTGCCCTCTATGGGTTGACTATAGCCAAAGGTCAGGCTGAGGTGAGGAGCCATCATTAAGGAAAACTAAACAAGGGGCATGCTTTTGTATTGATGTAACATCATGCTGAGCATTCAACACTCCCAGAAAAGGGCGTAATTACTTGTAAGAAGACCATAATTTTTAGATCTGTAGGTCTATAAGCCTAGTCATATCAGAAAAATTAATATCCACATTCATAGTATTTTTTATCTGCTTTCTGATAGTCTGAGGGGAATTATTTCTTAATGATTTCATTCCATTGCAGTTTAGAATCGTTTGCATGCTTGGCTTATCTGAAGAACAATCTGAAGTGTTTATAGCCTCTCCTCTGAGTACTTCGGGGTGAAGGTATAACTTACTAGGCTCAATATCCTCATTAATACACCTGGGGGTACTAAGAAGAAAGCAAAAGGAAGGATTTTTTTCTCCCTTAGAACTCTTTTTATTTTTTGGCTGAGTTTAATATTTTTCCTATGCAGCAGAGACCACAATTATTCTCAAGGCTACATTTCTAGCAGACTGAGAATAATATTAGAAACTGAATTCGAAGCATGAAAGAGGAGTATGTGATTTTCTATTACAAGATGTTGCAGAGAAATTTCTTAGGAATATACTTTCTTTCAGAACAATACACAGAGTATTCCAGATGAAATTAGAGAGATTCTTCTATGAGACAATCTCCCTTGTTGCGTCTGCAGCGAAACCACAATAAAACACAGATTTTGTTCTTGATCTGCTCTTCTACTTCTATTCATTTTCTGAGCTGGGTTCAAAATATTTCCCTGGTTCATTTGCATCAGACATTTATTTCAGTAGAGCCACAGGAAATGAAGCAGAGCTTACCAAATGGATGGAGGCAAGGAAAACACTTGCTAAATATTCCAGGACTCTTCAAAGCAAATATACTTGAGGGCTTTTTAATCAGAGACAGAATATTTTCAAATGACTCATCAAAAAAACTCCCCATTACTGTTTATTATTAATACCACAAAAATATTTTCAAGATTCACTGTATCAAAAGATTCCTCTTTCTGCAATACCTTTCAGACTTTTGAGAGAAGTAAAACTCTTTTACACACACTTTTAAACAATTAGAAAAAAGCCCTCTCCTCTGCTTTCAGGTTCCCTTGAAATCTGGATCTTCCTGGAAAGCTGTAACCATCCAGAATCTTTTAAACATTATGCAAAGAATAGAAAAATAGCATATAATGAGCATAATGTGACTTTAACTATCACTCCTCTTTTCTTTAGCTTTTGATGCATGGTAATTCCTCTGTTTTACAAGACTATTTCAGAAAGGCAGTTTACTTTTCAGGCATTTATTTTCAGTTTAGAATCAAATTTATTTTCATGGTGTGGAAATGAAATTAATTAATAAACCTGTTTTTAATGAAGTTTTAGTTTCCTTGGTGTAGTATCATCATTAAAACTTTCTCATAGCTGACCAAGTAGTTTAAAGATGATGTATTCCATGATGTGGTGTTTCCTTTTCATGTGTCTCCCTTTTTCCAACAAGGATTGGACAGCAGTTCTGCACTTTACAAGTACGTCAAAAAAAAACAGGAGAGAGAAGGAAGGAAAGTCACAGCCTTTCCTTATTTGTCTATATTTTAAAGACCTTTTCTGTGAATCTGTATTTCTCCAAATCATAGAACAATTAATACCTTTGTTGATAGTTCTAATGTTATTTATCTACTTATTTTGGTTTCACTGTTTGTGAGTGAGTCCTATTTTGAGAAGGTTCTGAGCAACTTCTTTATGGATTTGAGCTGTTGCTACCTCTGCATGGCAGTACACAGAATACTTGCTTATTTTGAAAGTTCTCATTTCCTAGGATTAAGTCTTTCATATACATCTGGAAACAAAAGTACACTAAAATACAATAAAATTGAAGACATGTTGCACAGCAGAATCTCTTTAAAATACGCAATTATGGTATCTCCTTCACCTAAAGTTGCTTTCAAAGTACATGAGAGTTTGTATCTTTCTTCATTTCTCATTGATTTTCTCTTAAAACTTCCTAAAAGAGTATCACTTAGGTTACTTGAAAAGAGTAACTTAACCCTACAGAGTTTGACCTTATCTTCCATTCAAGAAAAAAAGGAAAAACGCTCTACATCAGATAAATGCGCAGAGTATCAAATTATGAAAAGTATTTAATGAGTCAAAGAATGAACTGAAGTCAAGATTTGCTCATCCAAGACTTGAAGTTTAAATTAACTTTCTTTCCATTTCTCCTTCCTTTTTTTTGTTTGTTTCCTTATTTTGTCTTTTCTCTCTTCTGTCTTCATGGTGACATGAAGGAAACTGAGAGCAGCCAATAAGGCCATGAAGATGTGAGTTATGAATGACCATGTGTCCCCTGGCACCCCTGTCAATCATCAGTCTGATAAAGATTCAATACAAACAGTTCAGTGGCACTTTATAACAGCACTAGTTAAAACAACTCATTTCAGCTACTTTGCTTTAGAGAAAAGACACATACTGTTAAGTGTAAAGTAGGTAAGTGTATGCAAACTAACCAAATAAAGCATTTGTACATGTTGTTGATAATGCAGGAAAATCTAGGCACAGTAGTAGTTATTTATTACTCTGCCCTTATCTACTGTTTTGAAAATTTTCCCCTCCTATTAAATAACCCACAGAGAGTTGAGTTTAAGATTATCATGACATTAAGAAAATTGCTGATAATTACCTGAATGTTAAAGCTCTGCACTAAACATATAATTCCAAAATTATTAAATCTACCTATAATAGCTCTGAGACGAATACAAACAACTTCAATAGAGAAAGAGATTTTAAACTCAAAATTTACATCTTCCACCACTAAACTCAAGGTAAATGAGGGATCCACACCATGAGATTCTGAAACATTCAGCAAATTGAGGTAGTAAAAAATGAAGAAACAGTATCAAAAAAGCAGACAACAGAACTGCAACAATCCAGAGAGTAATGGTCCCAAATGTAGGAACAAGTTAGTGATGAGTATGAAACAGGGTGAGTTTACTTCAGGAATGTGGTGCTAGTGAGCTTGCTCGAGTTTCAGTGACTTAAATGAAGAGTTGCAGTTCTCAACAATGAAAAGAATATATTAAAAATAAGTTTTTCTCTAAATTTTCAGAATTATATTTTGTCAGGAACCAGAAACATTATTTAGTATGTCTCTGCCTTCAATAAAAAACACTTGAAAAAGAAACATCAAAGTGATCATATATATTTGAGAAATCATTTGATTCAGGCAAAATGTATACTACCCAAGTACATTAACACACATGAAAACTTGGCATCACTGTTAAAGATAACTTTAAAAAAATCACATAATTGCATTTTCACAGTGCATTACAGAAAGAAGGAAAACAGCAAGGTGAAACACTCATATTTTAGCCTTCGAGCCTTTTATTGTAGTCCACGTGTATTAATCTCAGTATGTTTTCATAAGAGCTAATGACAAAGCCCATCCATCCACCTCTTTCATTTCCTTCTTTGTGTAAAGTATTAAGATGATTTTGACTCTCTGAAATAGCTTTTCCCCAATGTTCATTTCCGAAATTAAAAAGACTATAATAAAAGATTATGCATTTCATTAGAGGAAAAAAAAAAACAAAACAACAAAAACACAACACCAAAACCAAAAAATGCCAACCCAAAACACATCCCCCCTTCTCCTCCTCAAACGTGCATTCTAATTAACAAATCAGATAAATAAAAATATACCACTGATGAAATTCCTTTTCTAAAATGCTCCAGTTTTGGAATTCTAGAATCTCATAGTGAATTCCTTCAGAGCATGAAAATGCATTAACAGCTCACCCTGCCATGGGTTCCAGCACTTACAATATTTCTAGGAGCTACAATGGTAAGATTCTTGTTTCTTAATTGATGTAAGCCCTGAGTTGAGAAAAGACAATTTTAAAAACCCTCTTTGATAAAAAGTGACTGGTAATTCACCAGGAGACAGGATTTTGTTTTGAGTGGGTACACATTCCAGGGAATGAGAATGAAATTGCTCATTAGCAAAGATGAAGTTATACTTTAAAACCATTTATTTTGGAAATCTATAATGGGAAGGCAAGACTAATTTATTGATTTTCTTTGGATTATTCTGTGTATATCAGTTTCTTCAAACTTTGATTTACCCTATCACAAATAAAATCTCTTAGAATTCCTTATAGCCAACTTTCATTTATAACCAAGCAAACTCCTCTGATGTTTGCATCCTTCTGCATTCCCACGATACTATTTTCGTCAGATATACTTCTATGTGCTTAGGTTCTAAAAATATATCTTCATTCTATATGTTAGCCTCACCTTTTAGAAGAGAGAAATAAAGCAAGTCCTCTTTGTAAAAGAGGATTCACTAGCTACATTGCACTACTTCATCCTCTCCTTATTTCTCAGCATTTTTCTCCTCAGATGCAAGCATTTCTTCTTCATTTCCTATCATAATCCACCTTTGTTTGATTTGGGGGTTTAAGTAGCTTAATGGGTACAATTTGATTGCTTGGATTACATTTTTTTCCTTCAGTTCTATTGCTAAGACTGAGTAACAATAAGCATCAAAGCCGTTTGATGAGACTATTAGCATTTCAAGCAACTTAGTTTCACTTTGTGTCAAACCTTGTCACACCTTTGTTTTAATCACATTTTACATGTCTCAGATTTTTCCTATCTCAGAGTTGAGGCAATTGCAATTTTTTTTGAAAACCAAAGCTTGAAAGGGAAATAATCATAGTTATAACATTTCTAGGAAGACTCTGGACAATTGTTACAACCTCTATAGTGCCAAACAAGAGCAGTGTGCTAAATGCTGTGCAATGCTGGATTCCTTGGATTATAAAATAAAAGTAAACCCTTTACT
This sequence comes from Hafferia zeledoni, assembly GCA_035583235.1. Lineage (NCBI taxonomy): Eukaryota > Metazoa > Chordata > Aves > Passeriformes > Thamnophilidae > Hafferia > Hafferia zeledoni. The sequence goes on from JAWWEV010000083.1 coordinate 18,678,173, forward strand.
TCCATTGACTACCTAAAAAAAAAAAAAAAAAAAAAAAAAAAAAGGGATGTAAAAGAACAATTTATGAATCAATATCAAAAAAAGTTGTTTGCAGAAATGAGATAACCTCAACCAACTCTATCAGGTTTTTGCTCCTATGTGGTATACTCTGAATACCATACTGAAAGATGCAAGGCAAAATCACTCATCACATTTCAGCTTTTTATTATGCAGCTTTAACTCTCTAACTCATCCTCTGCGGTTTTGTTTGTTTTTTGTTTGTTTTTCTTTTTGGGGGGATGGTTGTTGTCTTTGGATTTGGTTTTGGGGAGTTTGTTTTGGCTTGGTTTGCATTTCTACCATTAATGTTTTCCTTTATCAGTTGGGATATGGAATGAGAGGAGGAATACAAACTTATTGTTCAAATAGGAGATGTGTACCACTAACAACTCTAGTGACATTCATGATGCATTTTTACTTCACAGCATCCATTGGGAAAATTGATGGCAGGACACAGACCTGAGTGGAGAGTTTGGGCGCACAACCAGCCACAGTGAAACTGGAACATGGGTTAAACTCTCATCTCAGTCCAGATACTGCCATGTATTTGTCCAGCTTGTCTTTCAGAAGGATGGTGAAGCACCTTTCTTTTCATGTGTCAAGGATCAAAGTACCGTTTGAGTGACACAGTGGGCAGGCAGAAGCTGTGCTGGTGGGACTAACTTTTCTCCTCTGACACTTTGACAGATGCTTGCTAAGGTCAGAAGAAGATTTCTATGCACAGGATCACAGTGTTTATAAAATCAGTTCCAAAAAGTGGGATATGTGCAATCAGTCTGTGTGAAAGTCCTCTCAGCTCTTCAAAATGTGAAGGCTTGTTCATGAAGAATTAAAGAATTATCATTACAGCTGCCTTGAAAGATAAAACCCTCAAGGCAAAGCCAATTCAGCTGAACAAAGCATCTGAAATATTTCAGAGGTTTTGTTTGTTTTAATCATTATTTCAATTTAAAAATTCACCTCTAATTCCATCTTGATTCTATATATAAAACTGAAAGGAACAAGTGGGAAAACATGTTTCCAAGAATTCTGCTGAAAGAAAAATAAAATAAAATTTATGAAACAAAGGGGGGAAAGTACATATATCTGATGTAGATGAAACATACCTAATAAGGAAAAGTAACATTCCTTTAGGCAGGAAAATAAAATTAAAAGATTAGTAATAATTCTTAAGACTGGCAATAGTAATTCTTAATTCTTTTATACTGTGATTAAAACTTTAAAAGCTTTATTAAAACTTTAAAGGTTTTACTAAATATTTAATCTGTCACTCCTTCAAAGTGACAAACCTAGAGGATGAGGACTGACATGAATATTCCTGACTAATCATCAAAGAGCATCACATGCTTTTTCAGATATATAAAAGAGTGATTAATGCCAGTCAAGTGCCATTCCTGCTTTGATGTACTGGGATGTTCTCTGGGATAGAATTATATTTCTTTGCAGCATCTACTATACAGCCTATTTGTATCCTATCAGAATATTCTTTTCAATTGGATTGTAGCTTTTGGGCTTGTAGCAATACAGAACAGATCCTCTGGGATATTCGATGAACTGGACAGCCTCAGGGGACTCAAAACACTAAGGCTGAAAAAACCGGTAAGTTCTTTATATAGGCAAAGCTCAATTAAGTATTTTGATCTTCACTGAACTGATCCTGAGCAATGGGAGATCTTTAAGAGAAATATTCAAGTCTTGTCACTACACTATCTAATGGATATGACTATTTAGTATTAGAGAGTGCCAAGGAAACAGATATCTGATTTATTTTTTTAATCTGCAGTTATGAAATATATTCTCTACAAATTAAGAGCTCTCATAACTGACAGATATTATTTTATTAAAACACTACAATGAGATTCCCTCTCTTTCCCTAGTTCTTTATCCAGTGGTCACCACCTGGTATGTTCAAGGACATATAAAGTTATAAAAATACAAATATGTATATATAGCATGGTAGGGATGTACAAGGCAAAAAATTGCAAACAGATTCATGACATCTATTGTTTGCATTGTCAGCGTAGATAATAATAGCTTATGTACATGAACAAAAATATTTACTGAAATATCCAAAATTCAAATATTTATCCAGTGAAATTCCTGAAGGTACCAAATATTGCTTATTGAATCATGCCATAGATACAAGTCTACAGGAAGATATATGGAAAGTATATTCCTCTTATAGATGCTTGCTTTACAATGAGATAGATCTTACTTAAGATTCCCTTTGACACGGTGAGTAAAAACCCACCACCAACAAAGAAAAACTAGAGTCACTGCAGCAGTGCCTGCTCTGGAGGCACCTGTGGCTTTAAGTAATAGGAATCCTGTCCAGATCAGAACAAATTGTATTTTTACAGCAGGTCTTAGGGCATTAATAAAGTTCTTAGAAATCTCCCCACTGGACAAAATACAGAGATCTTTTTCTAAGATGTCTTTCCTGTGGTAACACAGACATAATTTTCCAGATAAGGGCAAAATGACTGATGTGAAAACAAACACAGAAACAAGTGTCAGCCATACTCAACCACGTTCAAGAGAATTTGCAGTAACTTTCAACCTGTCAAAAAATACAGATAAAACTAAAGTACAACATGAAGTTCAGTCCTATTTTTTCCTTTTTCATTATTTTTTTTTGTTTTCAGTTCAAATCCCTCAGAAGTCCCTCCAGCAGAAAATGTTACATAACCCACTTCTGATTTATAGTTTCAGTAGCCTGGTAGCCTCAGTTCTCTGGTTCCACATCTTCATTTCCCCCCTAGATGTTGCAGACAGTGCAAAAGTTTTGTCTGTGTTTTCTTAATGGATTTCTACAGCAAATAAACACAGCTAATTATCAAAAGAGTATAAACCTTTTAGTAGGAACTGAAGAATGTTCCAACATTAAAAAAGGCAAACCAAAGAAAAATATAGCCACCAAGTCACAAAACAGCCAAAAATAAGAAAACTCCAAGGGATTTCTGGAAGAATGTACCTTCCTCAGCACTTATACAGCAGAAATTCAGTCTGACCCCATCTGTATGGAAGGAGATATTTTAAGATGATGTCTAAGAAATTTCTATAGCAATGGCATCCTCTATGTGTTACTGTAAGATCTTTAGCCATTAGATTTGGCATACTCAGAAAATATTAACTGAACAGTAAGTTTAAGGTATCATTACCATGCCTGCTGTTGCCTTGCCACATGGATTCCTCTACCTTTTTCCTCATATGACCACACCTTCTGTGGGTATTATTTATAAGACCATTCAGGTTCTCCAACGACATACAGTAAAAATTTTCTTGTCAAGCTCTTTTCACGACAGCTGGTCTCTTTAGAAGAACCTTCTGCATTATTATTGTCAACAGATCTCAGATCTAACTACAAGAAACATTTCAATTTTCTCTGCAACAAATCTTCGTATAAGTTCAAATGAAGGTACTGCAATTTTTAGAGATTAAATTCCAGAGATACTGACTTTAACAGAGTACACTACTAAATAAGACAAAGTTTAAGGTTAAAAATGTGCAGCTAGTGAGTCAAGGGAAGATTTTATTAGTTGCTAATTCCTTTCCCTAGCCCCCATACTCCTAAAACAGTTAGAAAAAACAGCAGAATTCTCATTCCTTTGGTAACACTTGAAGAATAGAGCTGGTGTATAAAGAGTTAAAGAGATGGAAATCCACTTTAATAATTTTGGACTGCTAATAAACTTTTGATAACATACTCCCTCTGAAGTCCCATTGAACACAATTCTGAACTGAATCACGCTGTCGAAATGCTCAGAATAATGTTGTGCACTGCAGAATCCTTCACATTTAATGAGTATTTCCATGTCATAAATAACAAGAGTCTTCTTGTGTTCGCTGATCAATGAAATGAATTAGATGCCTCATGTATCAAAATTTAAATACTATCTCTTCTGGTTCAAACTGGAAACTCTTATTTAAAGAAGTTTCTCTTCCTTGCAGATCAAACTAAATTGAACTAGAAAGCATTAATACACTGAGTTTCACTATTCAGTGGAAGGAGTGGAAGGCAACAGTGAGATACTGAGGGGAAAACCAAATAACACCTAAATGCAGGATGAAGATTTTAATTGGAGAAATGGCAGAGTAGTTTTATCATACTGACAGTTGAAAGTACTTTTTTCAGATGCCTAAACAAGATGGTATAAATGTACAGAAAATAGTCTAAGCAAACTATATAAAAGCTGAAATATGATTCACATTTTTGCCTTGATTTATTGATTCTGCCAAATATGAGTTGAGTGCCTGGTCCATTTCACTGTAATTTCAAACAATAAAACACAGTTTTCAATAAATTGAGAAGTTACCTATATAAAATGAATGATGTTATACAATTGCACTGGATTAAGTTTCCACTGTGATTTCATATGCTCTGTCCTCAACAGCCATCACTTACATTTCAATGAAAGAGCAATTGACATCCATAAAATTGGATGTCAATTAATAATTAAAATTATTATTAATAAAATGGCACCCTTATTATAAATTTTTTTAATGGTGATATTTAATGGTTTTTAGACAGGAGTTGATTTTGCAAGGAAAAAAAATGTTACTTGCACTTTTTTGTTCACCATGCTTTTCATTTTTTTCCTGTTATGAGTCCTAGAAGTAAAACTAGTTTAAAATACATCACTGTATTTTTATTCAATGACTGCTATCCAACAAACAAGCTTTTCACTAGAATGTTTTCCATTACAAGAATTTTATTTTTTTCTTTTGTATGATTTTGAAGGTTAAGCAAAAAAAAAGGTCTTGTAGTTTTCATTTTTTGTGAAAATCTGAAAAGCAGCCACATGATGTTTTGATAGCTACAGTCTCAAAGGCTTGGAGTTTTTCGTTTGTTTGGGAGGTTGTGAGGTTTTATGGTGAGATCATTCTCTTTGGAAAACAAGATCCCAATTCTGCTAAGAACATGCTCCTACTTTGACCACACCCAGTTCTTCCTGGTTCACATTACAGCCCAACATTAATGCTAAATATTAAATAATACGTCTTATTTGTTAATTCCATAAGATCCACACTTATAATAAAGATTTATTTAAAAAAACCTAAAAACAAAACAAAAAAACACCCACAAAACTCAAAACACATTCCATATCATCTAAACACCTGGAGCTAAAGAAAAAGTAGTATCACAGGTAGATTAAGAGCCTCAACTAATCTGGTATGTGGGAGATAAGAAATGAAATGGTAATCTTCTTTTAGTGCTCCTGTTGAAAGTGAAATCAGATGCACTCTGCAGACCACACAGCTACTCCCACATATTCCAGACTTAATGCAAATGGTCTGTAATTCCTGATTTTGGTAGTACTACAGTATCATCTCTCATGACTTCATTAACTCAAACAGGGAATCATGTTAACATGGTTTCTTTAGCTTTAAGAGTAGTTTAAAATTTCTTATACGAGCTGCCTGATTTTTTAAATTTTACAGATGTGGCCTGGAAAACCTTGCAGAAACAAGTAACAAAAGAATGAGGAGGGAAGTGCTGAGGGAAGCTGCAAATCTGAGGTGTGTGGCAGAACATAAAGACCTATTGGACGAATTTGAGTCTAAATACCAAGATAAGAAGCTGCTATAAATGGACTACGTGGTTTCCACGAGTCTGGAATTAATCTCTGAGCTGCAATGAGACTCTCCCTAGCAAGCAACACAAAGTTACCAGAAGAATAACTTATGGAAGAGTTTGTTTCTGTAGTAAGATAATGGAAAGAAAGTGGTGTCTCAAAACCCATTACATTGCCACTCAGTCTCTGCTGCAATTAACTGCTCTGCCCCAGTGTTGGAAGGCAGTGCGAGCAATGATAAGACAATTCTACTTAATGCAGTGAGGTCAACCTATAAACAAATACACATAAAGATTATTACAGTCATAAATATAGGTACAAAAAACCCCCTAATTTAACTGTCACATGAAATGAATTGGAATCAGATCTTTCTATCTTTGTGAAATAAATTACAGCAAATAGAGAAAAAGAAATTGGTTTGGGGTTTTTGTTTGGTTTATGTTTTGTTGTTTTGGGTTTTTTTTCCTATAAGTTGGTGAGGATTCAAAGCTGAAAGTCAGAAACTGAAAAGAAAATTCTTTAAGTATAAAAATTAGACTCTTACATTAAGACCACATATCAATTAATCAAAATTATTTTAAATGCAAGGCTGGCAAAACCCAAAGACTACCAGAAACTAGAACATCATCAAGACACTAAAAGTGATCTAGGAATTAAAAAAAAAAAAAAAAAAAAAAAAAAAAAAAGTTGTATTAAAGGAATGTAATGTAAAACTGGTAACAAATTAATGTTCTACAATGTGAGCACCAGCACTACATCTGATCTTGTTGAAGGTTCTCAGTATCTGTTCAGTACGTATTTGAAAAAAGGAATATACTTTTTAAAGTTGGCAGTGGAAGACTAGGGGTCCTTGGGGTGCAAAAAGAGATAAGAAAGGAAAAAGGAAAAAAGATTTTTCACCTTTTCTGAGGTCAAATGGAACTCTTAGAAATGTTCAGGGGGGCTTTTTTAGAATTTTTTTTTCTTTTCCCAAATGGAGGTGTTGACCAGGAGTATTAGACACTAAAATTGAGGTTTTAGATCTGATCAATGCTATATGGTTTGTCAAAGATATCAGCAGGCACCACACGTTGTATCATTTATTATCTTTAAAAAAAAAAAAATGAAAAAATTAATTAAATTTCTGAATTTACCTCTTTAAAAGAAAAAGTGTGGAAAACTAATGAAAATGCTCAGAGCTTAAAGTTATACCTCTATCATTCAAAGTCCTGTCTGTTTCATAGCAGTTATAAAAAGATCTGATTTTAATGTCTGTTACTTCAGTAAAAATAATTAAACAGCAGCTCTATGATCCTTAAAAGAACTCTGCCCTGAGACAGACTTAAATCACTTTTGCTGGTGAATGTCTACCCTGAAAAGTGTTAGAAAATAGCAAAAGTCTGACCTGCGAAGATCCCAGGGTCACTTCAAAGCCTGCTATGCTAAAAAGCAGCAATGTAATAGCACTCAATGAGATTATGAGCGGAAATCAATCAAGAAAATCACTTCTGGAGATCTCTGATTTGGGGAATGGGTTCAGTGAAACAACACTGCAGAACTGTGCAGTGTGGAGGAGACTGAAAGTGCACTTGTTATCTATGTCACGTTATGCAATATGGTACCAGGTTGGGATAGAAATTAGGAGAGTGGTATGAGCTCTGAGACACAGGGCTTGTGACTCCAGGTGTAACGTTACAAGATATTGCTGCTTTGCTCCAATGATTCAGGATCATCGTGCTGTCAAAATCTGTCAGCCTGCTCAGTTTTATAACCAGGCCCTGCCCTGCAGGACAGAAACATGCCCTTTGTAACACTAATCCTACACTACCCATCAGCCTCATTGCCTAGACGGAAGAAAAGGTCAAGTTCTCAAAGAATTTAAACAAAAAGAATGCTTAATAATTCACATATGAACAATTTCACTTTTATATCTGTCTAGAAAAATGATGATTTTACATTATAAATCCTCTGATGAATCTCGTCTTCACGAGCATGATTCTAAAATGCAAGAGTGATTCTTCAATCTTTCTTTAAAATACTTTTTTCTTTCAAAGCACATTCAAATATATTATTCAATCTCACCAACTCTGAAATGAATACTTATATTTGGTTGCAGTATAGAGAATACGTTCAATTATATGCTTCCAATAACTGACAGTAAGATTAAAATAAATTCCTCACATACTCATTTGAGAAAATAGCACATTGAATACTGTCTGCACTCACCTACAGTTGCACACATTTCTGTCACTTCTATGTAAACTGTTTTTGAAAAATGGTGCTTTCACTGAAAACTGACGTATTTCTGTTTAATCATTGTCTCAGTCTCAATTTGCGAGGAGATATCCTTATGTCATTGGGTCAAAATCAGGCCTAAAACAACCCTGTTTGAAACAATGCTTTAAAAGATGGAACGTGCTATTTGAGATACTGGAAATATAAGTACATAATTATCTTGCTCTGGGAAGTAAAGATCCATAAAAGTTACTCTTGACAAGTAATACTGTATTTCACAGTATCTCCACTGATTTCCTTCAAGGCTCTTGGGACTCAGGTCATATGCCCTTACTCTCACTCCTAAGTCAGATGAGACATTTCATTGACTCAAATATGACTTTTAATAACAGTTCTCAGGTCAATAAGGGGAGTAAATAATTTAGAACTGTGTCCTTTTGAGAGCTGTGGATACTCATTAAATAAATACCATTACCACTATGCTGCTACATGGAAATAAATATTAAGAAAATTTACACTTTGTCAATAATTTTCAAGAATTTCTCCAATACTTTTACCCTCTCTGGAATACTATGTCTATGTTTATTAAATGTGCATATGCTCTACACTTTTTGGAGCATGATTTGACATTCAGCAAACTCCTAAGTAAAACATTCAAGTAAATCTTTGAAAATTTAATTCCTTCTAGTTTCATGGAGGTCAGATAATCTGCTTTGAGGCTGCCTGAATCCAATGCAAACTCTAGCTCCTACACTAATGTGAGGAGTTGCTTCTTTTTATGCAGTCAGTGAGAAGAATCAATGTAGAAATACACAGCCTATTTTAAGCTGTAAAGTAGAATAAGCTGCTTCCTCAAACTTTAATCTTGAGTGACTTTCCACAGAAGTAGGGTCAATTATATTGATTTGTGAAAATTTCACTTTAAGCTACTTCATGCTAGAAATAAAAATGTCTGGAATATATCAGCTGGCATCTGCAGCACCTCTGCTGCAGGTTTTCATGTTGACAGCATGGGACAGGAAGCTGCTCCACTAAAAATAACCAGGGAATTACAAAACCCACTGTGAGTCATCTATACCCTCAGTTGTGGCACCTGCTACATTTCTGCATTACTAACCCTCTCCTCTCTACATAAGACTAGTTAAAACCTGTAATATCAAGAGAACAACTGTGATGGCTTCCAGCTTTTGCTGAGCAGCAGCAGCACCAGCAGGCAGGTGCCAGGGGCTGTGCTGTCATGAGCAGCTGGGGCAGGCTGGGTGCTGGCTCCAGCCCTGCTGCCCTTGGCCAGGTCAGTCTGTTGCTGAGGTCATACCTATGGGGCCCTGCTTTGCTTGCCATGAGCTGGCCAGGACTTTTTGTCCTCCTGAATATCATTCTGTCTTTGCTCATTTGTAACTGGATGGAATTAATTAAATGGGTAAGGTCCACTGGAAATTCTTAATGAGATCCTGTGTGTATTGGCCTTGTCACAGTCAGCAGAGGTAGTTACCAATGACAGATTTCACCTTCCTTATACATCTGCATATTTCTTTTCAGATGCTTGTTTCAAATATTTGAATCTCCCTCCTAACTATATTTAACCCTAAATTATATATATTTTAATTACAATATGCAGAGCAATTAACACTGATACCACAAAAATTATTTTAACAAATGGTTCTATTCTTTGATTGGTGCTCCTTTCCTGCTGTGATGCCCAGGATTTGCTTCTTATTTTTTTAATGAAGCAACTGAAGTAGCAGTAAGAAACTTACTCTTAGATAATCAGAAGAATAAAATGTATCATTCCTTTCCCCCAACAATTCTTGCTTGCTTCTCTATAAGCACATTTAAAAATACAGTTTCTTCTGAGTCATAAAATAAACCAGTAATGAGTGTTAATGAGGTACCCCACACTACCACTAAAACAGGTACAGTGAATATGCTGCACTTTGTCTTCAACATATCTCCTACAATGGACTGTAATCTCTTACAATTGTCACAGAGAAGATTAGAATATCTCAATATCTCACTGGAGTAGCAAAGTTTTGACTAGTTGTATCCAGATGTCTTCTGGTAATATTCTGTGTGCCCAATGAGCTTTTGCAGTGCTATTAAACACTTTGTAATTTGAATTTAGATGGATGGTGAGCTGAATATTGCAGTCTCTGTAAATAGCTGCAATGTCAACATCTTTCATTTGCATCAGTATTGAGGGGGTTGATTTGAAGAATATTATTTATTTGCATATTGTTCAACAGCCCATTGTTTTGATTGGATTATTATCTCATATACAGAGGGTCTTCTTCAAAGAATATGTAGCACAAATTCCAGAGGAAAAAATCAAAGCAACAGTAGCTGCAGAGAAATTCCATTAGGAAAACAAATTGGTTTTCTCTAGCTGCAAACCTTAACAAAAAAAGTTCATGCTTGGCTGTAATACACCTTTTATTATCCTTCAGTTTTATTGTTTATATCATAATCTGGGATATTACTTTAGTGCTATGAGAGATAATATTCTTAGACTTCCTGAAGGTGGAAAAGTAATGCAAATATTAACAGAAGCCAGCAGTGCATGCCATCAACTATAATTTTTAAAAAATGGTTTTTTTCCTCCTGATTACCATTTTCCTTTCACTATATTTCAGGAGGAGAGGAATGTCTTCCTCATTCTGCCTCTATGCAATATTTCCTCATCATATTGTTCATATCTGTGCCAATATATGTATGGCATTCTCTCTCAATCTTTTAATGGATGAGATGACTTTAGCTGGAGATAGTTCACTAAGTTGTCAAACTTGAGACTGTAATTACCTTTCCAGATCATCTCCTCTTCCTCACATTTTCAGCTAATCACTACCTACATGTCTGATTTCACCAACATGAACTTTAAATCAAAAGATACTCAGTCTGGATGGAAATAGATTGGTATTACAGTTTGAACAAGGAGAAGCTTCAGTATGGCTTCCCATGATAATGTGTTGTTTAATTAGATTTTATTTGTACAGACACTGCTAAGTAGAAACTCAAATTAAAATATTGACTTATGGATCCTTATAAGCAACCTAACAGGTAAACTTAAGTTATCTGCAAAAATACCAGGTACAATAATGAGAACAATTTTTCCCATCTTCAGGCAGAATTCTTGCTTTCATTAAAAAAAAAAAAAAAAAAAAAAAAAAAAAAAAAAAAAAAAAAAAAAAAAAAAAAAAAAAAAAAGA
>JAWWEV010000083.1:18697291-18729154 GCA_035583235.1 Hafferia zeledoni
CCCCCCCCCCCCCCCCGCCCCCCCCCCGCCCCCCCCCCGGGCTTATAGTTCCACTTACTATTTTACCATTACAATCCACTACAAGTTATCACAAGGTGTTTGGACTTTTATCTGGGTATGCCACCCTTTCATTTAGTACTGATGAAAAGAAATTGTGTCAATTTTCTTGGACTGGCCATAAAAGATACCTAAAGGAGTTTTCTCATTACGCATTTTCATTGAGTGACCAAATAGAGCCCAATTAATGTAATTTATCAGAGACAAGATGAAGAAATAACTAGATCATATTCTGTAATTACTATTCAGTAGATAAACAGTGATAGCAGAAAATTTTAATGTAGTAGAAAAAGAAGCCCAGCATTACATGCTGGAAAACTGAAGTTACTGAAGTGCAAATTAAAATTAAATGATTGAGTAATTAACCATTGAACAGATAACCAAAGACTGTGATAAATATCAGTTAAGGGCCTTAAATAGGGACTGAATTTCTTCCCAAGAGATATACTTTAGTTTAAATTAAAATTATTTGACAAATCAAGGAAGACTGTAAATGAAAACATAATATTATACAAGATGTTAAATTACATATTAATTTATTAATTACATATTAATTGGTTTTAAAAATCAAAGTGCATTTGCAAACCTCAATTTGCTTATATAATTAGGGGAATTTATAAAGATAAACTAAACGTTTTTCTATGCTTATAGTACTTGTAAAATAGAGAGGAAAATCTAAAATCTCTCCATTACATTCTAATCTTCTTGAGGCTGATCCTTTAAATACCTTTGCTTATTGGAAATAATTCAACTATGCTAACTAAACTGATAAAGATAAGATCAGAACTTCTAGCAAATTGCAAAATATTATTGTAACTCAATAATAACATTGAGTTAGACTCAATGACTTTAGAGATCTTTCCCAATCTTAACAATTCTATGATTCAATGACTGCATATGGGATTATAGCAGTTATGACTCTAGTTATGAGCATTTAACATTAATTCTCAGAATTTAAACTTTTTTATTTATCAGTTCTTATTGTATATCAGGATTGTTTCAAAATCACCAGAAACCTAATTCATGCTTTGGAACAACAGAAAACAGAGTGGTGGCAAGGATATTTCAAAAACTGTTAAACTTGTGCTTCTTAACTTATCATATTTAACCTTATCAACATCCACGTTTTCCAAACCTAAATTAAACTGACCAAATAGGATAGTTTACAATTATCAGAATTACCTATTAGTGGGTGTGAAAAGCTAGATCGGCTTCATAATATTTTCAAAAGATTTACTTACATTCACACAGCTAGAGACATCTCTCTTCCTAAATCAAAGCTAGAGCTCCTGTAGAACCATCATCTGGCACAGAGGCCAGAGCAATTAATCAGCAGGCTAAGAGCGTGACATCCCAGGGATAGGGGCTCTCTGGATAATTTAGATCTCTGAGCTTTTCCCTGCAACAATTACTCCATTATTATTCTTGCTCTGAGTTGACATTACTGTATGACTGAAATCTATGTGTCCGTAAAAAAAAAAAAAAATTGTTAACAGGAACATCTTTCCCCTAATATCTCATCAGTGTAACCCAAGGACAAAAAGTAAAGAAGCTTTCATCACTGATGATGATGCACAGTAATACTGACTTGGCAGAACAGGAATGTGAAAAATATATCTTGTTTCAAAAGCAAAGCTTCAAAAATTACAAGAATTTTTAAAGACCTTCAGAGGTTGATGTACTGGGGGGGGGGGGAAGATTTAAAAACACTTATACTTTATCAGCCTTCTTTTTCTTTCTTTTTTGAAATGGTCTTTTTTTTTCTAGGACATTTGGTTTCGTAAGCCTTTCAAGTACCTTGTCATATTGATTTGCACTCTGAGCACCTGACATGTTAAAAAAAAAAATCTTCATTTAATTTACAAAAGGGACTCCTAGAAGAAATGGTTAATGTTCTAAATTACTATCATGACAAAGAATAGATGAAGACTTCTGCAACAACCAAAGTTTCCTCAGTTGATTTCTTATGTTGCCCATTTCCACACCCAAACACAAAAGAACTCTTTTCCTGTAATACAAAGAGCAAGGCAGCCTATCACTGTTCCATGTTATCGCCTCTGTCCACAACAGAACGCTGAAGAATCTTAGTTGTTCCATTTGTTTGTTATTAGAAGAGTATGCAGTTTTATCAATTGCTCAATACTCTTTAATCTGTGACAGATTCAATGAGTCCTGAAATGGTGTTTTACTTCAAATAAAATTCACAGAAATTCTGGAGAATATGAGGAGATGAAGGCCACATGGACACTCAATGCCTCTTCAGACTGAGTTTACTGCATATACCATGGGCAGGGAAATGCTAAAAAGAATATTATAAAGAGAAAAACTTCATTTTCAAATGCTTAGATGCAGGTGAATGTGCATTCATTCAAAAGAAATAAGAGGTTTCAACTAGAAAAGGAGTTACTAGGTCTTTTTACCTCCTCTATTTTTACAGTACTTGTATACTACTACTGTTAGTAACAGAAATAATGCACACTTTCCACATTGCTCAAGTAACTCTACACCTATTTAGTCTATAAAACATTCTAGTAGGTAGGTCAACTTAAAAGGAAATTTTTAGTGAACCTCTTCAGGAGGGAAATCTCCATGGAGAAATAGGAGAGACCTAGGCCTGGATTCACTGACAGGTGCTCCTTCTATTGCAATAGCATCAAGACTCATTTGTTCCTTGCCAAATAACTGAAACAAGATAAAATGCATGTTAACATTATTCGTTCCGTCCTAAGCAAGTGCTTTAATGTCTCGAACGTAAAGAAATGGAGAGACAAGGAAAACTGCTGTAACAGGACATACACCTAGTGAGAACAGTGATATATCAGTTCCTATATACAATAATTCATTTTCAACGCCAAGTTGAAATTTATAGCCTATCTTCTTGAGAGTGGACAAAGAGAAAAGGAATCCACATATAGTGTTTATGCAAAGTTTTATCAGAAACAATAGCAGTCATTATATGCACTTGCTACAGTGATAAAAATGAAATACTAACTTGAAAAGCTTAATTCACTCAATAAGAGTTTACACTTAGTAAAAAAAAAAAAAAACAAACAAAAAAACCCCACCAAACCAAAATTAAATTAAATTAAACACAATTTTGGTTTGCTATGTTCTACCTCAAATAAATAAACCCTAAGTATTTACTGCCTAAACTCCTTAGCAAAGACACAGAAAGAAGAAACAAGCCTTTGATATAAAGGCCACAATCCTAAAAATATGTCAAAATTTTGTAGCGTGCCTTTTAGAAGTACAACTCAACAGCTAAAATAAACTGTACACTGACACTTTGCCTGATGCAGTTAAATATAACAGTGCTTTAATGAAAGTCTGGACTGGTGCATAGATGCTAACATCTCTACCTTAGAACCACAAGTGGTTTCACTGTGACCTCTAGTTTATCTTACTGTTTGGAGGGTGAAAGAAGGTATGACATTTGCATTTCCTGGTGCTCAGTGCAGGATCTAGCCAGTGGTTTCACCACCTGCTTTTCTGATGGGAGAAAAACCTGGAGATTTAATCTAAAAGGTGGCTTGAAGTAAAGCAGAAACCCATAAATCATAACAGTTTGAGCATGAGGAATGAGGTGCACAAACTGAATAGCTGAGGTATGTCAAAAGGGAAGCTCTATGAGGAGATCAAAGGAAAGTTGGGTAGACAGTGAACTAAAAGCATTTGATGATGTTATGACTCGGTCTGAAGGAGGAGAGAACTTCACTGACTGCACTGCAATATGTGTTCCTTTCATAATTTCCACCACACTCCAAGGTGTTGCCCAAAGTATGCAGTGGAAGGCAAAGCTGCAGTGCAGTGATAAGTCCCCTTTGTACAGCTTCCCAGAGCTGCTGTCCTGTGCTCAGTGAACATGGCAGGTGGAAAACACTTCTCTCAAATCCTACTCAAAGCCTGAACCGGCTCTCATTCACAGTCACAGATCTGGCTCTGTGACCAGAGGACAGGACACAGTCCTGGTCAGAGCTGAGCTAGGAAAAGAAGACAGTAGATATGGAGACTCAGAACCTGAGAAATGCTGGTTCAACCTCTGAAAGTATGAACAAATATATTTAGGGACTCTTCTCTGGCAAATAAAGGCATAAAAAAATACATGGCTTAATTAAAAGTCTTTGTATTTATTATATGTCCCCAAGACCTTAGATGTCTTTTCCATGAACTGGCACTTTCTTTGCCAAGTTTGACATCATGAGGTGGCTCAGTAATGTCTTTAATTTGGCAATAGTCAAAAGCAAAAACAACAAAATATGTATATCTATCATCAGCTGGGCAGCTCCACTATTTACAAATGTCAATCTGTTCCCTTAAATCTGTATTAATATTCCAGCAGCTGAGAGCTCTTGCTCGGTTCAGCCTGGGAAGAGGAGACTGAAGGGGAGGCCTCGTTGTAGTTACAGCTTCCTCGTGAGGGGAAGAGGAGGGGCAGGCACTGATCTGTGCTCTGTGGAGACTTGTGACAGGACCCAAGGGACTGGCCTGAAATTGTGTCAGGGGAGGTTTAGGTTGCCTATTAGGAAAAGGTTCTTCACTCAGAAGGTGGTTGGGCGCTGAACAGGCTCCCCAGGGCAGTGGTCACAGCACCAAGCCTGACAGAGTTCAAGAAGCATTTGGATGGTACACTCAGGCACATGGTGTGGCTCTTGGGGATGGACCTGTGCAGGGCTCAATGATCCTTGTGGGTCCCTTCCAACTCAGCATATTCTGTGGTTCTGTATTTCAATTATACAAATGTAAATTACAAAGGAAACTGCTCTGGAGTATTCTCAGTTATGTACAGTTGGGATGGAAGTGTGAAAGACCTGCAAGAAGCATAATTTCTGCAGAATTTCTATAAGCAATTACAACATTTAAACACAGCTATGTTCTTTAAAAATTCTTGAGTAAGATTCAGGTGTAGAAGAAAGTAAAAACCTCCAAAATTTATTAAATTGAATCACATGACCCCTATGAATCCTCATCTGTCATTGCTCAGGACGAGCAAGTTTCAGGATTAATGTATTTACGGCATAATATTACAAAACTTTCGATCTGTATTAGACAAAATGCTATAGTGAGCTGAAGGGAAAGTGATGATTAGAAGATTTTATAGATGTCTTGAGCAGCCTTCTACACACCTTTGAGCCTCCACTGAAGAGGTCAGCAGGAAAATGAAAAATACCTTTTTCTTTATGGAGAAGAAAGATACCAACAAACTCTTTAATCATTCAGTATCTTAAAGAAACATCTTCTAAGATAGTCAGCTTTTCCATTTCCTCTATGTTACAGTCATTCTCAGACAAAAAAAAAAAAATTCTTTCTCAGAAAGAAAAAGATTAAAATTATACCTATGAAGTTAGCATAAGTACTTTGAGGTGAGGTTCTGCAAGCAGCAACAATTACATTTGGAACTGCAATGCTCTAATGTCACACTGTTAATGTCTTCTAGTGACACTAAGTAGATCAGTTCCTTATCTTTTTTCCAGACATATGAGCAATTTAGACAAAAGCAATTTTTATTATCCTCATTTAACATTAGTCTAATCCAACACAATCATTTATTCCTCAAAGCAATAATAATTTTCTTAACTGTATCTTCATTCAGCACGTGTTCACATTTATCAGCACACTTTGAAGTAAGCAAATAGTAGCACATCTGCTTAACAAGTGTCTGAACATGGAAACAGCAGAATAGTTCATATTTAGAAAGAGAGCCCTGATGAAATTGTTTTATGCCACTTCACAGCAATGTGAGTTTTAAAAGAAATTGCTCAAATCACTAGGTCTATTTCACTTTTATGAAAGGCAACAACCTCAAGCATTTTCTCTGCATTCAATTTAATCAGTACCTTTCTCCCCTGCTGTTACTGAAATGCTATTTTTGGGTTTTCAGATAAGGGACCCTTTTAGCATCCAGCTTAAATTTATTCATGACCACTTCAGATACACCGATTTCTCTGTAAGCTCTGCCATTCAGCTTTCTTTCATTTGGAAATACAGAAGTACAAACAGACCTGAAACCCAAAAAACCCCCAATACTACACAAAGACTTCATATTTACCTAGCCCAAACCTATCTCAAAGTTCAATACAAGCTGAAAACTTTCTTACACAATCATCTTTTGAAGCTTTGACAGTTTCAAAATACAGAAGAATAATGGCGTATCTGTGGTTGTGACAAAAACACAAGAAAGACTTTTCCTGGGTCATTTCTGCTTTGGGACACAGTTCTCAGTAATTTGAAGGTGGGTATCAAAATTCTTTTTTTTTTTTTTTTTTTTTTTAATCTAAAATACATATCTGAGTCTTTCCAAGTTCATAAATTGGCAGATCATGTGTTGCATGCATCAGAATACTGAATACTGGCCTAGTTAAGCAAGCAGTCAAATTAGCCATTTCAGCTCTTAAAACCTTTTATCTCCATTAACAGGCAAATATTCTCTCAAAACCCAGTTTTAATATCCTGGGATATTCTTCAGGAACAGAAGTAAATAATAGCTTTTTGACAAATGTACAGCATCTACTTGGAAGTAATCCTCTTGGGCATTTACATTTCAATGTACATATAATATATATATATACATCTCTTAAAAGGGACTATGCACTTTCTCAGTAGGGAAATACTTCCTTCAGAACAATCTGATTGTGCAGAGCTTTTATGCGTGTGTTGTTGGGTTTTTTGTAGAAGCAAAAAAAAGTCAAAATATCCCAAGAAGCATTATTTCAGTCATGTTTCGCAAGTTTAAAGTCTCAAGCAGCTTGATAATTAGAAGTCAGTACTTGCTCTAGGATTCTATCTTTAGATATGCAGGCAAAAAACTAAAGTACAGTCTCCATTGGGAGGGACAGAGTAGACATAACTCATGGTCTGATGGACAGGCTGTGTTCTTTCTAACCTCAAGAAACCAATAGTAAATCTTTACTTGATAAATAGCTATTAAATAGCCACATTTCATTTCTGTTGATGAATGTCATACTTCTTTGTTTGTTTGTTTTAAATCAAATAAAAATTTGCTAAATGAGAAGCTATTTTGTCAAATTCAGACACAAAAAGTTGTTCTAGATAATGTTGGTAACAATCATTGGACTGCAAAGAATGATCCCATTATGAGGAAGTAGAAACTTAGAATTTTATTTGATTGCCCACACACACAGCATTTCAGAATGTGTCCTTGTCACCACTGCTACCCTGAAGACTCATATTTCCATACCTCCTGATGTACACCTGTCAGGACTGTAAGGACCCCTCAGACACCCTGCTGCATCAAAAACAATGAATGCCTCACAGCTGCAGGGAACTCAGTAGTGTCAAGTGACTGGGCAACAAAAGACCAACAGCATCTACAATAACTGCAGTTTCGATACCTGACATATCTGGAGTACATTACATCTGATTTTAATCTTAACTTGGAGCTGAATCCAAGTCTAAATATTTCAAGTCTTAGATAAGTCTGATAAAATTTGAATTTACCTAATAATTCATGTGCCCATAAAGATTTACCTCTGCTCTTCCCTCCAAATTTATTTTTCATTAAGACAACTAATAATGCAGCAAAAAATATTAGGGACTTTCCTAAAACAAAGAAGTGTTTACTAAAAATGAAGGTGGAGAAAAGAATCTTTGCTTTCTACAGTTACTGACATATTCTATCTCCAGTCTAGCTGGAAAGGAAAATCACCTTTTTTTTTCCTCTCTCCTTGGTGAAGACTATGCAGCATCAGTCAACAACCTCCCATCATTTTTTCCTGAGGACAATTTCTCTGATTATTGGTGACACAATCTTTGCTTGTATTCTGGATAGCTGGAAGTGTCCAGTGGTCAAAAAAGCAGGTTTTTTTAAAAATTTCTATGTCTTTAATCTCTTCTCCTCATCTGAGTCACGTGAGATGATCCAACTTTCAGGCATAAAACAATGGTAGCCCTTCCACAGCCAAGAATGATGTACACATTTTGACAGTTAACAGTCTTTTTACCACTTATCTGTTTATTAACTTTGTTTATCCTAACACTAAAGAGCATCCAGGCACATCTTGTGATAGTTGAGTATCTTGTGAAAATTATGATACCATTCCACTTGGCAATCATATTCTGTTAAAAAAATTGAGAGTAAAATAAATCTAAGCTCTCAATGTAGAATATGTAACACAGAGGGAAATGTCTGAGCTAATAATGTCAGTATTGCTGGTGGTCCTGAGAAAGCTCCAATTTGGTAAAAGTCTTTTTACTTAGCTCTCCCAGTAGGGCAAAAGTAAAAGAGCAGGGCTCTTTAACAGGGTTCTCTTTTAAAACTAAAGTATTAGGAATTCCTCTTGCACTGTTTGGAACAGGTTGCCTTTGGTTACAAAAGCTATTCCCATACCCCAGCTACTCACTGCCAAAAGGAATTACCAGCTCATAGTATGAATGCAGAGAAATACCTGCCCTCACCTGCTGCTCAGAGACTCACTTCAAACTACCAGCACTGAAAATTTGTTCCTCCTGACCTCACACTTATTTAGATGCCTGCTCTGGGACACCTTTCTCAGAAACAAGTCTGTGGAGACCCAAGAGCTAAGGAAAGTTTCGAACATGTTAAACTGTTTTGCAAACGGAAAAGCAAATGCTGACAGTGCCCTACCTTCAAGGGCCTTAGATGACATTAATCATGTTTTGAGATGATATTAATCACATTTGGTTGTCCAGTTTCTAGAGTTGTAATCAGTTATGGGCCCAATCCAGGCTCTGCTCTGACTGCAGATCCAAAGAATTTTTGAGCTTTAATTCACTTTCAAGGTATTAGGTCTGGTAATACTTAGGGAAAAATTTTGTTTCTTTGACATGAAATTATAATAAGTTATGGAAAATTTCTGAAAATTATCTGTACTTCATTGTAGTTGGTTATGGACAGAAATATATGCTAAAAATATTTTAAACTCCAATGCAGCTTTAAAATTACAACCCACCTAACATTTTTGTCATTATTTTTTTGAATTAAATCAGTACAAATAAATGGGATTTTCTTTTTTAGTTCTGCAAATGGGCACATTGCTTTCATATCATTATACAATCTGGCAAGGCTAGAACTCAAAATAAAAGGAGATAGATCAAAGTCCTAGCTATCAATAAACAGAAGAAATCGTGGAGTGAAAAAGTAGTGCAAGAGCAATATTTCCAGTTAAATTGATAAACTACAGAAATTATAGTTATATAGACTTGAAATTTAACTGGAGAAAGCTTGACAGAACTAAAAAATATAACATGAAAAAACAGACTACGTATTTTTCTCCTTCACTATCAAGGAAGGATAATTTTTGTCACAACAGCTGAGCATTATATGTAGAAGTTGAATTCAATTCACCTGTATGTATGACTATTTTATATTCAAAAGTAGCAGCTTCATATTAAGCTACTTAACCAACCTGCATATTCTATAGTATTGCCACCATTTTTCTGAAAAGTATGGAGGTAATTGTATCTTGGAGGGAGAGAGAAAATAATTAAGCACGTCGGTTTCTTAGTTTTAAAAGTCTAGACTATAACTATAAACTTTTCTTATTATTATATAGGTGAAAATTAAAATTGCCACAGAATTTCATTCCAGATACAGCTGAGTCTGTTTCTGTTCAAGTACTAATGGAGGAAAAAAAAATCACAACCTGCTGTATGCAATTAAGGCAGCCATTGGTATAGTCAATCTTCCAAAAGAAACTGTGAGTCCTCTTTATAGGTTTGGGGTTGTGTGTGTTTTTGTTTCTTTTTGTCAGACTTTTGCCGCTGTTTTGGGTTTTTTCATTTATTTGTCTGGTTTTTTTGTTTCAGTTTCATTTTTTTATTTCTGTTTTTGAAATGCTTTAGATGTTCTACTTATTTGCTTCACATCCCATTCTCACAGTCAGTGGTCAATACTGGCTGTTTCAAAGGTTATAAATGCTTCATTATTCAGTTGTTTTTCCATAAAGAGATATTTTTTCCTCTTTTCAGTATAAGATCACATTATGCCCTCAAGCATAAAACGTGATTGTTCTTGTAATTAGGTATTAGCTACAATAACTGCCAAGGTTATTTCTATATGTCTGTAAATTTTTATAGATGTAATTATAACTGCAAAAGAGTGATACAAGCAATCAACACCCTTTGGCCTTTAGAGTACACTGTAAACTTTTGAGCAATATTTCAAATGAAAGTATTTTCAGCAAATCTGATTTCCTGATTATTCTCTTACTTGGCTTATATTTATTTTTATTATGTTGCTGACTAAATTCTATAAATTTTAATATATTTTTGTTAATTAGACATTTGCACCAGAATTATTCAAAAATCAGGCTGGAACAAAAACAAACAAACAAAACCCAAACAAAACAAGCAACCGAAAAAAGAACCCCAAACAAACAACCGACCAACCAAAACAAACAGAAAACCAAGCAAGGAACAGAAAAACATAGCAAGACTGAATTCTTGAATGTTTTTTTATAAAAGATAAGGAAAGTGCATGAGTAACGTGTTAAGAAACCTTGACAGTGATATGAAGTTATTCAGAGTGATATAAGCTGGAAATAACTATGAATAATAGGAAAAGTATTTTTTGAAAATTAAGGTGATTATGTGACTGTACCCACTGCTAATTATGAACTGGGCAATATTTCTGACATCAGCTGCCATTGCAGAGCATTGGACTTTCCTATAATCCCTGTAACATCCAACCCCAACAGCTGTGTCAGTTATTTTATACAACTACAATGGAGAAAACAGACACAGTTAAGCAAATGAATTGCATCCTTAGTGACTGGCAATGAAATGCAATCCTAATTGAGTTACCCAGAATAAATAATCTGTCTTCACATAAAGGCGGTGGGATCTTATCATTACCACTCCTTAAGAGTGACAGAGCAAAGTATTGAAATAGCTCTAGCAACACAAAATCCCAGTGTTCTAAAAGGACAAAGCAACAAAGCTTTAGGATTTATGAGGAAAGAGAAAAAAGAGAAAAATTATTATTTTGTTACAGTACTATTCCACTGGTCACTCATTGCCTAAATGCTCTACATAGACCTGATTTTATAATCCCAAAAGAGTATAGTAGATCTTTTAAAGTCAAAGAAAGGAAAACATGTGGCATATTTTCCATGTAAGAAATAAGCTGGAACTCCTTTGGTGTATAATGTTACTCGAAGATGATTGCAAAGAGAACAATCTGGAGTAGGTGTGTTTGGCTGTTGTTCACCATTTTCAGTATAAGGAGACAGGGTGAAAATAGAGTCACTTTCTCAGCAAGTGGCAGAACTGCACAACTTGCTGCCAAAAAGGAGAAAGGAGCTATATTTCTGAACATGTTTCCAGGGAAACAAGGCTCTATACAGGAGGCAAACGCATTAAGGTTTACTACATATGCAAAACCACATTTGGTTCATAAGGTCTTCTAAAAAGGAAATATTAGGAACATTAGAAGGAAGTATCATGTATGTTCAGCATCTCATTGACAGCAGTAGAGACAGAATATCAAGTGGATGAATCTTGATGTGACCCTCTGTGAATATTCCTGTGTTCTGAAAGACACGTGCAATATTTCAGTGATTTGCTTTTAATTTGTTGAAAATAACTGTATTCTCTACAAAAGTGAAGCAAGCAAATAAGAGTTCTCTAAGAGGTCTCTGGGAATAGCTTTTCTTCGTTGTAGCCTGCTAATCTGATCAGTAGCCCTTGGAAGATTTGTATTCCCAGGTAAATGGTACAGAGACATGAATAGAAATTCTGACAGAGGAATCTGCCATTTTTATAGCCAAGGACAATGCTGCAGGAGGGAAGGGATAGCAAGAAGAGAGGACAACCAATTTTAGAGATCATGGAAGTTGTTGCCAAATCCATGATGTCTCTTTCTAAGCAACTCTTAAGTTTAAAATATGACTCATGGGTAACTTGTGGGTAACTGTTCCACCACTAACCCCCATGGTCTGCAGGGAGACAACCCACCTCACCATAGTATTCACCACAGCTTGCAGGGGAATCTCCCCACCAAACCTTGCCACACAACCCCAGTACAGAAACAACTGCTACTTTTACAAAGTTCAGTGTGGCCAGAGTCTGTTCCTGGGCTGGTGTGCATACAGGTCGCCCTTTACACAGGGCAGAATCTGACTCAGGAATGTAACCACACTGCAGAGACACAGCAACAGGCAGAAATAGTATTATTAGAACAAACCTGTCTTTGTATTTTCCTAGACACACTACTGTTGTGGGACATGAGCAAAAACTGATATTTCCCCACATATTGCTATTCATACAGTGAAATGTTTGACAAGGGCCAGCCTAAAATTATGTTGATTGTTTCTCAGGCCCAGCAATTTAAGTGGCCCTCAGTGGCTTTCCACTTCAGCGTTGTTGTTGCTAAGCAACATCATGAGGACAGTTTACAGCATCCTGCCAGTTTACAGAAAATAACAATGCTAACTTTTAAAATTATTTTTTCTAGCTGCCCAGCACTCACATTCAACTTTTAAACAGTAGTGCATGTTTTTCTGAAAGAAATAACCACCTTGGAATATATTTTTGTTAATGTGTAGAACTTCAAATTATCTATATAGAGCCAGGGAACAATTCTTCTAAACAGTTAGAGTCTCTGTCACAGATGGGAAAAGTTAATAATTCTATTTAGTCCCGGCACAACATCCATTGCCAACACCCATTTCTCTATATGCAAAAATAACAAGCACAGACCCCCTCAGTTTACTAGTTTTACACAGTGATATTGCTCAATAAGACTCAGAAAATTCTCTCTTGCTCTGCATGTTACAAGGATTATTTTAAAAAAAATTATATATATATTAAAAAGGAATTGTATTAGGGTAGACCTCAAAAAAATAAAAATCTCTCTCAGGGAGGAAACATCTCAATTTTCTTAGCAAGCATTCTCCCTAGCAACTTTAATAAATTTGAGAAATGGATATAAATCTCTCACTTTTGGTTAAACTTTCCTTTGTCTCTGCATATAAGCAGATAAGTCTAAGAGTCCACATTTTTGCAGCTGATCATCATGGTCATTCTACTTGGTTCTAGTTAAAAAAGTTGCATCACAGAGCACTTTTCACAGCCTCTAGCATGCATTGCGCCACTGTTCAGAGCATTGTAGTAGGCAATTCTGGTTTGTAAGCCCATTTTCGAGCAATGTTCCAAACAGATACCACTGCTAAACAGAAGCTGTAAGTTGAACCACTTGTGGCTCATAGAACTCTTATCCTGAACAAGAGAAATTTATTGATATAGAAAAGATAGTTCAGTATAAGGATGAATTTACACCATAGACTCAAAGTGTTTTGAATCTACAAAGTTCACAAAGTAGATCTCATCTGAGATACACCAAGAAATCAGTCTCTAGTGGCTCTTTCCTGAGATTTTAGTAGCTTTTTTATTATATACATCATAAAAGTGTTTTGGAACATCCTTTACTATCAAACCCAAAGCTTTTAAAGGTTCTAACATTGCCACAGGGACTTGCATCTACCATTAAGAGGACAGAGTCTGAATACAACAAAAATAAAGAATGATAAATCTTGGTTAGTGTTCCTCTTGGGGTAATGTTCATATACAGCCGAACTTTAAAATACCAATCTCATTTGCAATAAATTTCCATGACTTGTTTGGCAGAAGTAGAAAGCAAATACTACCTACAGTAACTGGCACCTTATCAGAGAGATGTCCAGAAACTTTTGCCCATAACTTTTCTGCTTGTCTTGTGTGTGAAGTTCAGTGTAATTTCTCAGGTTTGATGTAGGGTCATCAGTGTTATTTTTCAATGCCTGAGCAGTTCTTAATGATATCCTAAAGGGAGAGCCTACCCATTAGCAGTAGTAACAAAGCAAAGTAGCTCACATAAATTAATGATTCATTCTCCTGGTAGTCCTTGACGTTGGGAAATATTAACTTTGTTTTATTGATCAGAAACACAGAGAAGTTAGATAAAATGACTCTCTGCAACCATGCAGAAAATTTGTACTAGGCCCAGGAACAAAATGTGTCTTCTAAATTCTGCTTCAGGGGTTTACATTTCAGTAGCTCCATGATAAATGTGGAAGGAGAAAAAAGATTTGCCCTGTTCTGTCAAAAAGAGTTTCTCCTTCATCATTTGTGTCCAAGCAAATATTAGTAGTGAACAATATCAGTGCTTTCAAGAGTAGCTCTTACCTTGGGGTGATTCGGATCCATTCCCATTAGAACATTATTATTTCTGGTAAATGTTTGCTGAGTCTTATTTCCCTTGTGCACTAAGTGAGGATGTTGCAAATAATTGCACCAATGTTGGCACATCACACAGGAAGATGATGGATATGATGCCTAAACAGTATCAGTAGCAATTCCCACCAGTCAAAAATATTAGATCTTGCTGGCCTTATTGCAAACTATCCATTTTGGCTCTGTCCAACTCAGTTCTTTATTTGACAATAATTACATTTTACAACTATTAATAAAATAAAACCTACTGAATTAAGGAGGACATTGTTTAAGTAAATGCCACCAGACATCAGATTTGCAGATTCACCAGTGTTGGCTCAGTACCCCAGCAATTATTTCATAAATTAATTTCACGGTTTGCCTAAAAGCATTTTAGTTTCTACGTTTCTTTGGCAAGAAGGAGAGACAAAGAAGTGAAAGTAATGCTGCTATTCCCTCTTTTCAGACTTACACAGACTGTCCATAGCAGGAACATACCTGTTGGAGGCAGTTTTGTGGGTTGTGCTGGTAAAAACTCCTGCCATGGTAAGCACTCCCTGGAAAATGTAAGGTCATCAAGTGCTATGCCATCTTTGGGACCTTTTCCAGCTACCCCTTCAAAGACAACTTGAAAATCTTCATTTCCATTTCCAGCCAGGATCAGTGCCTTGCGCTGCCAGAAATTTCCCTGGTTTCCAGTAAGATTAAGAAGAATTCTTTCATGTTTTAATGTAGTTCTTTGGTAGACAACCAGTGATCCAATATGAGCTCCATACATATGGTAATAGAAAATTATCTGTAAGCAAGAACAATAGCAACAAGTATGTAATAGGTGACTTCAGACACATTCTAGTATTGCACTTACCTTTATTCTTAAATTGACCATTACTAGCAGCATTCACAATAGCCTTTAATTTTACTGATTGAAAAACAATTTAATTAAAATAAAATAAAAAGAAAGACTTACTAGTGGCAATTTTTAAATTATCCCATAAGCCAAACTTTAAAGCCAGCACTAAAATACTCAGCAGATGATCTTTCATCCCTTTGAATAACTCTTGCATGTAAATGTAAAAGAATGAAAATACTTAATAAGGAGATATGGAATAGTGCCACTTATAATATGGGAAGTAACTCGGTTTAGTGCACAATTATCTGGCTATAGATGTGTTTGTGCTAGATTATAGAGTGTGTAATTAGAAAATAATCTAATCTGTTATGGAAGTAGATCTTCTGCATGGACAAATGTAAAAAATAAAATCTAAAATAAGACATAAGATGTCCCTGGATTAGAAAACAGTGATTTATTTATTTTTAGTTAAAATGAAAAAAATAGATTATGAAGACAAAACACCAAATAGATAGAGAATGTATAACAAATCCCTGTGAATTTATCAATATTAACTCTAAGTTATCACTCAAAGTTATTTCCAGTTCAAAAGCACCAAAGGAATACTTGAATTTAGTCAAATTTATGCTTAATCTAGCTCATGATCTTGTTTTGAAAAAAAATCAGAATATTTCCAAAAATTATGCAGGATCCTGAAAGAAGGCCATTCATGCTGTCATACTCAAGAACATGTCTATAGCTGAGATTTCTTCCCAATATAATGCATGGCACAAGCCCTAAAGTATGAAAACTCTTAACTGTTTTATTACAGCTATAAAACATAATAGCAGATATTACGATATCCATTGTAAATGTAAAGTCACGTCTTTTTGTGTTACCCAATGCTATAGGATTTTATAGGATTCTGCGGTTTACTACATTGCATAAATATACTGTTTAAAAAAAAGCAAACTATTTTTATTTTTTTACTTTATTTTCTTTAATTATTGATTACTAAAACCTCCAAGGGCTTTGTGTTCCATGTCTTTGAAAGTTTTACTGTGTTTACTTACAGAATGTTTCCTGTGCAATGTAGTCAAATCTAAATTTTATAAGTCAGTTTTCTTGTTGGGAAATATTTATATTTACCTGATATTTTCCTGTCCTGTAACTACTCTGTTTCTCTTGAAATCCTTCTTTGAATGAGGCCTTTTCCATTTAATATATGTATATATATTTAGAGCATATAATATTTTCACATTTTTTAGGATTAATCTCTTTCTGCTAGATTTTGTTTGATTTTCCGTCATTAAATTCTGAGCAGGTATTTTCATGCACTTGTCCACCACACCACTCCTGACTGACTATATTTCTTTTCATAATTACCAGACTGTATTTTGTGTGTTCCATTCTTTTGCAATAATTGAATTCATACTCCATCCTCCACTCCTCTGACACTAAATATTTCTTTCTATCCTTCACATTTACTTGCAATGCACTATCCTCAATTACACTGAATAATTTTATATATTAGAGTCAACATACTGGTCTTCTGTTCTATTACATAATTTAAAGACATATCATATAGGAGTAATATCATCTTGCTAACAGCTATACACAGGTTTAACTTTAGGCATATATTCAAGTCCTTTCAGGGCTGAGGCCCCATATTACTCAAACTTGAATTAATGTGAAATATTCATTCCCATACTTAATTTACTTTTCATTGGGCCATAGGCTAGGTCTCTAGTCTTAGTCCTACAAGTCTCTCTGGATGTTGTCATTACTTAACATTTTCAGGTTTACCGTAAAGAATTTATCATAGATTTTTTAAAGAGTTATAACAACTGGTTCCATTTGCAACTACTTTTCTCATATCAAAATAAATTGGAAAGTATACAATGCAAGAACATACAGAAAATATAGTATCTGGAAAAGCAAACAGCTACCCACTGCTTCCTACTGTGTGTGCTATGAAGAAATTGCTGATATTAATGACATTTTCCATGCTTTTTATTAAACTTTTTTGACGTCATTCTTAAATTCCCTCAGAATAACAATGTATGTTATATATGGTACTAATTACAACTAAAATTAATACTTTGTTTCAACACAATCTCTTTTGGCACCATAGTCTGCAACAATGGTTCTTCAGCATTGGTTTGAAGGAGCAGCTCTCAGGGTGGTACATCTACACAATGTTCTGCAGTGAATAGTGATTCATAAAAAGTATATAAGGGGGCTTTAACACAACTTGTGTATTATTCCACAATACCATATATATTCCCTGGTTTTCTTATGGGTTGATCTTTCCAGATAATGTAATTAGTTCTCACTAATGCTTTGATGCAGAATTCTTTTTCTTTTGCAGATTTACTTTGATATAGTCTTATTTTCTACCTAGGTCATTTTCCTTGAATTTCTATTCTTTTGAAGATGTAGCTTTGATTGTGAAAGTCTTGTACACAGAAAAAAAGATTTTTGTTCATGTATGTCCATTTATAGTTGCTGACGTGTATTTGTTTTCTCTGCATAAAAATCATCCCACCGATGTAAATGTGCATTTTCCATGGATCTGACTCTAAGATTCCAAACTAAGTCTACTGTAATATATAGAACAGCATTTGCTTCTCTAATAACACACAGGAAGGAGTAAAATACTTCAAGAGATTCTCTGATGTGCTAAGATGAAGCTCTATGCTTGAAATATTTGATTTTCATTAGCACAATTTTCCTTTACCAGAAATTTCACTTTGCTTGATCAAATGCCTGTATGTAAGTTTCATAACTGGTCAGAACCTTCAAAAAGCACTATATAATATCATAAATTTGACTGACTCTTTCAGGACATATCATGGATGTCAAAAGTTTTGTCTGTAAAAGTGGCGTAGAGCGCTCCTTTTTGTAAATAATTTTTAGTGTACAAAAGGAGTACTTTCCAATAGTTATGTTTCAAGCATTTAATTGCTTTTAATGTGTGATACATCATAACTACTCAGACATGAACATGTCATTCTCAGTCATTCTATACTTTTTGGCATATGTTTTACTTTTCATAGAAGATAAATAGTGGAAAAGTTATTTTTAAGGCATTAGGTTGAGAAATTCATACTTTCAAATAAGATAGCAAAAGAAGCCAACATCTCCAAGCTTGTGTGAGCAGAAATTTTTTAATATTGATATATTTTAGGCAATATAGAAAATTAACATAGAAAATGAGCTCCTGGTTCAAGTGTTGAAGACAATTTTATAATGGCCAGTTAAGTTTTTCTATTGAATACTAAAATAAGTCAAGTTTTGTTTGGATCATAAAATCAAGCCATCTATATTTAATACTTCCTGACTTTATCCATAAAGATTGGGAAGTTTTTAAAAAATTACTCCATCAAAACTATTCTCCTGAGAGACCTACTTGTTAGATGTATAAAGGGCAGCTTGCAAAATGAGGAAAACAGGACAAAAGTCTAAGGAAAATAATTACATGTCCTATTTCACAGGCAAAAGCTTCATAAAACTTTACATATTCCATAAAGACACTGATATAATCTCAGTCAAGTTTTTAGACCAGTAGCTTGAACAAATGGATTGAGTAAGAATTCTAAGTGTGGCAACCATTAGTGGAGATGCTTCAAATGCTGGAGAACAAAGTGGCTGTTTTGTGGTCAGATCATTAAAGAGCTCTTGAGCTTATTTAACTCAGTAGCAAGTAAAGATTCCTGTTGCAAAGTCACACAAATCTTTATGTGCTATTAGTAAAATAATTAGCAGAATAATAGTCTGAATGTTTTTTTTTCACTCACAGTAGCTCAAAAGTCTTTATCCTAGATAGTAGGCTGGCATATGACTTAGACCACTCTGCATTTGGTCACACTTCTTTTCCACTGCAGTATCTCACAGAATGAGTAAAATAATTTTAGTGAACATTTAATCTGTTAGGACGAAGTCTGGGTCTTGATTAACTATTCAAGAGATTAATTCCTTCATATTAAATCAAACAGTTTTTTCCAGATAATTTCTTCAGTCTCCAAATTCACCTTGGAAAAGTTAAGCCATTCCTGCCTTGTTAATTTTCTACAGTTTTTTCTAAACTTTTCTTTGCTAATTTTCCAAAGACTAAAAGTACTGCTTTCCTTCCCACAGCCAATCCAATTATGCACAATATTCCTCTCTATGTAAATAATATACAGAGATATTTTGTTAGCTCTATTTCTTATTGCTATTTTTAAATTATTACTAATTTTAATAGCAATTAGAACTATTGACAAATATTCACATGTAAACTTCCATTTTGTGTTTGACTCTGATGTTAGAAACTGAGATATCACTCATTGTCCCTGATACTTAAAGACTATGAAAATTTGGGAAAATTCTATTTCAAAAGAATGCATAGTTGAACCTTCTTTAAAATTATCTTTTTAGCAAAACTATAAAAAATGTCCAAAAACCAGGAAAATTTTTATTCCAGGTTTACAAAGAAGTGACCAAGCTGAAGTCACAACAATGGGCTGTAGTGCTGTGGGAGATCAAGGCTAACATTTATCCATTCTCCAGAGAGCTGATGACAGAGCCTTCTGTCACACATACTACCATTTGCAGTTTTACTCTTTGAAAACCATTTGTTACTGTATTTATACACATTTTCTCCATGAAATGGAAAAGCATTATGTAGTTATTTGCTACTTTGGACAAGTGTTGTGCAAGACATTGTAAATCAGACACTGTACTCACTGTCAGCTTCATCTGGATCACCTGGAGTATTTATTTACTTGCAGAAATCATTCTCCTGCACTAAAATACATATTTTCATATGACTTCAAGAAACAACATCGGGTCTTGACTTTTTTACAAAAAGTTGGGTTTTTTTCTTTTTCTCAAGAATTATTTCAGTGATATCTTTATTCATTTTATGAGTACTATCTTGGTGCAATCTAGAAATCAAATTATTTATTCTGCTAATAACCACACCCTCACGTACCTTACAGTTTTTATTCCTTCTGCTTAGAACAGGACTAGAAATCCTGGCTTTCTGTCCTGGCAGTTGGAAAAATGAACTCTTTATAAAAATATAATGACCAGATGGCTCTTGCAGTGTATGATCAGTAGCTGGTCCAGTGCCCAATTTTGAAGTACTGCTAGTTCTGAGGTTCCAGTCAAAATCATCATTTTCATCTTGCTTCCATCCACAAAGATCAAACTCAAAATTGCAATGTCCAATAGATGTACCTGAAAGACATTTGCACACACATGAAAAGAGATGTTTTTTTCTGTATATAATTAGCTATGTACATTACAACCCAGAATTCAAATCCATGGCAAAAATAAATCTTCATTATAAAAAATAATATCTATGTACTCTATTTAAAAGAGCATTTTTAATGACAGAATATAATAATAGGATAGACCTATCTAAATATATGTATGAAGTGGTTTTGTGTGCTTTAGTTATTACAGTCAACAGAGTTCTTGCTAGAAAACTAACCAAATTTAGCAACATATTTGAGGTCAAGCTGAACAGCTCTTTAGGGTTATATTGGCAGAGGTCAAATAGTGCCCTCCATAGGGCATTCAAGAGATCTGCAGAAAACTGGCCTATTTTTGAAGGAATGTGCTATGGTCAAGTGAGAACAATAACAAATGCCTGTATCTAGGGAATGGAACAGAGACATATCCAAATGAATGTATTGAGCGTCATAAAGGGACAGCCTCTATATAGAGACACACAGCCAAAACACAGATGTAGGTGTGCTAACTTTGAGCTCAATCACACCCAAAGTTAGTCTACTTTTGCCCATTTTCCAAAGAGTAGTCTACTTTTGCCCATTTTCCAAAGAGTCCACATGTGTCTTCTTACCCAATACGGAAACATAGATAATTATGCTGTTGGTGGTGCTTGTCCAGAAAAGGACAACAAAGCTGGTGAAGCATCTGGAGCAGAAGTCTAATGAGGATCAGCTGAGGGAGCTGTGGTAGTTCAGCCTGGAGAAAAGGAGTCTCAGAGGCAATCATTCTGCTTTTGGCAACTGCCAGAAAGGGGGCTATAGTGAGGTGGGGGTCTCCCAAGTAACAACTGATAGGGGAAGAAGAAATGTCTTCAAATGGCACCAGGAGATCCAGATGAATATTAGGAAAAACTTCTTCACTGAAAGGGTTGTCAAGCATTGGAACAGGCTGCCCAGGGAAGGGGTTGATCACTGTCCCTTGAGGTATTTAAAAAATGTGTGGATGTGGTGCTTAGGGACATGGTTTAGTGGTAAAATTGGAAATGCTAGCTTAACAGCAGGATTTGATGATATAAAGGTCTTTTTAATTCCAAGTAATTCTATGATTATCTACATTTCTCCTTAAGTTGCATTTGATGCCTAGAAAATGAGGAAGCTGTTATAATTTAATTTAACTTTCATATGAATCAAGATGCATGCTCTTTACCAATTTTCAAATGTTGAATGCCAAAACAGGCACCATGGCAAATAAACTGTCCACATAAATTACAGTCAGGTCAATTGCACCACTCAGTTTATAACTCAGCAGTTCTGGCTTTGTCTTGACAATGCTAACTGGACTTGGTGAGTATTTTCTTGTGATCTAGTCCTATTAACATTCTGGAGTTTCAGGAATATAAGATTAGAGACTAGGTTCCTTCAATATGGTGTGGAAAGACTTAATTAACTAAAGTGTGATGACTTTTCATGAACATAGCTAACCATATCTACAGCTAGAGCTAGCAATCCAGGAATGACTGTTTCTAAAAGGTGCTTTGGAGATGTCTGGAAGTTGTCAGTTTTCATGGTTTTATACAAAATTGCCATGGCCGGACAAAACTGCCCATTTCTTTTTTGCTGTGCTTTGGTCTCTCCTGCTTTGCCCTTCTGAAGCTTCCCTCATACTTCTAAGTTTGAGGTTTTCAAGCTACCATTCTATGACTCAGGAGTGAGGAAATAAATCTTTGATGGCTGGAATGAAGGAACCTTCATAAAAAATAGAAATATGCCTTTTCCTATCATTATGTTGTTTTAGGTGGCAGCCTCCCTTATGAAAAAGCTGGGGGGAAAAAAAAAAAACCTAGCATTTTTCTGTTAGGTGTATTTTCAGCAAGTGGCAAATGATGTATTTCTACTTTATTAAATATATAAGGCGGAGGCAGAACCAATAAAAGAAACACCAGATTCTCCAGCATATCATGGAAATTTAAAGCAGCATAACTATTTAAAAAATGAAGGGAAAAATAAAGGGAAAAAAAGGAAAACAAAAATTAGTCTAACACCTGACCTAAGCTCTTCAATAAAGCACCACCAAATCTAAGAAAAGAGTCACAATTGGTGATCAAGTATTTACAGCACAGTAAGATACTATGAAATTGGATTTTCTTTCTGACACAAAACATATGTTGATTTAGAAGTTTCAGCCCAATCATGACCCCTGTGCTTTTAAAACTCCATAATGCTTCACTGTAAAGGTTATAGTCAATATGCAGATAGGGAAATGTTTCTTTCAGGATTTTTTTTTTTTT
The DNA here is from genome assembly GCA_035583235.1 of Hafferia zeledoni. Classification (NCBI taxonomy): domain Eukaryota; kingdom Metazoa; phylum Chordata; class Aves; order Passeriformes; family Thamnophilidae; genus Hafferia; species Hafferia zeledoni. The sequence goes on from JAWWEV010000083.1 coordinate 18,719,851, forward strand.
TAATATTCTTTCTTTTTTACTTACAAATAATAATACCAAAAAAAAAACCAAAAAACCAACAAAACTTTTGAGGAAAGCATTTTCTTTGTGAGACTGTTTCTATTCACCTCTCCCAATGGGAAATCAGAATAAAATCCTTACTTTAGTAGCTTGCAAAACTAAATCCCACAGCCTCTTTGAACCATTTTGCTGTTAATGCTTCAGTTTTCACTTGGCTGATGCTGTTTAATAGGAAATACAGGCAATCCAAAGCCCTCAAAAAACATGAGCAAACAGTTTCTAAATATTTCCAAAAATAAAAGCCAAACTTTGAGAATCTTTTTCAAAATAATTCCAATTGAATTATTCCTCAATTTTAGTTGTTGAAGATCTGAACAGAAGATCTTTATATAGGTTAGTGATGAGCCATTCCTGGACTGGATATCACTGACGAGTTTAATAGCATGAAAACAATTTGCAAAACACAGTCCCTTTGCCATGTACCTTAGCTAAGTAGGATATCAGCATACTTTTGCTTCATAGAACTGTATTAACTGAAAATTTGATAAATTGTATTCATATTCTCCATAAAAATGAGGTAACTGTTTATATGGTACCAAATAATGCAGATTTGATTGTGTGAGCATTTCCCAAAATTATAGTAGGAAGAAAAAGAGTGTTAATACCATATATTGTGATCCAGGAAGAGCCATTTGATATGAAACATCACTCTTTGAATCAAATACTACATATGATGTTTCTTGCTATCTCTTGTAAAAGCAAAATGGTACAGTATTCAGATTCAAATGATTTGCTGAGAGTCCTGGCAATCCCTGAGATATCTAAGGCAGTAGGTCCCTCATTTCCCAGAGGTATTACGCTTGAAGTACTTTTTCAGCTTTAACACATTCTTTTCATATGGAAAGCAGGATAATTTTATTCTGCTTTTAAAGACATATGCTTTCTGAGTTATTTTAAGAAATTCATTAACAGCTCTTTGTATTTTCCATAATGTGATTTTAAATTAAATAATAGTAATTTCAAATCCTTAAAAGCCAAGGAATAGAATTAAATTATTAGTTTAAGCAAATTGTTTGCTTTCTTAGCTGATGAGCTGTCAAAAGTATTCAAGCAATAAGAATTCACAGCAGGCACAGTTATTTATGATAATTACATTAAAAAAATCCCATACTTACTGCAAATAGTAGGGCTTTCATCCGAGTTATCTGCACAGTCATTTACAAAATCACACAGATTATTCTTGGGGATGCAGTACTTGTTGGCACACATGAATTCCTCTGACGTGCAAGTTTTGCCTGAGATGAGCAAAGGGGGGCAATCTTCAAAGGTAATATCATCCACTGCCACATCTCCCATGTAACTGACACCCCGTTTTGCCCTGAAAATAACCTAATAAAAATTACAGAGCTATTACAGTAAGCCACTAATAAGATATAGAAAAGCATATAGACACAACATGAGAAGGACAGAGTGGTGGCTTTTGCAAATCTTGGAATATGGAGTGGTCAGTTCCTCAAAGCACTGTCCTACAAAAGCTTGCACAGATCTGTCACTGTAGCTATTGAAGGACCATCTTCTAATAATACCAAGTACCAAAAAAAAAAAAAATATTTTGCAACACAGATACCAGTGTTCACTCTTCCTGAATTAAGAGCAAGGATTCCACCTACTTCTGTAAAGTCTGCAAAAGAGTAGTCTCTCATTCATCATTTATTCTCATAAATCTAAAAAGAATATTAAAGTTTCATTAAAAGTCCAAGACACAAGTATCAGGGAATGTAACCCTTTTAAAAATATGTTCCTGACTGTCTCTGATTTTAGTTCTTAACAGTACAACTAAGTGCAGCAAGTATCTCAAAGAGGCTTGGAAATCTACTCCTATTTCAAAGCGAACATCGTGCTCAAGAGTCTTTTTTCAAACCTCAGATGTTTTTACTTACTACCCAATAAGGAGAAAGAAGAAGAATAGTTTAACCTGAGCTGGGTTCAAGGATAGAAGGGATTCTCAGTCTTAAAAATGGATATCAGTCTGGGATTAAAAAGGAATACGAAATCTCCAAAAACTTGAGTACAGGTCTGATAACCACTCAGACAGACAAAATATGACTTTTGCTATTTGGGAGGAGAGGTGCATGTGCAGGGCAAAATGGGACATGAGGAGGTGAAGAACGCATAATATCAAAGTACTAAAGCCAGCTGTCTAGGAAGCACATAATAAGAATACACACCTGAAAATTTGAACGAATTCCCAAGAACACTTCTGCTCTGTTCCACTGGGGACCTTGGCTGCCACTCTGAGTCCACAGTTTAGAAGTCCTGTTAGCGGTTTTGCAAAGTACCTAAAAAAGGAAATAATTCTGGGCCACAAAAAAATATCTTTCCATTTTCAACTCCCTTTGGGGTCCCTTAATGGTATGCAGGAGTACAAAAGTATCTTGTACATCTCATCTCTATACCATCATTAAATATCACAGAATCAGAATATCCAAAATTGGCAGGGACCATCAATGCCAAACCCCTTCTCCTTGCAGAACTACCTAAAACTAAACTATATGACTAGGAGTATTGTCTAAATGCTCCCTGCACTCTGACAGGCCTGGTGCGGTGCCCACTTGCCTGGGGAGCCTGTTGCAGTATCTGATCACCCTCTCAGTGAAGAACCGTTTCCTGATGTCCTATTTGATGCAAATGGATGTGCCCACATAAATGACTATACAAGAAAACAATGTTTTCAGATTTTCTGATCTCCTTATAAACATACTCAGTCCAGAGCCTTAACTGGTCTAACTTATCTCATTAATTTATCCAGAGTGGCTAGCAGTGAATAAAAATTGTTCATTACTGGGTTGTGATTCATTAGTGCTGGATTAGTGCTGGAAACAGCACTAATGAGAGTTACTAAAAATATACTGCTCTTCTGAGGTAGATTTTCTTGTTCTGATTCTTATGAAACATTTTTTTCTTCTACAAATAAAAACCTGGGATTTTTTTATAATGACCAAATTTCATGTGTTTGGGCAATGAAAGACTTGCAAACATCTATGGCCCTACAAATAGTCAGTGAACTCGGGAAAGATGGCACTTTTCAACATGAGCAGAAAGTACTAAATATACTTTGCTCCAACCTCTTGGGCATCCATATTCAACTGGGCTGACAATAACAACAAGACGGGTGTTTGATGAAGTGTGTCACGGTGTGTCTCCAGCCAGTACTAGCAGAGCTAAACATCCATTCACCAGTTGCCTGAACTACTTCTGCTTTCAAGGATTTACTGCTGCTCTGTGTAATCTTCTTAGGGCAGCCTGGGCATTTTTCATCATAATGAAAAAAATCCCCTTTTTTGTTTTAAATTTATTCAGTCTCATGAGTGTATATGATGTTGCATAACAGGTAAGTTCTGCCAAGCAAACAGCAGATCCTCTTACTAAAGAATTTTCATTCTAGGGGAACAAAAGGAAGAGATAACATATTAAATTGGATAGAAAAACAAAGTGACATCTGACTTTAGAGACAAGAAGAACTGCCCATAGAAGAAAAGAATTTTAAGAGAAAATAAATAAATTCAAGAGAAAGGGGTTATAGATATTATTTGACAGAATAAAGGGTGCTGAATGAGAAAATGTCTTTTTCACTCTTACATACAAACTATATTTTTATATGAAGATATGTGTGTGACTATAGACACATACAGAAGTGCTTTTACGTAGACTGTAAATTACCTATATTACCTTATATAGCCAATTCCTTCATCAGAAATTCATACTATTCATTTCTATCACATCATGATAAAGCTTAAAGTTTTAGAGTAAAACATGGTCATAAATTTATGTGCTGTTAAAATCCAAGGCTTCCCTGTACCTTAATGCCTTTGAAGCTCTGTGCATTTCAACTACATGGCAAAAAAGCACATCTAATACTTTGGTACAGTTACTCATGCAAAGTCAAAGTACAGAAACTAGATAAAAATTGTTCCAACAAATAATCAAACTGAAGTTGTGCAACAAAGTGACAACAAATCAATGTCTAAGAAAGTCATAGAAACATTGGAAGATAGCCCCTCATTCAAACAGCAGGAAAGTCTTCAGCAATCCTACATGACATTTGATGGCATGTATGCAGACTAACATGCAAAAGTCAAAGAATTGAGGTAGACCTGGAGGAAGATGCGGATAAAAGACCTTTTAAGCACAGAAAATATTCACACTCATACAATAGAGCCTTTATGATACAAATGATGGGAAATCACCTAAATAGTTTTGTCTTTTGAATTATCCCTACATCCATTATTAATCCTTGAATCAAGAAATTGAAACCAGGCAATTATTAACAATGTGCAAAGGTTTTGTGATTTTTCCTTTGGTACACTTTAAAATCAATTAAATTGGACATGGGAGTAGGGAATCAGTTAAAGAATAGAGGGAAATTGTAGTCTCCTGTGTTCGAACAGGGAAAAAAGCCTCTACATGTCTACCTTTTGTGGTACCAATACTGTGCATGGTGCCATCAAATTTGCTGTTAATTTCTACAAAAGGCTCTTTGAACCCAAATCCAACTAACATGGGCTAAAGAAGCCCTGGACTCAGGAGTATGCAAAAAACTGTCAAAGCAAATTCATCTGCCCAAGACTTAAAACTGAGCATGAACTATCTTTATACTCTGATTTCCCACTAATTCTGATAAATTAAAATTTGACTGCTTGCCAAGCAGCCTAGAAAGATCTCTACCTACATGGGAGAAATTAGACAATATTTTAAAAAATTGTTCAGGAAAAAGTCCAAGAAATCACAGAACACACCTCCTCTGAATATATGGCATGTGGTAAAGATCACCACATCTAAGATTTCATTTCTAAAGTCAACATACATATTAATTTTGCTTTCAAAACAGTTGAATACTTTAGCTTTTTATTATTTTTTTTTGTTATGAGTAACTGAGTTAGTGAGATTTATTTGTGCATTTAAATCCACATGCACTGCCCACACCCAATTTGATACTGAGTGCAGAGGTGACTGGGTAACTTATCCTGAGTATTTTTGTATGCTGTAGCCATTTTGTAACAATCATGGGAAATCCCCTTTTAAGCACACAGTTGTGTGGAAAAAAAAAATTGTTTAGAACAATGGTGATGTTTTATTAATTCTCTTTTCAGTGACTCTTTTGATCTACAAGCTGCTAGAGTTAAATTTCCTTTACAGAAGTGTTTTTATTTTAACTAGAGTTAAAAAAAGGTATCAATAAGCAAATTGCTTACTTATAAGTCATAGAAATAGTCCAATGCTGCTTATGTTAATATAATTAATCTCAGAAAGTTGTATGTTCCACTTTCACGGGAATAAGCTGTTTCCACAAAATTTTTCCTCATATTTTGATACAATTACTTCTTTTTTCATGCTCCCACATTCAGCCAAAGACCTTGAAGTCCAAATATTTACTGCTGCTTTGGAGTGTCAAGGGATATTGTGTGATACAAGGTTTTTGCTTGTATGGAATTTCCGACCACGGTATGTCTACAAGGTCAGAATTTTTGGTTGTTTTAGATTATATTTTCACCAGCCTCCTCCATCTAATGCTTCCTTCAGACCACAGCATATTGAGGGCAGTAAAGTGTTAGTAATTGTTCATTGTAATTTATTAGCAGCCTAGGCTTTAATGAAATTAAAAAAGCAGCCATAAATTTCCTCACAGAAATTTCATGCAGTTAAAAAAAAAAAACCAAAAACAAAAAAACCCACAAAAAAAACAAAACAGCCCAAAACAAAGAACATTTCCATACCTCCAGAGAACCTATTGTTGAACCATTCATGTGGTTCCAGAATATGATTTTGCATCTGGGACCTGTAAGGGAGATGACTGGGGTACTGATGTCAGCTGTGTGACCAAATTCTCCATTTGAGCTGTCTGCAAAGAGATACCAGCCTTCTTCAGTACACCTGCTCAAAGAAGAAGGGTTATCTTCATTAAAACAAAAAAATTTAATAATAATTAAGTTACTATTGCAATATTTCCTTAGAAACTATCTGCTGTCTGGGCATCTGGATACATTTTGATGTGAAGTCAAAAAAAACCCTTGCAAAACCAGCTAATATTTTCATATCAGAGACTGGAAAAAAAAAAAAAAAAAAAAAAGAGCTGAATTCAACCTACCCACAGGGTCATACAGAGGTGGGCTAGAAGGACTCTGGCCTTCCCTACAACCCTCTTTCCTCAGGGAGATCAGGGGGGTCAGTCAAGAAAATCCAGGAGACTGGGTGAAATTTTGCATCCTGAGATGCTGGGAAAGATGAGGCTGGCTTTGAAGTAAGCATCAGACTCTGAGTGTACAGAGACCAGAAGTTTAGTTTTAGTGTTTTGGACATCTAAGATTTGGCCCCTAAGACCTTTGTTTCCAAAATAAAAAGCAGCTGTTGAACAAAGATAAGATTTTGCTCTCCCCAGTGGAGGTGCTTTATGTTCAGTGTTTGTCACAACAAACTTTCCAACAAGTGCTCACAAACCCAGCCGTGTAGCCCACATTTTTAATAGGGGCTGATGCCAGGTTCTCTTTGCTTTTCAGTTTTCCTGAGTGGCCAAGTTCTGAGCAACCACTCTGTAAAGTCTCACCACTACAGCTGTAAAGAGGCAGTGACCACACTCAGCAAGCACTTCCAAGAGAAATACAGTATGTCTCAAGATCTCACTGTGTCAGGCTCTTCACAGACTGAAAGTCCTGCCTAATGGGAGTAGTCAGGAATTTGATGGTACAGATTCAGAAACAGCCCTTCACAAATCCTCATAAATCAGAGACTAGATCACTGTTCCTGCTTCTACCTCCACTAATGTCACACCAAAAAAGAACACAAACAAACAATCAAACCAAACAATTAGAAAGGCAACACTGTAGAATGTGGGGCAGACCTTCCTTTGGTGTAGGACAGACATTACAGATGAAATTACTGAAGACTACTAATAAACTCAACAGGGACCAAAGTCAGTCGGGGGGATTCCAGGGGGAAGAGTAATGATCTGTACATATCAGGATCTTCTCCACTGTCTTCCTTTTTTTTTTTTCATTCAGAGGTAGATGAGAGAATTGTTGCAGAAGCTTTTCTTTTATCACTGAATTCTGGCAATTTAAATGTCTTTATAATTACTCCATGCATTTACATCATCCTTTAGACAGTAGCCTACATTTTAAAAGTTTCTCCTAATAAACTGCATGTACTGTAAGTAATAGTTGAAAACTTTGAAAACTCATTGTTACAGGTCTTTCAAGCAAGTATGTATTTAGTATATTCATTTCTATCCCTCCTTTCTGCTGAAGAAAGCTGTTATTTCAATGTAGCAATTTTAGGTTTCTTTTTTCCCTTGGTGCCGAGTATTCCACCAGAGTCTGGCCTGGAGGTAAAAGTTCTCTTAAGGTCTGCAAACATATTTAAAAATTCAGAATTTACTCTGTTACTGGGAACTCATGCTTTTTGTGGCCCAAGAGTGTCAGCACCATATTTACAACAGCATTCAAGAGAACTCTAATAAGTAGAATGACAAAAAGCTCTGAAAAGCAATAGCACTTACAGCCCTCATACTTCTTAGAGTATTCAGTATTATATCCATGCCTCTCTGTGAGATTAGCTTGAAACAGTGGAAGGTTGCAATCAGTGCTGCGATGAAATTCAATCATCCATATCTTATTGGTGTGTTGTGTCAGTCATGTCTTTGTCCTCAAAATCACTTCCCTGCCTAGATACTATTTGTCCCATAGCACATCCTAAGGGGGCAGATGTCATTGCAAGTTTTTTTGCCCTGGTTTCACTGCTTGCTATAATATCACATTTAAAAGTAGTAAACCAGATGAAAGCACCCTGTATGAAACACTCCACAGAGTACTAGCCATTAAACATGGTGGCAATATGTGATTACAAGAGTGTTCAGGTTATGCGGGAAAGTAATGGGAAATGGAAGGATCAGAAAGGGATGGATAAGTACGTGTGGAGCATCCTTGTAGACTTGCAATCCTATCATGGAAATTTTTATATTTAGGACTACAAGACTGATGTACCTGTGACCTATTCATGTTGTTTAAAAGGAATGCTCTCTTCTAGTGACATTAACTTGCATCATGTTTGCTCAGAGAAGAAAGCAATTTATCTGTCTTGAATTTTTGAAGCTGTCTCCTATAGCAGCCTGCATGGAATATACAGGGAGATGTACTTTCTATAGGCAGAAGAGTTTGAAGAAAGTATTAAGAAATCATTCTGTTCCCACAGAATTCATATGCTAGAGGAGCCTCAACTTCTATGGATACATCTTTGGCAGCCAAGTCTGGTAACCTTTATGCAACCATATATTCAGTTTGTCAAGCTCTGACTTTTAAAGTAAAAGATTTCTTAGATGGTTTATCTGTATTTTAAACAGTGTGCATGTACAGGTATTCCAAAATTTCCATAAACATAAATTGCTCTTACTCTGCTCATAAGATGCTCCTGCCTTCACCCTCCATTGTTGTTTACAAGTGATCTTTAGCAAAGGTAACAGTTTTTTCACTGTTTGATTTAATCATCTGACCCTTCCTTAAATACCTTTTTTCCTTATTCCACAAAAGTATTCCCGACTTACTTTTTTATGAGATCTCAAGGAGTCAATGGTAACGAGTATAAACTAAGATATTGTTCAACATGTATAAGAGTGAATAAATCTAGTTTTCAATGTAAATCTTATGTAAGTGCTGAAATTCAGCAGAATATAGGCAGGCTCCCCTGCCAGTAGCAGCAAGAGCTCAGGCTAATTTGGAAAATTATCCCATGGAAAACCTCTTAGTTGGCAGCTACAGTGAGTGTCATTAAAATCTTGATACATACCCTCTGAAAATAATTAATTTTACCTCTGTACTGAAAGCATTCGCTATATAGAGTCATTTCTGCACCAGTGCAGTAATCCAAATTAATTTCAGAGGGAAATGCACAACATTTTAATGGATATTAAATTTTCAACATAAGCAACTGACCTATATTTGCACACTTGTCTTTGGTAATAGCTTAACATTTCAAATATATTTTAAGCTGTAGTTGACAAAGAATGGGCCATCATAAAAGGATCTTCACTGTATTTCCATCTTCAAAGCATTTAAAAGAGCACAATGAACTGAATGTACTAAATGGGAATTAGTCGCAAGAAAAAGATTAGATGTGCTAACAAAAGTTGAAGAACTATCAAACAATTAGGCCCATCTTATATCTGTGTTATATGTGTTATTGCACATTTCACAGTAGTAATTGTCTGTTGTTGGAAAATTTGAAAGTGGATCCAAACTTAATCAGCTGAACTGTC
>JAWWEV010000083.1:18736918-18815882 GCA_035583235.1 Hafferia zeledoni
CATCTCTTACTTGCCAAAAAAATGTTAATTCAGAAATTCTCACTGAGAGAACAGAAATATTTTACATTTTAATATAAAGTTATACCATTTGTAAGAAAAACGGCAATTTAAAAATAAATGGCAAATAAAATATCAACTAAACTGAAATTAGCTGTAACTACAGTATTTGAGAACTGCATTAGTTAAATGTTAAATGACTGCAGAATTCACAAGACCTGTCATGGTAACTTTTGCTGACCACCCTTGGGTAAAACTGCTGAGTTGATAGCAATAGGTAAAAATAACAATAGCTAGCAATAACAAAATTGTTAGCTATAGCTAACAGTAACTAACTATAGCTAGTAAGGTAGAAAAGTGAGCATAAATTGCCTGTGTGAATAAAGACTATCTGAGAAGGTATTGACCCAAAACTGATTCAGATGATGACAACCATTTACTATATTAAACAGTACCAAATTAATTACAGACAGCTTTCACAGGAGAAGTCTGCTTGAAAAGAAATACAATAATAGGATGAAAAATTGTAATAGCAGGGATTGACAATGGAGTGCAAAGAGCAGCAGCCAAAACTTGGTTATGACATGCCAGAAATCATCTTGCTGGTGCCAGAACCACTGTATAACCAGAGGGCAGCACCCCTACTGGATGCTGCCAAAAGCCTGCAGCCAGCTGCTGGGCTGACAGTTTCGGGTGCCCCAAGGAGGGTTGATTTCTCATAGCATGCCTAACAGATATTGGGCAGTGGTATGTGTATACATAAAGCTGGAGCAGCCATTTCTTGCAAACTTGCTTTCCCATAAGGGGGAACTTGTCCTGTGTGTTTCTCTGAATGGGCAGGTACTTAAACTTTTGGGAATGACTTACAGAAGGTTGTTTAGAAATTTGTACTTGTTTATTAATGGTTTGTATTTTGTTTCATCTGTTGAATTGATACTGTTGATCTTGAATACCTACTTCACTGATTGTCAGTTAATTACATGTCATTAATAAATGAGTAAACTGCTTCAGTATTGTAAACTGAGAGTTTTCCCATCTGACAACCCATTTGTGGTGCCTAAGCTCATACATTCTAGGAAAGACTCAAGTACCTGTAAAATAGTACTCACGTAGTATGATCAGTTAGTGGGCTGTGTTGCTCTTGCTCAGGGTACAGATTTGCCCCTCTTCCAAGTTTCCACTTGAATGTGTTTGTGGTATGTATGGAATAACTTTCTGCCATCTGTTCCAAGGCTGGTTGATGCCATCCACATTGGGTTTTGTCTTCAAAGTCACAGACTTCCATAACTTTAGAGATGAACAGTTAATACTTCATGTTTATATAAAAACTGAAAATTATTAGCTCATGTTATGATAGAGTAAGTAATATGGAAATAAAAAGGATTCAAATTATAGTATTCAGGAATACTTGCACAGTAATAACATTCATAGCTTTGTCTCAATAGATAAAAAGACAATTTTCTGTGTTCTCTATTAGTCAGATTCTAATTTTGGGAATATGCCAATTCATTTGCTCCTCAATATCTACTTTCACATGTGTTCTGACCAGATTTCTGGTTATTCTAAAATCCTGTCATGTGCTATACATGGAAACGTGTGTGAAATTATTCAGCTGCAAACCTGTGTGCTGCTGTGGGGTTCTTTCTTCAGTCCTGTAGACTGGTGACATTAGCAAATCACTGTGCATTGTGTACATGATCCAAGTTGAGTCAAGTCACTCTCCAGAACTTTGGAACAGATTATTATACTGAAGTCTAAGTGACTGCTGTGAGAATTATGCAAGGGAAATGAGAATGTATTATAACCCATGAAGGTTAAATGTTCCATCAAGAAATCATAGTTTGTTCAGAGAATGTGCCTGATGCTTCCTTCATTGGAGGCTAAAAATGGTTGACAAAAGGGAGAAGGAGTTTTGACTTAAAGCTTATAAAGTAAGGAAGCAAACTAAAGCCAGTGTAATGCTGTGAGTTGCCTATATAGAGATTGTGATGTTTTCTGAGAATTATGAGTGGTATAGCACTAAGTGTTTATTCCCCTTTTTAACATGCTTTGCAAACACTGTGTTTGAAGTGCCTCTGAGAAAGATAACACCTTCCTGAGAACATTTTTCTGTTCCAGTCAGGACATATTTAACTTGTATTCCAACACTGTCATTTGAATGACAAATTGCCATCTTAGTGATGGGAGACCTCATGTTAAGGTGTATTCTCCAGAGTATTTATCTTGCTCAGAAGGAAAGGATGTTTTGTAACATAATGTAAAATTCTGAGGGGAAAAAAAAAGTTCTTTTCATAGGGCTCTGCATTTATTTTTCAGCTCAACATTTCAATGGTTCATGGTTTTTTCACTCTGTAGGAAATTACCCAGTGATATTTATATATCAGATTCATTTATTCCAGAGTAATTCCCAAAAAAAGAAATAGACATAAGGAGTCTAGTGTTACTTTTCCTCACTGAGCCCTCAGCCTTAAGGGAGGTAATTGAGTTCCCTACACAATGTGTCATGAATTCAGTTTTGATCTTCAGTGACCATAGTTTTGCTTGCAAAGGCTGATGAGGTCCCTCTCTAGATGTTTGTCACCCTCATTAATCAGCTTTGGTTAAGTAGTACTTTCAAGTATTGTGCTTTGAGGCAAAAGAAAGTAGAGGGAACTGCTGCAACTCAGAAGCAATTAGCAATTGTCTTAGACCTTTATGGATGACATATGGGGACCCTGTCCATTGTCCCACTTCCAGTGTTCCCATCTGACTATCAGAGCTTTACAGACTGAAACTTGCTTCTGTGTGGAATAGGCTGAACTTCACAATCATTGCTGCTGAAACTACTTTGCATGGCCAAAAAAAAAAAAAAACACACCAACAAAAAACCCCACACACCAAAAAACAAACCACCAAACTTCAAACAAGCAAATAAAACCCATATTTATTAAAGTAGATAAGAAGTGGATGCAATTCTCCCAGTGGTCCACCCCAAACACGAGACTGTAAAGTTATTCTGTATTTCAGTCTGGACTGGTGAGCATTTCAAGAAACTATACTCACTTAAAATTTTCAGGTGTAGCTACCAATCATTAGGGAATAGAGGACTCCTTGCCCTGACACACTTCACTAGTAACTTGAATTTAAATGTCAAGTCTGAATATAAGGCAGAAAGTGCATAACATCTCAGATTCCCATATAAAGAGCAAAATGTTATTTTTTTTCTGGGGAAAATCATATTAAAAATAGCATCTTGGTACTAATACCAAATTCCAAAGGTAAAGGCAGAACAACTAAAGCAATGTATTTATCATCCAGAAACAAGTAAGTACAAGATTTTGTACACTCACCACAAGCTGATTCATCAGATTTATCAGAGCAGTCAGGTCTAAAATCACACTTCTGGGTCATCCGGATGCAGCGGCCAGAGGCTCTACAGACAAACTCCTCCTCTGTGCAGTTGTGACTGGGGACTGTGGCAGGGACTGAAGTTCCTGAAGTAGTTGTAGAGAGAGTGGGCAAGTTGCCTTCAAAAAACAAATCAACAGAACGTTGAGTGCCTGGATCAGGGCATTCTAGGTTCATAATGATTTCTCCCCTTGCCACTCCCATCCTTTGTCAAGGGTATAGATTTACTGGAAACTTGCCTGCACAGTCGAGTTGAATGATTTAAATGCTGCTCAGCAGGAGCTAAATTGAACATTTCCTCAGTGGAAAGCACTAGTTTTGTCATGCCACCCAAACACAATCCATACAGTCTTCAATACTTGCAGGAATTTATTTGCACCTCTTACCTGTCTTTCAAATTAGGATTAACAGAGTGAGTAATTTCAAAAACTTAATGCCACTGACACTGAAAAAACAATCATAGAAACTTATTTTCCCTGTGAACCAAGGCTAACAGATTTTTCTGATGATAATGGATTTTTTTAACATGTCGATTACTACAAGTGACAGTGGAAATTATTAAGTAACCTTCTTACCCTGTAAATTCATCACTGAAAAAAATTCTTTTCTCATTAGGGAAATTATTGTAAGGTCATCACCTTGCTCCACCATCTCCTTTGTGTTTCATTCAAACTCATTACAACTTCTTTCAAATCATTTGTCTTTTCTTCCTATAATTTCTGGAAAACCTTTACTATTATTGTCCATAAAAGGAATTTTCATTATAAAATTCCTTTTTAATATTTAATCATTAATGAAATTATTATCTATATTTCGTAATGCACCTAAGCAATACACCTGAGTTAATTAAAAAGTACATGTAGAAACTTTTCATATTAAATGTGTCTGGGACAGCAAGGAATTGAGGTATTTTTCCCCCTGAAACCTGGAACACTAAGATTGATAATAAATTGCCACAAGCAGGAACCACTTCTGTTTTGGAAGGTAGAAAGCAAATCTGTGACATCAAGTGAATTACACTCCAAACAACTGAATGATACTCCCATAACAACAAAACTCAAACAAAAGATTTAGGAGAAGGATTCTTTTGAAGGAAGAATTGTATGAATTAATAAATTAATCTACAGCTCATAATAATAACAAAGACCTTACTGGTCAGAAATTTTGAAATATAAATGCCACATTCAAGCATCAATCCTAATCCACTGGAACAGGAGAAATTTTTAAGTATCATAACCTTCACTACACCTGAGAAGAAAGCAGGATTTGATATTTTCTCTATTTTTAAACAATTCATTTTTTTTTTTGTTTATGAATACCATTTTGACCAGAGCAAGCATCATTGAATAGCCTTTGGTTAGGGCATTCAATTAATGTATTAAAGTGGTACATCTTTAATATTATCTATGAGACTTTCCCACCAAGCCATCAAACCCATCTCTCCCTGGTCAGTATTTGATTACTTAAAGTGGAACAACAGCAGTTGGGCAACTAGTGATTAATTCTAGGGCGCAAGGACATAGAAATCCTGCTTTTTCAACCTGATCCAACTTATCTTAAATATGATGGAAAATGCCATAGCTATTGTCTATTTTTCAGGCTATTCCCTCAGTCTCTGACTGCTTTTTGGTTGCTGAGATATTTTTATGGCACAGAGGAAGGAAAATAAAGTCAGGACCCTGGAGTGTCTCAAAACCTGCTCTCAACACTAAAAACTTTTAAAAAATATACAGAACAAAAAATATGATTCTGTCCACCATTATAATTGAGTACTTTTGTTTTATTTTTTCACAAAAAAGAGGGGTTTTTTTCTTATTTGCGAACTTTGAAACTCTGACCCTCTATACTTTTCAAATTTTGTGTTTAACTTAGTGCCTCTCACAGTATCCTTCTCAACAACATGTGCAGCACACAGCTGGAAAAACACATCATGGACTAGGTGAGCAGGTGGCTCACAGGTCAAGAACAGAGGGCAATAGTGAATGGGGTAATATCAGACTGGTGACCTGTCACTAGTGGGGTTCCACAGGGCTCCACCCTGGGCACTGTGCTCTCCAACATCTTCATAAATTACTTGGATGCAGGACTGGAAGGGATACTGAGCAAGTCTGCAGATGACACAAAACTGGGAGGAGCTGTTGACTTGCAGGCCCTGCAGAAAGATCTTGACAAATGAAGGGCTGAGCAATCACCAACCATACGAAGTTCAAAAAGTGAAAGTGCTGGATTCTGCACCTGGGATGAGGCAACCCTGGATGTATGGACAGACTGGGGAATGGGATGCTGGAAAGCAGTGCCACAGAAAGGAATCTGTGAGTCCTGGTCGATGGCAAGTTGAATATGAGTCTGCAGTGCCCTGGCAGCTAGGAGGGCCAACCGTGTCCTTGGGGGCATCAGGCACAGCATCGCCAGCTGGGAGAGGAAGGGGACTGTCCTGCTCTGCTCTGCACTGGGGAGGCCTCACCTTGAATATTGTGTGCAGCTTTGGGCACTTAAACATAAGAAAGATATTAAGCTATTGCTGAGTGTCCAAAGGAGGGCAATGAAGATGGTGAAGGGTCTTGAGGGGAAGCTGGATGAGAAGTGGCTGAGGGCACTTGGTCTGTTCAGCCTGGAGAAGAGGAGACTGATGGGAGACCTCACTGCAGTTACAGCTTCCTGGTGAGGGGAAGAGCAGGGGTAGGCACTGATCTCTTCTCTGAGGTGACCAGTGACAGGACCTGAGGCAATGACCTGAAGTTGTGACAGGGGAGGTTTAGATAGGATAGTAGGAAAAGGTTTTTCACCCCGAGGGTGGCTGGATCATACTCTCGGGCACATGGTGTGATCCTTGAGACGGTCCTGTGCGGGGCTAATGGTTGGAATTCATGGTCCTTTTGGGTCTCTTCCAACTTGGCTTATTCTGTGAAAATTTTCTTTCATAACTAATTTGAAAATATTTAGGGATTTTCTGAATAAGTCTTTTAAGATCTTCCTCAAATATAAGGTGGTCTACGTTAAATGAGTATTTACAAAAAACCACTCTCTACTTAAAATGTTATAATAAATGCTGTGCATGGTATAAATGTGCTAAAAAGCAAGATAATTATCTGCAAACCAAATGTCATGCACACTTTATATTCCTAGTAGACATAACTATATCAACAAGAAATTTTTGGAGTAGCAAAAATGCATCTGCACTGGGCAGTTTTAGAGTTAATGCTAGGATACTAATATTTAGACACTGTTCCATATTGTTTGCTGTCCTACAGCCCTATCATGACTTTACATCAATTATCACACCATATATAACTCTAATGCCTGTTGCAGCTAACAGCAGTCCTCTTAAAATCCCTTTGATGAAGGGTCTTGAGTCTGGTGTATTGAAACACACGTATTTTGGGATATAATATTTTACAATTCTGTAGACATCGTAGTACACTTGGTAACAATGATTCCTCAGCACAGGTTGCTCTATCATTTGAGCTATTTATGTGCTGTCATGTGAGGGCAAATGGCACAGTAAATACATTAAGAATTATTGAGTGGATGTGGAAGGCTGTATCAAATTGAATTCACTGAATGAAATCTTAGTTTGTTTACACACAGTTAAGTTTCCCTTTCCTTCTAGGAATCAAGAGCTTAAGAAGTTTGGAAGATGTACTCTTTCCCCTGAGGATTTCTTTGGACCTTACATACACAGCAGAAACCATTTTGTGCTGACACTTGGATTTGAGGGTCTGAGAAGCAGGGAAACAAGTCTGAATTTTTCTTGTCAGACATGAGTCATAGTGTGATCTGAGTTTTGCTTTTCTAGTAGCAATATTGAGAAATAATAGCAATGAATCAGGTAAACAACTAGGAGATGTACACTTCAGCTCTTACCATTGTAAAGAGTACAGCCTAGAAAAGACATGTCATCAAGTCCAATGTCTCCAGTGAAACCATCTCCTACAGTACCTTTCACCAAGATCTAGGGAAACAAGAATTACAAAAATATTTTTCAATGTATATTAGACTTCCACTATTCATTAAATACTTCATATGAATTGATAGAGGAGTCATTTTCCATGTTTCACACTTAAAATGAAAGTAAATTTATTCTAGGGGACACATTCTATTTAGAGACATTTTACAAAAGAGACTAATAATTATCAGCTTTCACCGGTGGTTACATTAATCACAGTGAACCAGAACCAAATGGTTGGTTCACAATGGTGTAAATTCATTGAAACATCATTGTGATATAAAATGATGACAAGACATTATCCTAAGTGTCATATTATGATTAGCTTCTCTGGTACTTATTGCAATAACATTAATCATGCTTAAATATAGTAACACTTGTTTGAATAAATTATAGACACATACAAACCCCAACGTAATGAAAGCAATTAAGGAGGTTAAAGAAGAGCTATGTAACCTTTTAAAGAAAAATATTCTGCTATTTCATTGGAGTTGTCAATGTTGTATTTGTTCATTTTCTCATTATTGTCTGCTGCCAAGGGATGGGAGAGGTTAGTGCTGTGAAATACTCCCTGTAACGCTAAATAAACCTCCTTTCTTCTGACTGTTGCTGAGTGGTAAATATCTAAGCAGATGACTAGGGAACCATTTAGTAACAATTTTCTTAGTTTAACTAATTAATATATCCCTATTCATAAAGATAGCAAAACCTTCTCAAACCGGGCAATTTGAAAAAGGTAAGTCTATGTTTTTCTGATCCAATAGAGTTCAAATGTTAATGTTATTTCTTTGCCATTTTTTAAAATACTTGTCACATACTGCACACACACATTCAAGCTTCCAGATTATTCTCAAATGCTGCACAAAATTTCAATTTTTTTTTTTTTTCAGTTTATTCCTCAGTTCAAAAGAACATTCCGACAAAGGAATAAAGAGAAATAGTGGCAAAAATATGGCAGTACTGCTTCACAGTACTGTCAGTTGTAATATTTCTGCTGTGATTTACTTATTTGCAATTTTTCTGCTATTCTGAAACTGCATGTGAGTAGTAGATTTATTACTGATGCTGACATCACCAGAGTAAATAAAAATTATTACACTTCATTTATACATGATGTCTATTAGACAAAATAAGTAGGTATACTAAAAGAAGTATGTCCCCTAGTATGGATATGTTCAAGATAGGTTATTTTAGAATAAAATATATCTAATGTGAATGACAATAATAAATGACATCATTGCTTGTTACAGATCTCATTTTTTCCCTAAGAATGCCCACAAATATTCTTTACAGTATTACCCCAGTCTTTTGTTTCCTGTTTAGATCAAAATGGGGGTAATGTTACTGTATTGGTAACTAAACAAAAAAAAAGGCTAGAAATAGGACAAAGCAAGGTATCTATTGTTTGGAAATGCCATGCAAGAAACTTTATCATTCCAATATGACAAAACTCCTTCTGATGTAATTTTGACTGGCAAACACACAGCAGTTTATGTGTAATTTTGAATTTGTTTTCAAAGCATGAAAGATTAATTTCTAATACTCAATTACTCACTAATTAGCTAAAATTCAGACAAAGAGGCAGACAGTTGGTTTACTAACACAATTATTACTAAGATAAACCCAAGTGCCCTCAAAACTACACTAATTTCCTTCCCTTGAGAAAGTTGCACCCATGCAACAGGCAGGAATAAGTTTATAGAGAGATTAAAAGCATCCAAAGCACATGGTGGCAGGACGCAGTTCTGTAGGGGTAATTGAAGTCAGAAAATCTCTGAATTGTTAGAACGTTAATTAAGACTGTATTGTATAAAATCTCCACATCCAAATTAATTCTTTCATTTATTTATAAGCTTGGGGAGGCTGAGGTTTGGCATGTAGCATGAACATATTAGCAACACAGAAAATGTAACAGAGGTGTAGATATAGACTTAAAACCATAAAAAGACCAATTTATGAGTTAGTGCCTCAATATGGAATATAGTCTCTCTGCACCTGTGGTTAAACATTAACCACTTAAACTAATTTGCCAGCTGTAATTCTGCAAACTTCATAAGCTATTATTAAACAATCTCCAGGGAATTCATCCACCACAAAGCTCATTTCACATCTCATTTATTATTTGAAAGAGAATAAATAGTTCCCAATTTCTTATTTTCAGAACTCGAGATCCAGTCTCAATGAAATCTATAAAGGTAGCAAAAGGTATTCTACATAAAAAAGAGGGGGAAAGAACTCCATGAAAAGCAAACTGTATTAGAATGACAATCTGTATATATAAAAGGATTGCTTAAGACTTTGAACAAAATAGGCTTTTGAAGGGTGCAGTAACATTTTGACAAGTGTTAATAAAGAAATCACAAGGGGTAATATTGTTCTGTACTAATGTTCAGTTTTTACAGCAGTGCTAATTTCTGTCACTAGCCAATTCCCACTGCGGGTTAGCAAAATAAATTCTTAATTTCCATACAACCATAGCTTAAGATGGAATGGAATTAATTTCAAAAACTGTGATGTATTCAAATTTCTAAAGATTTCTAAATGTTTAGGAAGTAGTGAGATTAGTTCTAATGTACTTCAAACTAGTAATTTTGCCAAACAATATCTCAGGTTTGTCACAGAAAATGTCAACAGGGTTACTTAATGATTTTATTAGTAGTTTGAGCATGCTAATTTTGGTTAGGTTTGCTATGATTATTTCTGGCAAGAGATCATGTGATTTGGTTTGAAGAGGAAAGGACAACCAGACAAAAGGATAATAGTTCAATCACTGACAAAACAGTTTGTCATCAAAAACTTTTGTTGTAACTTACTGAAAGCAAATGCAGGATTGAAATTCATATACTTTTCACTGCATATATCTGAAGTAAACTACTCCTATGTTTTAATGCTAGGGATAAATAAAGAAAAATTTCCAATACATTTCATCAAGAAATGTAACAAATTCCTTGTGAAATGATGGACCCTTTGTAATTACAGACAAAGGACAAGCCATGGAATCAAGCTTCAAAGCTCCTCTTCATCAAGATATCGTCCCCCCGTGACTATGTCACAATAAATCTTCACTACATGATGATTTTTTCAAGAACATGTGAACACAGTCCTATTCCTATAATAATATTGCAAGAAGTACATTAAAAAGGAAACTATTTAGCAAGCAAATATGATTTTTTCAGAAACACTTTCAATTAAAAAAAATCTGAGATATTTAGATTTAATTTTGACTTTCTGAGTAGTTATTAGTTCATGTAAAATAAGACTTACTGACTTCTTTGATAAGTGGACTTTGATAAGTGCAAACACAGTATTTTATTCCTCCCTGGTTTTGTTTCTCTGCTTCCTCAGCTGCAAAGGAGTAGGCACTGCAGGCTGAGACTATTTCCTAAATCTCTCATCTAGATGTCAAGTAGTTGCATCCTGACTACATGGCACTGATCGTTTCCTCTAGACCTTCTGTAATATGGTTTCTCTTTGGCAAAAACCCCTGGGTGGTTGGGCAGCTCTGTCATAGCATGGTGCAGCTTTCCCCTTCATGAGGCAAATGACTAAACACTTTTATTGTGTTGCAGGGAGCCCTTGTGTCCCAAAAGCAAGTACAAGTGGAGACACTCCATAAGCTTTTGGAAAGATTATCAGCATTGGGTCACCACAACATTTTAATGATACACATAGAAAAGCTTGAGATGGCACTGCCTTTCTTCAAAGCCCATCAGCCCCTTTTCCTTTGTGACCGTCAAAAATGCTTTAGAGATTAATATCTGAAGACTTCAAAAGTTGAAATAAAGTCCTTTCACAAAGTTATCCAAATGAATTGTTACCAGTGTTCTTAAGGTTATACACATCAAATATGAAAAATCTTGTGTCAAATATTTGATGTTTTACAGTGCTTGGTTTCATAAGATACTGAAAAACACTACTCATAGTTCAGTAAAGCATTTCATCACCCTTCACGATAAGCTTATGAACTCTCATGCTGATTTATGATGTTTTTCAAAGCATTTCTCTAAAGTGTAGGGATGAATCACAATTCTATCCTGTTTCAGACTCTTCAGTGATGTTGGTGGGACTGCTGACAAGCATAATATTAGTAACTGTTTACATATTCTGGAAGTCTTTACTTTGCTGTATTAAGGCCACAAAATTTCACTCAAGAGAAAAACTTCTGTTTTCACTTTGTATTTTTAGCACTGGGCTAATTATTGAAGAAGTATTTTGTTGTCAGTGCCTAAAAATTTCTGAGATACTAAATTTGTAAACCAACATGATTAGCCTGCCCACTTGGGAAACATTTATATGGCAATTATAATTATAGAGCTATAATTAATGTGATGGCTACTTTTGAATTAATCTACAAAGATATACAGATGTCTTCCTTCTTTTCTCCCAACCACTGTTATGCCCAGACATTATAAGGAAGGAAGAAAGGAATTAAATGAGTAAATAAATAAATAACAGGATTCTGGCTGGTTACTGTATCAAATTCCTGGGCCATATGGTCCTGAAATATCAGTCACACATTGCCCAGGATGACTTCTTATGACCTGAGTACTTCTGCCCCTCCCTTTTTTACACTAGAGCATTTCAAGACATCAAGGGCTGCATAAAGACAATGCCACACCTCTATCCTGAGATAGAGAAGCCTGAATAGGATTGAATGAACAGACTGGTATCTGACATATTCAGTGCTTACTCTTAAGGCAATTCTTCCACTCTGAGCTAGAGTGTCCTAAGAGGAGACATGCACTGCTTTCTGTTCAATGCTTATGGAAACATCTGTGTCAGCAAAAGTTAATTACCTGTTTAGCAGCAAATGCTAGTGAGCAATGGGATTACTATTACATCTTTTGCCTAATGATGTGGACATTTCTTGATCCAAAGGATTTTTCCTGATGAATTTACATGAAACTGCTGCTCTTACATCCACACATATGGCTTTAGCCTCCCAAAGTAAGAAAACAATAGCACAGAGATATGACCAGAACACGTGACTCTACAAGAAATCCTGTCTTCCTTAAAGACAGTGAGTTTTTCTATATTCTTCAGTGGAGTAGAATTTCTACATTTTTCCTTAATTCTACTATAAGCATACTCAATAAACAGAAAGATTATGAAAAACACTTTAAAAATACTTTGCTGAATATAAAGCATAGAATTATGGAAGGAAATTTAATTAAAGCTCCAATGAAGTACAGCTTTCCTGTGATCTTTCCGTTACCTTTTCCAAGGTGGCTTCTAGATCCATTAAAAGAATGAGAAAAAAAGTTACTAACATTTTCCTTCTTGCAGTTAGCCAAGTCTCATTTTCCTGTTCAGCAATAGCTGATAAGTAATATAGTAGTATCAACAGGAAATTTGAAACACTACTCTTAATTTTCAAGAAAGCAAAACTCCTATCTTACATTATTTCCCTCAAATTCAAATGGCTCAACACAGTTTCTCAGTGGGTTGTGGGTTCTGAAAGTTATTGAAAACCTTTCATTACTTCAGGTTCTCTAAATTAAAAATGTTGGCAGTACTTGACGGTTCAGTGGTGTATAGAAAGGTTATTTTTATGTTGCACAATTTCCTTTGAGCAGCCTTCATATAAATAGGGAAAAAAGGCAAAAAACCACCACCTGCCCCCTTTGTCCTCTCCTCTCTCAAGAAAAAAAGATGCAAGGAAATGACAGATGTGAAATTAAGACTACTATTTTCACTGGAAAAGGCAATATTAAAGATAGATTAAAAATTCTTATTTTTCATCCCCTTTGTGCACACACTGGGACTTGATGACATCATGACAAGTCTTCCATGATGTATCAATAAAACAACAGCACAAAGAACATATTATTTCTATTATTAGAGGGGATTATAACTTCATAATATTAAGTACTGTGGTAACACTAAACAAAAGGGCTTTCCCAAAGGACTGAACTAAATCCATGGAATTTTCTGTGAGGGTTTTTTAATATATGTTTTCCTTATTTCTCATGTGATTTCCTTATTTGTACAGTTTTCTATGCTCTGAAATTCACTTGTCAAAAATGGCAATACTGATGTTTAGGAATGATTTTTAAAAAAACTTGTACTACTTTTTGCCTTTCAAATATACTGCATTGCACCACACACGCTTTCGAGATACAAATTCTCAGTATTTTACTTCATACTGTAGGTATTGAATAGCCTTCACTATCAACACAACGTTCACCACCGAGCAAAAAGTCTTATGGTTGTTTTTCACTCCTTCCCCCAAGTGCCCCAATTCCCTCATGGTCCACTCTAAATGTATATTGTTTCCTACCTAGACTGTGGATCGGTTAAGAAGACTGAGAATAAATTGCCCAAACTAGACCCTATACAACAAATCAGAGACCAACAAGAATTGTTAGAAAAAGAGCCATTAAGATGCAGGAAATATGGCTGGATATTGGTGTATTTGAAGTAGTATTGGAGGACTAAGAGTCAACAGAAGCAAATGGTAACATTTAAAGGACAGAAAAAGAAAAAAAAAAAGATTCCTAAACACTAATCTCAGCAGATTATTAGGGGAAGAACAAAGGAGACAAGTAGGAGAAGGAAGATAAGAAATGATAAATTGAAAATTGCAATTGAAGCTGTGGCTTGAGTGAAAAATACATGATGACCAAATCTTTGTGCAGAAATTGCTACCACGGAATGGATGAAAAGCAATAAGAGGAAAATGATGACAAGTGGATATTAGATGTGTAATAAACATCTTAGAGAAGTCCTTGATAAATTCAGAGTTGCTTCAATATAAGATTTTAATGCAAAATTCATATCTGACCAACTGAACATTAACAAACTTCTACCGGTATGTCAACATACACTGCAAATGAGACCCTGAAGAAGGAAGCAAGCAGACAATCAAATCAAGGCACAAGGCTAACAGCACTTGACAATAGTAAACCTGGTTCAATAAGGGTGAAAGTGATTGCAGAAAACCCAAAATCACCGTTGGAATAACCAAGAGCGAGCCTCCCAAAGCACTGAAAGCTGTCTGCAGCACACTGCCCACAGCATGAGGACACATGTACCAGCGGCGGGGTCAGCTGTGTGTGTGTCTCTCTTGTTTCCACAGCAAGAAGAAACCCAGTACATGGTGTTACCACCCAGCCTGTGTACCCATCAGTATGCCACAGGTGGGAGCTTGTAGCCTTGTTATTGTGCTACTAGCCCTTAACAGACTTTTCTTTCCATAATTTGCCAAGTTACTTATTGATTCCATTCACACTTCCTTGTACCCAAAACATCCCTCAGCAATGAATTGTACAGCAGTCCATCCTAAAATACTATTTTCTTTTGGTTTGCTTGTGTTACTTAGTGATTTCACAGAGCATCTCTCATTCTCTGTAGTGGTCTTTCTCTATGAAGCTTCTCTGTGACACTCTAGATTAAATGTGTCTCTGCCATCATATCTCAACCATCTGTCTTTCTAAAGGGAATGCTGGTTACCCAAGTTTTTAATGAAACGGTTAAATATTTCTATATGTTCCCTGTTCCCCCCCCCCCCCCCCCCCCCATTTTAATGGTACAAAGATAAAGGCAAATGCACAATTACTTTGATTTGTTTTCTTACAATAAACATAAGAAAGAACACAAACTCTTCAGAACCAGTTTCCTTCTAACAACATTCTAGTAAAAATAATTCCCAGCTATGTGTGCTGATATGCAACTGTAACAGGCTGAAACATGGTCTCTTCACATTGCTTTCCACATAGCAAAGAATACTTCTCCTTGGGAAAATAAAGAATTATGCACACTCTTATAGAAAAGCTGCATGCAAGAAGTTTGGTTAAATTTGGTCACCCCATTTTCTGGAGTACATCAGTGTAAGTCCAGAATTTCAGCCTGACGCTTATCAATTATTGATTAGAGAAGACTGAAAAATTTACACACTTAAGTCAATCTACAAAGGTATTGATGTTCCAAGCCACACTGCAAATTTCTCTGTGAGGGGCTGTGAAATGTAACACAAGATCTAGAACCTGTAATTTCCATAGTTCTGGTGATTTTTACGTAGGAAATGAAATTTTACATTTTCTTCCTTCAAGGATGTTATAGCTAATGAGGAAGACTAGCAAGTCATTATTTTGTCTTAAATTGGTACAAAGGGTATTTAGTCTACTATAGCAAGTCCACCTGTGCTATTCATGTATGAAATATAATTATCCCCATTAGAAATGTATAAAAGAAAAACATTACATTCTGAAACCTCAAAAATTGCCACAGCAGACTCTTTTTGTTTGAAACTGAACTCAAAACAACTTTGAAAAATAGTTCATAAAGTAAAATTATACCAAAAAATCCATTTACCACTAGAATTCTGAGTTTTTCATTACAGAAATGCCTGGTGGGGTGGGGATGTTGATCAATCCACTCTCTCCTCAGAAAAGTAATTTCAAGAGACAGAATTGCGGAAATAACTGAAGAGTGAGCTTTGTGATGCTGTTTCACTCATTTCATAGCAGATCATCAGAAACTCCAAGGAACAATCTCTATCTCATCTCACTGAGGAATAAAAAGAAAGGGAGTAGAGTGTGAAAAAGAACTGTCTGTGTGATTGTAGCCATCTGGCTGGCAGGAACTTTACTATAAGTTTTAGATCATTCTGTCTCTTTTTTAAATGAATGGCAAGAGCTTGGATGTAAATTATGTATATCCACCACATAGGTATGAGACTCCGAACAAGAATTCCTAGGACATTTTAAAAAATACATATATAAAAAAATAGCATAACATACTAAATAGTAGTTGGAGAAAGGAGGTTTGTTTGTATTTGTCTTCATAGAACATAGTGCTATTCTCTATTCATAGCAAATGTCTCATTCTACAATCGTTATTCCATGACTTTTCAAGCTAATACATAATTGATAAAAAGAATAAAATTGTTAGTGGATTTTGTTGGTTACTTTTCTTAATCACTTATGATACAGGAAAATACCGAATGCATTTTATATCTACTTAATTGCAATTTTTTTTTACTTATAAACTTTTATAAGATAATATTTTTTCAATGAACATTCATTATTTATTTTCTTCTGATTTTGGTCCTTGTTTTCCATATTTAAATGGAGAAACTTTTATATTTGAAGGGACAAGTGAGGTTTTATATATTATATTAAGAATGCTATTTTTTTTTAGTAATGATGACAAATATAGCATTAATGGTTAATGATGTACTTAAACACTGTATTTGCATTTTAAATTTCATAAGAGCCAACAGAAAAATACAAGACTGATCTTTATAAAGTCATCAGAGAATGCTTGACTGCCTCATGCATTACTTATATTTTGAAATATCTAAGATCTAAAATCATCTTTATTTACAGTGCTAAAGATATAGATTGCAGATGAGCAAAATGTGAATAATTGCATTGGGCTAACGGTAATTATTAGCTCTTTTTATAATATGTTTTGCAATGAAGCAGAGTTGCCCTGAGTCTCTTAGGATGGACACGAGAGATTTGGGATTTATATTATAACTAAAAGGACTGAGATACAGAATTTTTCCATTGTACACATCTTGTCATTTCCTTTTTTTTTTTTTTTTCAGGATCCAAAGAAACTTGAGTGAATAGAGCAATCTAAGACAGAAACACTTATCTAAGATGTTAAAATAAAATATTTGCACTTTATTCTGAGT
This sequence comes from Hafferia zeledoni, assembly GCA_035583235.1. Taxonomy (NCBI): domain Eukaryota; kingdom Metazoa; phylum Chordata; class Aves; order Passeriformes; family Thamnophilidae; genus Hafferia; species Hafferia zeledoni. The sequence goes on from JAWWEV010000083.1 coordinate 18,753,892, forward strand.
AGAAACTATTTCAAGTGTTAGGATTACTCCAAGATAAAAGCAAACACTATTCATTATCAATATAAGTAGGTTACCACAGACAGAATCTTATTTTACTACCTTTTCAAGTGCTCTTTTAAGGAAATACATGTAAGGAAACTTCTCAGGGAGAAGAAAATAAAGGCAGATCAAGTAAAGAAACCAGGGCACTTAACAGTGTTTTTTTTTCTGTTTAAATAGGTGTCCCATATAATAAAAAGAATCTTTTATAAGGATTTTTCTTTTAACTTGAACTTTCCCAATTAAAAAACCCAGCATAGTTTCTCGAAGATAAAATCTGTTGCAGAGGAAGGGAAACTCTAGATCGATAAAGTTGCAACATTTTTACAAGCATATGTAATTTGGACCATTTTTTTTTTACTTGTCAGTATTAGTATTGGACAGAGATGCTTAATTCTGGCTCAAAACCAGCATTTCTTTCATTTAAATAAATTAGTTCTCAACTTACCTTTTCCTCATCCAGCTACTCCTGTTCCTCTCATTGATGTCACATTTAACACTGTGATGTAAAACATCTGACAGAATAGCAACAAATGTCAGCCATGGCTTAATGGCAGCTAGAACAAAGGTTTCCTGACAAAATTAAGATTCTGAGGTTTATTGGGAGCTGCTGTGAGCCCAGGGAGTCTGCATGTGATGATCCCTTTGGGTTTCTGCCAGAGCATTTCATTAAAGGGCCTGTAGTTTCATATCTAGAGAGTTCAAAACTTTCAAATGGGAATTTGGCTTTCAAAAGGTTCTCAAGTGCCTTTCTTTGCTGTTTTGAATTTTGGGCTAACAACCCCTTCTTTTCCTAGCAGTTAATATGTAGGCACGATTGTTTACAAACTCCCAAAGTTGGCTTCCCATGCTTGGCAAAATAAACTGAAAATGTGAATTTAAGGAATTTACTATTCATAGTGGTTCTGGGAATGTGGTAAACAAATTACCTACTTACAGAGGGAGGAAAGAGGAAGAGGAGATATCATAGATCTATGATTATCTTGTACATTTAGAAGAGAAAAAGCACAGACTTGGACCATCCTTATTCCCCAAATCTGATATTTTCTATTTACTACGGATCTCTGAAAATACTGAAACAGCTGACAAGATGCTCTGGCTAGAGATGGAAAAGATGATGAAGCAAAGACATGTAATTTGACCAGAAAATTATTAAAATGCTATATCTTATTTTTAAACTTCCATGGGAAAAAAAAATCCATTCTCAAGTGAATCTAAACATTTCCTTTGAAATACTGAGGTGACCTACAACACTTTAAGCACATGGTGTGAAAGCAGTAAACCTCTAACTCTATAGGGTGTGGGGAATACATCATAAATATAAAAGCTACAGCTTTAATGCTGTTACCTAGCCAGTAGACAGCTCAAAACTAACTGAGAGGCTGTACTAGTCCATATCTCAGTAGTAATACATCAGAGAAAAAGTCATAGCAGTGTGAAGAATGTTCTCCCATGTGTCTGTAGGTCTGGAAGTATCCAAACACAATACACTTAGAAGAAAGATTGGAAAGAGAATAAAAACAAGATTGGAAAGACATGCACTTGTCAGCTTAGTGGAAATAGAACGAAATTTGCTCTTTTCAACAACTCTGAGTTTTGAAGGGTCATAGGTTGTAACAGAGCAAGCTCCATTATAAGATACACAATATACAATAATGAACATCAAATCTTTATCTCTTTCTTCAGAACAAACGATACCTTACATCTCATGTCCCTCAAAAAATGACTATGAAAACTAAAACGACATTGAAAGAATATAAGATCTTTGAAATTCCCTGCACAGAATTGGGCAAGTACAGCAGAAAACCCTATGACACTAACACATGAAAAATATTTTCAGTTACTGAACAGACCTTCTTAATCCTCAGGAGGTCAAATATAGTACACATTGGTTTACAGCTCTTTAGAGAAATTACTAGACATAGGATATGATGAAGGCAGGAGGAAGGGAAGGCAGGCAGGCAGGTGCCTCTTTACAACCACAGTAGGGCTAATGTCTTTTTCTTCCATATGGGATAGAACTTTCCTCTACCTAAAATAATCTTTTGGGAAATAAATTTGAACAATCTAAAGAAAATATTGCATTATATCAGATTTAAAAGGAAGACGGAAGATGTTTTTTTTCAATAACATGGGGGTGGGAGGGCAGGGGGCTGTTAATTTTACGACCATGTGACAATCAATTGAACTAATCCTGCAGAATGCCCCTACCAGAATAAACTGATCACACATAGCAAAAGGTAAATAATACATAAAATATTTAAAATGTGAGAAAATATGTCACAATTTATAGTTATAACTGATTCTGATCATATCTGTCTCCAAATGATATTTGATTGTTAGCTTAGCCTGGCAGCTAAATATTTTGAAGTGGTATCTTTTCTGGCATTATAAAATTAAAGATTAATTTGTAATTCTGGAGAAATAAGGCAGAGTAGAGGATATTCCTTTTAACAGTCTTTACATTAATGAATCAAAATTTTTGCCAAGTGGTTTTGCAATAGATTTGGATAAGCTTTTTTTCCCACCAAATCCTTGAAAAATAAAAATAACATCTACTTTAAATAACACGTGTTCCTGTTCCAAACTTTAAAATGAAGAGCTTTAGGGGGAAAAGTTAATGCAACAAACCCAAGAAAAATATTTTACGTATTTCCTCAAAAAACCCTACAAATGTATTTCAGAGCAAAATTAATCAGACAGTTACAAATAGCTTTGAAATTGTCCAGTCATATATATACTCTTATTGTTTTACAATGCAAGAAATAACCACTTCACAATCTAGAAAGATCCTACCTGAAATGGCTTAGTACTGCTGATGTAGAGCGTCTGTCTGATCCACCTGTTTCCTTGGTTTCCAAACTTGTACCACAGTGGCCATCCCAGAGCATTACTCGCAGTTCTTTGGAAGACTGACAGTTTGTAAACTTGTTTTCCAAACATATGATAATGAAAGCGGAAAACACAAGTTCCATTGACAGAAGGGTTGAAGAGAGGACTAAGCAAAACTGCTTTATCTTGGAATTGGCATGGCTCAGAGGATTCCATGTAAATGTAGTGTCCCCTGGCTGTGCCTGTTGTGTGATCCTTTAATGGGCCTGTATTGACTGTGGGGGTTGGACCGTGTATTCTGACCCAGTCAAAGTCATCCTTTAAACTCTGCTCCCAATTGCACAGCCCATTTTCAAAGTTACACTGTAGGTCAGGATCTGAAATGTAAACAGAATACTGTCAAAAAGACCCCCAACCAACAACAAAATACACAGTTTGAAAAGAGGATAATGCTTTAATATCTTTTTTATCCTTGCAAAAATTAAAAATTTCTAATTTACAGAGAAATACCATATCTTGAAAACAGTCCTCTCTAAAGGATAAATATACACTTGTCTGTACATAAAGGAATTACCTTCTCTTTCAAAATATATTGGTCAAACTGTACATAATTTACTGAATAAAAAGCAGAAAAACATTTTATTACCATGTTATTAATTGCATTTATTATTACAATTAAAGTATGAAGAGCTCTTTAACTGAAACTGAACTGAGTAAAGAGTTAAAGCTGGGGTTAATTGAATAAAATAAACTACAGGATACTGTCTTGTAGGTATGTGTAATAAGAGATCTGATATATTTTTGCATGGCAGATGTAGTCCTAAAAATGGGGGTTTGTGGTTTAGATCTTTATTATCCTCACTAATAGTAGCACAATAGCTTTTACAAGGTTAAATTCAAGAGAGGTCTTTATAACATAACTGCACTTTTTTTATTTGACAGCAAGGCAAAATATATTGATTAGCCCAATTACATCTAATGTAAAACAATAAAATGTGTCAGAGGTGGTGAGTTTGCATTCCAGCTTTGCAACTGCTCTTCATAAACAGAAACTGAAATGATAGCCAATTCTCCTTTTTTTTAATTAAGCTGTTACATTTAATGATGTTTAAAACTGCAACTCATATCTTACTGTCGACCTCAAAGTAGTTTATAAAGAAGATAGACATTCCACAAGGGGGAAAACCAAGATAGGCTGGAAAGTCTTCACTTTCTTTTAAATTCAGAGCAATTTTAAGTTGATATTCAGCAAATATCACTGCAGACTAATATGCCCTCAAGCATGTAAGGTGTCCCCTGTTTCTCAAACTGATTGCGATTTGCATAATTTAGTTACCTCAAGATGTGATAAAGTAACTTCTAGTTAATTTTATTTTATATTAATGTTCTTGAGTTCTTAAAATTGATGAATGCATGTTTCAGGGAGAAAACCATAACAGCACCCTTCAGCACTACAAGGTGAAGGTCAAAAACATGAATGACTCATGGCTTTCCTCAGTACTTACAAGTTCTTTCCTTGGAAGGGACAGTTATGTCCAGCATGACTACTATCTTTAGTACAGATATTTTAACATTTTTTGATAAGTAGAGTATAGGTCATAAGAAGAGATAGGACATACACTTCTCTCAGCTCATCAGTACATCTTACACTGCACTTCCATCAGTATAATCAAAAATAGCATGTTGACCAAAGTAAGCTAGCAGACTGCAAATCCTATCTTTTAAAATAAACTTGTAATGTGTGCTTGTGTTTTACATGAGTTAAAGAAATATGACTGGTTTGAATAAAGGAAATTGAATTCCATTTACCCTCAGTAGTAACTCATACACATTTAGGTTTAAAATTATCATTCTGTTTCATCAGTAACCATATTCAATGGAATCATCACTGGCTATGACATTGATAGACTGTAACAGTTCTGTGCTTTTTCACTCCAGTGATGAATTGGCAAGTAAATTTTTGAGTGATGTAAAATAAGGAATAATGGAAAGTACTTACTGCAGTTGTCTTCATCTGATCCATCCCCACAGTCATCCACAAGATCACAGACCAATAAACTGTCAATACATGCTTTTGTCTCTCTGCACCAGAAGTGATTTGGACCTTCACAACTTAATGCTGGAGGTGGTAGAGCACAGTTTTCAAATCTAATATCATCAATAGCTGAAATGCCGTCATAAACACCCAGACTGATTTTATCAAGTGAAAATTGGAAAGGATGTGGAAGGCGTCCAAGCTGAATGACTGCCTTCAACCATTGACTTCCCTCATTGTAATATATCCTCCAGAGGACAGTAGGCTGTTTCAGCCCATCCACAAGCAATTGCAGCTCTGCTGCCCCAACCGACTGCCCATAATTGTAATACCTAAAATGATAGAAAAAGAATGTTAAATGGGCAAATGATGAAAATGGACCACATCAGGAACAATGACCAGTATCTTTTCTGTTACATGTGTATGACATATAGGAAGTACATAGTGCCTGTTTCCAGTTTACCTGTAATGCAATCCATTTTCTGAATGAAGGTAGGATAGGATGCTATATCAGTCTAGGCCTCATTTCAAGAACTGATGATTTTGAGAGAAGAATCATACTTCATTATATTAAGCCCCATAACTGAAGAGACATGTTTGGTTTCATATTAAGCAACAAGCACTGTTTACTCAAAAGCGTGATTTTTTTTTTTCTAAATTTAATTCAGCACATAATTGTAAAGTTTCAAGAATGAAAAACAGAAAATGAATACAAAAGTACACCTTGTATCTATGTTAGTTACTGTTCACATCTTGCTTTTTACAGCATTTTTGGAAGATCTCAAAGCATTTAAAAATAATCAATACTTAGGCTGGCAATTGCACAACAAAACTGAAAGCAGAAGCAGAAATATAAGCACCTTGCAATTTCCAGACCTATCCTCCAAATTCAAATACTAAGACTTGGATAAAAAGACATTTTCTCTTCCTATGTCAGATGTATTTGACTTTACTGAGACAAATTGCACTTAACATCAAGGTCAGGCCAAACATTTATTTAAACAGTAGCACCGATTTGACCTTAGCAAACAAATTATTGCAGTTAAGTTTTTCTGTTCATCTTTGAAAGAGATTGCAGAAAGTCTGAGACAAGAAAATAACTGTTTGAATTTGGTTATTGATTTATTTTTTTGCAGGATGGGAGGTTGGTGGTTTTGTTTGCGTTTTTTCATCGTGTAAATAAAAAAAGAATTGGAAGCAAAGCAACAATTCTCACTCTGGAGCTTTTGCTTAAAGATGATGAAATCTAATTTTGGATACTGTAGGTTACTCAAGGAACTACGAGATTTTTCAATCCTTTCCAGTTCTTGAACAAAATTCCACATTTGCAAATTTATTTAACTAAAGAATTGTTCCCAAAAGGCTGTAGTATTTGCCCATGTATATGCAGGCACAAGCCTTTGCTATAATTTTGCTCAGAGCCTGACAACAAAACCATCCCTTGTTTCAGTTCTGTTCTGAGTTCTTGAGCTTATGCCAGTTTATTTTTCATGAAGACAATGTGCTTACAGAATAAAAATAAATAAATACTTCAGAGGAAGTTATGTATATTGCAAACTATAACCTCAATTTCAGTCCAAGAGAAGCAATGTGAGATGATCCAGGAATCTTATATCTAAATTATTTCATACCAAAAGGACAGTGTGCAATTTGATCCACTTTGCCTGAACTTTGGGCTTCGCAGCCGAGCTATTTGTGAAATGCTGCTGCTTTTCTTCAGAATGAACATAAAATGACCTATTAAAATAAAAACAAAAGCAACTTTTCAGAATGAAGACATAATGAGTTTCTAAAGGCTCTTAAAACATTCATGGCTTCCACTTAAACTCTGGTTAAAGAGCAGGTTTATCTACTCCATTTCTGTGTTTCTAGGCCTGGCTTTTCCTACCTTCAGGTGTGTTGTAGGTATGATCCCGTGGAGGAGCTTGCTTCTGAAATGCAGGTGGAAGAGCACTACTGGAACTTCTGACCCAGTCAAATTCATCTGCATTTACAGTTTCAAGCCAGCCACAGCTGTCTCTTTCAAAGTCACATACAGCAGCTGAAATGAAGAAAGAGACATTTTATACCACATTACTAAACAAGCCTTGCAGTATGAAAAGCCCCATCCAATCTGGCTTTGAACGTTTTCAGAGACGGAGCATCCACAACTTCTCTGGGTAACCTGTTCCAGTGCCTCAGCACCCTCACAGTAAATAATTTCCTCTATACATCATGTTTTCCTCTTCTGCATTTTATAAGAAATGCTCATCAAATCACAAAATTGTACTTCCAAGTCCTGCAATTATAGCAGGCTTTTAATGGAAAACATTAAGAAAATTATTTGAAGATTTTTAAGCAATATTTTCTTAACCATGTACATAAAATAAATAAATAGGCAGGACTGACAGAATTCTATTATTATATTATAGCTCTTATTACAAATTACAGTGGTCATATTATGGTATAGAATATGCATGTTTCAGAATCACATGAAGTCTTGTGGGGAATAGAATTATATCAGTGTTTATTTGTGGAAGATATAGGAGGACTTTTTATTTGTTGGATTTGGGTTTGTTTTGATTTTTTTTTTTCCTCTTTAGAAACTGTGCCACATCAAGTTATATATGCTTTTCATAAAGAATGAAAAATTAATAATTAAATACATTAGTATTATTGCTGGCTATGGCTTCTAAAAATACAAGGCTTTGTGGATTATTTATTAAGCAAAGCATGTAGAAATTCAAAGTTATCTTGAAAGAATCATTCCACAAATATGAAAAAACCAAATAATGTTTAAGAGATCAAAGAAAATATAATTTTGCTATACATATGGTGTATATGAGTCAGAAATGTCAATGATAAAAAGATGTAGATCAAATGTAACTAAAAAATAGGAGGAAGACTTTTTTGACAGAATGTTTTGATAGAATTAAATGAAGACAAAATATACCTACAAACATTCAAGGACCTAGGCATGAGAGAAATGACTGAAAATCCCCTGACAGAACATAATTATAAAAGAATATGGACAGCTATTTTTGATTTGCTTTCTGCTAGATAGAAGAAACCATTCCATATTCCCAGCAGAACAGCAACAAAGAATATGACAGATCTTGGACACAGATGGTTACACCAAATGAGGCAAATAAACAAGACAAAACTGTTAAGTCTGAGCCCAGATTTCTTGCATCTGTAACTTGTAACACGGACAAAACACAAAAGAAAGGATGCACTAGACCATTTAGTTTAAGCATGGGTGAATACATTGAGATAAAATAACCCCGAAACCTTTGACTGAATCTCAGACCAACTATTGAACAGCTAGGGAAAATACAAGAATAGGGTAAGCTGGTAGAGCCTGGGTGAAATGCACTTGGATCTTGATGCTTGATAACACTTCAGTTACTTAATTGTCTTGTCCATAACTTCTTTTACTGGTACTTCCATTTCAGATAGATTGTCCAGAAAAAAAAGGTTATTGCTTGGATACTTCTATAGTTTCTTTCACAGTGAACTCACAAACTAATCTGCCTTTTCTCCTAATACTTCAGTTTTTGGGTTTCTCCTATTTCTTATTTTTTAAATGCTCTATTTATACGCTATCACATGACCCTATGGCCTCTACCAGGCTGTCTACTTTCAAGTGTTTGATGAATTTATCTTTAGTGTTTCTTAAACTTCTTGCCATCTTGTTACTGAGTTTTTACACTTAACCCTTCAAAATTTGTCATATTTTCTACATTTTTCATTTAAACAATACTTCATCTATCTGTTTGATGCTTTTTAATCTCTAGTAGTATCCATGCCACCTGTATGGATACATTTTTCTTTGCTGCCCTTTTTAGCACCTTTTTTAACAAGCTCTCTCAATACTCATGAAGGAATCAGAGAGATACTGTGAGCATAGCATTTAAGAGTAGTGTTGATACTTGGAGAGAGCTGCCTTTACAGCAGACTTAGTTTTCTCTGAGCTGACTTGTTACCACAAGACTCTAGATCTCTGATTTTGGATTCTTATGCAAAATGCTTTGTCCTTTCCTGGGTTTTGGGGAGCTTTACTTAAAAACTTTCACAATCAGACGTGCAACTTCTCTGTAAGTTGAATGATGCCTAATGGGAATTTAACAAACAGTCCTGCTGAAAATGGTATTTTAAAAACAAATGTTTAAGACATTAGCATTTTGTTAAGACTGAAAGTTCATCAATTTCTACAGTTCCCAAAATCTCCCCTTGTCTATCAGCTTGTATAAATTTATACAGCATGCAAGATTTTATTCTAAAACTGAGATTTAGGAAGAGTTAACTTAGAACCACAGCAGAAGTTTTATGCTTTGCAAGATCAGTAACTGGAAATATGGGGAATGTTTCTTATAATTCTAAGGAGATTTCTATTACTTATACAAAGCAAATAGAAACCAAATAATGTTTATCATTAAACAATTACACCACAAACGTAGCTTTTAAAGAAATAACACATGCATCATTCTCTTTACTTTCCTTCTAACTCAAAGTACATAAAACTCTATAAAAATATGTAGATTATGTCCAGTTTATGAGCTACTCAATTTAAGACTAGCCTTAACATGCTTGTGCTGCCCTAGTTTGTACACCATAGAAGAATAACTATTAAATGCATCTCTCATTTAGGCATAAATAAAATCCATATGTGTATATGTTCAGGCTGGGGGAGAGTTAATTTTCTTTACAGTAGCTGCTATAGGGCTTCATATTGGATTTGTACTGGAAACAGTGTTGATTACTGAGGGATGCTTTAATTATTGCTGAGCAGTGCTTACAAAGAATAGAGGCCTTTCCTGCTCCTCACCCTGCCTCACCATTGTCGAGCTTGGGGATGCACAAAAATTTGACCAAAGGGATATTCTATACAATATGGAGTCATGCTCAGCAAAAACCAAGTGGGGGATGTTTAGAGTGGTGGTGCTTTTCTTCACAAGTCATTGTAATGCAGAATTGAGCCTTAGTCTTCTGGAAACAGCTGAACACCTTCCTGCTCATGGGAAGCAGTGAATTAATTCTTGTTTTGCTTTTCCTGATAAACTCTCTATCTCAACCCTTTACTTTTCTGCTTCTCCCCTGTCCCACCAGGGGAGTGAGCGAGCAGCTACGTGGAGCTGAGCTGCCAGCTGGGGTTAAACCATGGCAGTCCTTTCTGGCACATGGGCTCAAAGGGTTTGAGATAATGAAAGGTTTGACTGAAATGTGCTGGATCGAATTCATAGCTTTTAGTGATGCTTAGATACTAATTGGCACACTCCTGTGCTTGCCGTGGGGCTTGCTTTCCTGACTGTTTATTAGAGCCTAGTGCTCATTAGTAGCTGCTTTATGCTTTAATTGCTTGCTGTACTGCTTATCACCTTACTCTACTGTGCCTGGGAACGTTCTGGTAACAACACAGGTGTGTACCTGCTGGTAGATGACCAGGTCATCAATGTGGCTGTATGGGAAGGAACAGGCTGAACTACAGTGTGAACTCAAGTCAAAGGGGCTGTGACCTGAGGATGAGGCCATATGGGATCAGGACACCCTAGAGCATGGTCTGTGGTCAGGAATAAGCTCATGCCAGATACATCTTGAATCATCTGTGGCCATGGTTATGCCTGTGCAACAGGTGTAACCCTCAAGGGTAAGTCCACGCTGGAGAAGGCACACCTCAAAGTGTCTATGACTTTGGATAAATCGGTGCTGCAACAGGTACACCTTGAAGTATCAGTAACTGTGCATAGGGTCATGTTGGAGCACCTCAAAGCACAAGACCATGGATAAACTCATGAACATATGTTATATTTTTATCAAAATGTAAGTTATTTCATATTTATTTTATATATAAACCCATATAATTATTCCTGATGGTCCACAAAATAAGTAGACAGAGAAAAAACAAACAACAACAAAACCACAAAAGACCTAAGGGAGGAATTAGCAAAGGTCAGACAGAATATCCAGAATACATTCATGTTACCAGATTATTTTCCAACCTGATCTTATTCCTATTCCATCTTCACAGTTCTTATATTCAAAAAGTGAGCATTTAGAATCCACCAAGTGCATAGGATTTAGACCTTAGAAATCATTCTTTTCACTCATCTTCCAGAGCACAAACACGCAGTGTGACAGGTATGTTATTCACTGCTGTAAATCTGCAGTTTGAAAAAGGCTGCCACTTTTGTCTTCTGCTTCAATGCATGAAAGTCTTGTACAATAACTTTATGGCCATAGCAAATTCTTCACCCTTAGAAGAAAAGCTATGATCTACTAGTCAAGGGTAGTAGCACTCAAAAAAAGAAAACATTATATACCTTTTTTTCTGTTGTTGTTGTTTTATACTTTTCACAACTAATCAGAATAAATTTGAACTATTTGTTCAGTTCAGAACATGTATTTTTGTAAAATGCAACTAAGAAACATGGAAGAAAGAATAATCTCATCATGTGTCAGTATCAAGAACATGAATGTGTTTCTAAGGCAAAAAGATCAAATCAGAGAATACAAATTCACTGACAGCCTTACATATGAAGAGAAAGTTTCTTGCAAATCTGGGAGCTCAGAAATCTACTTTTAGGTTAAAAAAGACAGTACAAGAAGTGGAAATCTTCAGCTGAATTCTTCCAGGCCTGACAGAAAAGAATTGATTCGAAGGGTAGTGAAAATCAAGAAATGTCTTGAAGAATTGATGTTGTGAGTTACGAAAATTTTGTGGAGATCCTGCTTATCAATGTATCTAGTGGATCCAAGCATCTAAGTAAATAATCTTGCTGGAATTTCAGATAATAAGATTTAAATGAAATATATTTTGAAAGACATTTTAAGACCATGCAATATCCTTGCCTGGTTTTCATATGAAGAGCAAAAACATTTAACAAGATTAAGGTGCATACAATCACTATTAGATTGAACATCATGGAAGAAAATGTTAATATTGATGAAAAGAACAATGTAGGTGTAAAAGGTGAAGTCCACAAAAATCTGTGCTTAGTCAAGATCAGAAATTAGGAAAACTGTATGAGAAAAATTAAATGATTGCATCCAATTGCAAAGATAAACATAATAAATATAGAAAATAATGATGCACTACGTAAGCATGAAGATGGAGAGGTACCATTTGAGAAGACTCATAAAAGCTATTGTAAGAGTGCCGTAGACTATGAGACTAATATGCTGAAAGGCAAATTTATCACTTGGAAATGTCCAACTTGCCAGACTACTTCCAGGGCTCTTTGTATACTACATTCTGCTTCTCTCTTTACAAGCTGTAGTGCCAGCACAGACTGAGCCAATAAAAGTGACCCATAAGTCAGCAACATATTTAGAGCAAAGATCACCAGAAATATAATGGTTCCAAAGATTAACCTTTAGCATGTCATTGTTAATGTATTGTCTGGGCAACTGAGACTTTGGTATAAAAAAAAGTGTCCTCAGTCATATAATTAGAGGAAAAAGAAAGAGGAAATCATTGCCATATAGGCAACTTGTAATTAAGGCTAGTCCAGGACTGGTTAAACACATAAAGGGACATTTGTCTTCACCTTTACGTATAATGTTGAAATGGAGATACAGGCAGAATAGATAAATACAAATATAAAGGCCAAAAAAACCCAGTAGACTTTAACATTCTTGATTAAAAGCTAGCAGTTCACCCTAACCCTAACTCTATTTAGAACACTTCAATTAAGTTATTGATTTGGAAGTGTTATTATTTTGTCAGAGAACAAATACCCACTACCTGAGTTTGAAAAGGGTAATGGAAGAACAATCCAGACTATCATAATCCAATGCTGCATGAGACGTATTAGCACATTTTGAAGTAAAGTAGAAAAACCATCAAGTAAATCAAATAGCAGTGGAGTGTTACAAGAGTTTTAATATGAGTAGCATGGGCAGGGAGAGAGCAAAGAAATAACAGCTCTTCTCAGTATTGCCAGTGAAACAAGAAGCAGCAACAGGGACTTGTACTGAAAAGGTGATCAAACAGTAGAACAGGATGTTCTCATAGATAATCAGAATCAAACTGTGTAAGGTTCTGGGCATCCTGCTCTGGTGGACTCTGCTTTCAGCAGTGTGGAGTTTAACTGGATGATCTTCAGATATCCCTTCCAACCTCAACTGCCCTATGGTAATATCAGAATTTACTCTGGTCCACAAGAGGAAAGATATTCTGCTTAGTACTGTGCTTTAACATTTTTTCTGGTTTTAACTAATCAAACAGTTATCTAATAAAACAAAATGCAGTTTCATATCCTGAGGCTTTGTATATTTTGGATACCGATCTTTCTAAACACCTAAAACACTTGACATGAGTGCTCTAGCCAAGAAAGATAGGATACTAAAACTGTAGAGAAATTGCATTAATACAAACAGAAGCTGTAATTATTTTTTTTACCTACTAATAGTCCAATAGATTTTTGTTTAACTGATCAACAGCTCTCAAGCATCCTAATAAAAACCATAAAATATAAGCAGTGAATTTAGATTGTATTAGTATCTGTGAGGAAGTTTATGTTTTGTGATGCATAACACAGCACAGAAAATAATTTGAGGATCTTATCTACAATATTTCTGTTATTTTTGGGAAAACCATCAGGCTGTAATTTTTAAAAGAAAACTTGTATTAAGTATTGCTCATGGCAATTCCCTTTGAAAATGTATCATGACTTTTATAGCAAAGTTGATATTTCAAAGGAAAAGACGAATGTTCAAAAGTACAAAGTATAACCGTGATTTATTATTCAGAGCAGGCAACTGAATGAATCAAAAAGACTTTTGAAGCTACGTATTAGAGACCCTGAAACATTTGTAAGCTCCCTGCTGACTGTACAGTGGAGAGGGACTCTGAGCTACATAATCCCCCTCTACCTTCCCACGTGTTTGTTTCCATGCAGATACAGCCCAGGCACATAGCCCTGACAGGAGTCAAGGCACAGCCAAACAGGAAAATGCTGACTGAGCTAAAATTATGTCTGTAGCCATCGATGATAGCTGGGGCACTTCACATCAAAATTAAGTGCACAAAACACACAATTTGAATGCGAGTCTGTGAGCACTGCATTAGCATTATAAAATAAAAGACTGTCTTTTAAGCAGTAGTTTCTACTAAATAATTAATCAAAAACTTTTATTCTGGTTTTAATATTAAAAGGGAAGTAGTTACTACAGAAAATAAAAGGGGAAAAATTCACAGGACAGAATCAAAGTGAAGTAACTATTTCTCAAGAGCTTTTACTTTTAATGAAATTGCAAGATTTATGAAGTCATGAAAGCATAGCAAATAGGACAAACAAACACTGTCACAGGAACTTACGAATGTAGATTTTTAAATTTTCACTTACGGCACTTGGCTTCATCATGACTATTTGAACAGTCAGGCACAAAATCACAAAATCTGTCAGATGAAATACATTCTCCATCTCCACATGAAAAAAATCCCATTGGACAGTAAAATGATGAAGCATTAGCATCTGCAAATTCTGTTTCCCCTTAAAAATAAGAAAAGGACATATAAGTAAAACCACACATAAATATAAAATTATAAGTAGTGTTTTTCTAGCATATTCCAATATAGCAATGTACTCAGCATAAGGAACATAGCATCACCTATGAAGTGTGCTAGATTATATCATGATTTATAGGAAACATCACTGATCTTAATGTCTGCTCTTAGACTATATATTATTCTCCACAATATTCCAACTTCCGTGTGAAACATTATCAAATACAACCTAGTGTTACACAGCCAGGCTCCTGTTCAGAGCCGAGGGGCTGTGCATAGCTGTGGGCTTGTTCCCTTGCACGCAGGAACAGGTGTTTTCTCTGTGTTCAGATCACAGTGAAAGCTTCAAGAAGCCAAAAATTGGGTGCTGCAGCACTACTAGCTTGCACCTCAGCCTTTGACACATTAGAAAAGATTCCAAATTTCAATGAATGGAGAAAGAAATAGCCAGATTTTACTGGTTTTACTTGAGAAGATTTCTGGAAAGGGAGAAAGTGAAAGGAATAATGCACAGTTTTTCATCATTATTGTTTAAATTAACTTTTAAAAATACTCTTATTTCTATCCAGACAGGTTTTTTTTTTTAAAAAAAGTACTCCTTTCTTAATCAATATATTTGTGACTAATGGGTCACAGTAATGGGAGAGGGAAAACAAAGTATATCAATATTTCCTTAAATACTTAGATACTACCAATCTGAATATAGGGATCAGACTAGCCTTAAAAACAAAACAATTAATGTTTTCTATTATGTCTTTTCAAGTTGTCAGTCAAATCACAGTTATACATAGAAGTCATTGGGGATAACATTGAAAACCAGAAAACTTGCCTTCACTTTCCTGGCTGACACCTGGAAGTGGTCTATTCACAACTACACATTCCTCTGTTATACTGATATCATCAATAGCAACTGTAGCATTTGTTTGTAGAATAGTACCTCGGAAAATAATCTGTAAAGACAAAAAGAAAAAGTTAGTTCATTAAAAGTGACATGATAAAAAGACATATCTATCTACCTACCTACCTATCTACCTACCTATCTCTGTATATAGATACCTATAAATATATATTCCATTATAATTCATATTTGCACAGGAAGTAATTGCTGTCTACAACCAACTCTAAGTACCAGCCAGGAAAAACACCAATTGAGATTTTACCAGGTCAGAAATTTGCTCCCCAACTGTCAAAGCCGTAGCTACCTTTACCGATGGAAAGTTTAAGCAACCCAGATGACCTTGCTTCAATTGAATCTGGTAAAAGACATAACTATTGAATGAATGGTCTTCCTGCTGGAACAGCTACATTTTATAAATGCTTAAATTAGCTATTCAGGGTTACCAAATATAATGATTTACAACTCCATTTAATCGTGTTCATCTCTATTGTCCTGCTGAAGTCAATATGCAGTATCATAAATGTAGGGACTGTAAGGATGCATTTGTAAGTACAAGGAAACACTCAGGAGATCATAAAAGGGAGTAAAATTAATTATTAAATTAGCAATAATGTCCTTTCTTTTTGACCATTTTATAGGTGAAACATAAAACTAAGAGACCAAAACTGGAATTTTAGTTTACTGAATCCTTATATTTGAGTTGCTGGTATCCCTAACAGGTCCATTCTAAGTTTAAGTACAGTGTTAGCCTGAGATTATGTAAAAATAAAATTAAATTTGGAAGCTGCTAATTGTTTCTGTGATCAATGCTGCAAATTGAAGTACCTGCACTATCAGCTTCACTTCTGTGCTTGTGAAGATCATGGAACAGATCCTGCTAACATTATGCTAAGGCACAAGGACAGGGAGGTGATTCGAGACAGCCAGCACATCTACGCCAAGGGCAAGTCCTGTCTGAACAACCTAGTGGCCTTCTATGATGCAGTAACTATATCAGTGAAGGGCTTTGAATGTCGTTTATCTGGACTGCTGTAAAGTCTTCAACATGGTCCCACGACATGGACTTTTCTCTAAACTGGAGAGAGGTGGATTCAGTGGGTAGACTGTTAGGTGGATAAAGAATTGATTGGATGGTCACATCCCAAGAGTAGTGGTCAACAGCTCAGAGTCCTGATGAATGTTAGTGACAAGTGGTGTCCCTCAGAGACCTGTAGTTGGACCCGTGTTATTTAGTATCTTCATTAATGACATAGACAAAAGGATCAAGAGCAATTTGCAGAGGACTCCAAGCTGAGTGGTGTGGCTGACACAGCTGAGGGATGGGATGCCAGAGGGACTTGAACAAGCTTGAGAGGTGGGCCCATGCAAATCTCATGAGGTTTAACAAGACCAAGTGCAAGGAGCTACACCTGAGTCAGGGCAACTCCTCTATCAATACAGGCTGGGGGATGAACAGATCAAGAACAGCCCTGCAGAGAAGGACTTGACAGTGCAAGTGGATAATAGGCTGGACATAAGCCAGCTATGCAAGCTGCAGCCCAAGAAGCCAACGATGTCCTGGGCTGCATCAAAAGAATTTGAGCAGCAATTTGAGGAAGATGATTCTGCACCTCTTCTCTGCTCTTGTGAGACCCCACATAGAGTACTGTTTTCAGCTCTGGGGTCCCCAGCACAGAAAGAACATGGAGCTGTTGGGCGGAGTTCAAGGAGGTCCACAAAGTTGATCAGAGGGATGGAGCACCTCTCCCATGAGTAAAGGCTGAGAATTGGGATTGTTTAGCCTGGAAAAGAGAGAGCTTCAGGGTAACCTAATTGCAGCCTTCTGCAAGGGAAGCCTACAAGAATGATGGAGAGATTATTTACAAGAGCATGTAGTGACAAGACAAGGATGTATGGCTTTAAACTGAAAGAGACTAGATGTAGATTAGACATTAGGAAGAAATTCTTTACTGTGAGGATGGTGAGGCACTGGTACAGCTTGCCCAGAGAAGCTGTGGATGGCCCATCCCTGGAGGTGTTCAAGGCCAAGCTGGATGGGACTCGGAGCAACCTGGTCTAGTGAAAGAAGTCCCTGGCAATGGGGGTTGGAATTTCATTATCTTTAAGATCCTTTCCAACACAAGTCATTCCATGATTCTATGATTCTTCTGCCTGTAGGAAACATAATTAGGCCCTCACTCTGATCAGCAGTTTTTATAGCAAGTTCATTTTTAAAAGCTGCTGCATTATTTCTACTTGATGTTTATAACAAAAGGTTATTCTAATGCATAGAATACTGAAACAATGGCCATGTTCTTAACAGATGTGCCTATGGAAAAAGCAAAATGAAACTCTTTTTCATTTGAGCATTAAAGAATAGAAATTTTCTTTTTGCATTTCATCATAAAAGTTAATTAATTTTAAAGGCCAAATTGGAGTAACTTTTTGAGAGCAATGTAAATGTAATTTCTAATTACCTGAAAAGGTAATTCCTCAGCTGCACTTTCTACAGGTATATTTGCTTTTGTCCACTTCATCTCAGGCAATCCTGAAGCATCAAGTAATCTTTCCAAACTTCCATCCAATGCAGTTCTCTTAAAGACAGAAAGCTGGGAATCCTGAGATAACTTGTACCAAAATCTTACCTGTTGAAAGAGTTCAGTATCAAGTCATATATACGTACATTATAACAAAGAATGACATGACAGGTCTAAATACAGACTTGGCAAAAAAGAAGGGGATGTATGAAATTACAGCATGTTGAAGAGCAGTATCATGTCTAAAGATACAATCATGTTTAAAAGTAAAGCTTATTTTTACAACTTTTAACTTTTATCTATTAACTGGTTCAGACTCTATGATATGACCCTCTAATTCCTTTTAGATTAGTAAGCCCTTAGAAACTTCTCAAAGAACACTTTTCTGTCATATATGCTGCATATATGAGTTTCATAAACGTGTTAATTTCAGAAGTGCAGTCATTGAGCTACTCCTTTGAAAGAAACCTTATGATCTTTTATTTCCACAGTCAACATAAATGAAAATTATCTGAAGACAGATGTTTAAAAGCATCTATTCATCTCCTAAAGAAGTAGATTGACCAACATATGGGAAGAGAAAACAATGACTGTAGGTGGATGAGGCTACAAAAAACTGCTTGTGAAGCAGAAAAGATCAGAAAACAGTGAGAATCACAGTTCACTACGTCTCTCCTGCCATACAGAGTAAACTTCATACACTGATTTTTTTTTTTTTTTTTAATACTACCCAGGCAAAAATTCAGCTACTAACTGCAGAGAAGTAAGATTTCCAAAGACTAATTTTTTTCCTTCCCCCTGAGTCCTTCCTGCTTTTTCACATAATGATAGACTCAACTTTCTTCAAGCATCATTATTTCCCTGCAAAAGCCTTGATAATATTTTATTCTTCATGGAGATAGGAAATATTCCTGTTAGAGCACACTGCTATGTTTTAGTATCTTCTGGCTTCTTGTCTGGTGGACTCAGTCTCTCAATTTCCCTTGGAGTTTTTTTTCCCCCCCACTCATGAAAAACATGTCTTTTATAAAGTAATCTTAAGACCTATTATTAAAATGAAATACTTTCATTTAATTTTTTTTCTCCACCAGAAAGCTTAAGAAATAGAAAGCAGCAGGTATACAAACATTTTTCAAAATTAGCTCTTTGAAGGACTAGACTTTAAACAATTTAAATGGCTTTTGTCTATCAAGCAGTTTTTGAAAAAAATTTGTTTTCATTATGTAAGGAACAAAGTTACCCTCCTTGTCTATGTCTACATCTTCTACTATACAATGACTACTGTGTCCATTAAAAGTCACCAACACAGGGCTGGGACTAGAAATTTGCTTCTACAACTCTAAAACCTTCAGCTGAATGAAGGTGTTTCTTAGCTGACATCTACAAAAAGACTCAGCTACAAAAAGTTGCAGAAAGAAGTTACTTCTAAGCTTCAATTAACTAGAAAGGCACAATATAAATCTGTAATCCTTCAACTCCTTTTTTCTTTCCTTTTTTTTTAACAACTGGAGCTGAAGAACTTGTAAAGCTATTAATAAACATAGATCTCTTAATGTGGATCCTTTTATTCTGTCAGTGGGACATCCAACAGAGGGCATCATCTCACATTTATATGCAGAGAACATAGCACACCAATACACATCCTAATGAGCAACCCCTACTCCTTGCTCTTTCCCAGAAATAAAAGGCTGCAGGGAAAATGTGGCAGAAAGCCAGGGTTCCAGTCTTCAAAAACGTTGTCTTTTCAGACATGTATATCTAGGTAAGAACTTGCTCTAGATTTTGTTGAATTTGAGAACTTTAAATGCATTCAATATATGCATACTTATAATAAAATTGTTTCTTTTCTGTCTTTGAAGTAGAGAAAATATGTGCATTGCCACTGCATTTGTGTTTATTTTGAATGCAGACCAAATCCTGCAAGAGATCTAACCAAAATAATTCATTGATTCACATATCAGTTGTGCCCAGTTTGCCCTAAGTGTTTCTAAAATAAGCACCTTTAAGGTTCAGATTAAGTTATCTACTCAGCATCGAGGCCTACAAAAGAAAGATGAAACTACCTAAACAAATGCAGAGTGTTGGTATTCCAGGAGTAATGCAACAGGCAGGGCTTTGATGAGATGCTGTGAGGCTTTAAGTGTTCCCTGCAGCCACATTCTACTTGATTTTATCCTGCATCTATTTGATTTCTGATGCTTTAAGACACTAAAAAGCCATGTGAAGATGAAGAACTGAGAGAGTGCATTAAACAACAGCAAGGAACTCTTCTTAAATTTTTACAAAAATTCTACTCCCCACCTGCAAGTTGCAACTATTCAGCTGAGATCTGCTAACTCATTGATGTATGTAGTCTAAGTCAGCTACAGTGTCAGGTAAAACAGATTTAGCTAAGCCAGCACTTGCTTCAGGTCCCTTACACGAGATAAAACCTAAGAAGCCTAGATCCTGCTGGAAAAAAATTCTACTTGTTGGGCCTTCTAAGTGCAGTTCCTTCTTTTCTATTATTTTTGAAATACTTTTTCCTAAGTGCAATTACAAATTCTGTTCTACACTGAGTCTGAAAAATTAAACCAGTCTGAATTTTATTTTGTTTCTCTAAAAACCTCTTTTTACCACCAAACAAAAGCAAATTATTTTGGCAAGCTTTCTGTCTTTTCCCTTTCTTCTCTGTGACTTTTAAATCAGAAGTCATTATGCAGTAGAAGAAAAAAAATAACATTGTAACTACACAACTTAGCTTCTCCCAGCATGGTATAAGCTTTGAAAAGTTACAGAATAGAAAACAAAACAAAACAGAAAAAAACTCAGGAAAAAAAAAAAAACTTTACAGTATCTATTCATGTTATTCAGTGGCCAATCCAACTGGGAATGTTTACTTGTAGTGCTGTATATAGTTAATCTATTTCTTCAAGTTCTGCTTTAAAAATACATGTTTTGTTTAAAATTACAACACTAATTATAAAACTCTATTTTCATTTTTCATCTAATACTTTTCTGGGTTTTGGCCCTCCTTCACCATTTTTTCCAGTTATCTTTCAGTTTCGTAAATCAATAGCCATCCTGGCTGGTTGTTTTTGCATCCCTCTACAGAGGCATAAGACATTTGACAAAAAAAAACAAAAACAAACAAAACATTTCAAGGTAACTCTCAAGTACTGCACTGATCAGCTTAAAAATCATCCTCCTCAAACCATCAGTTAAAATTTATTAAGTCTGGAATATGGTAGCTAATTCTCTCTGATCACACCAGCATAGCTAGCGTACATAGTGACTTCAAGCCATTGGTCTCCTATTATGGAACACTGGTTATGTGCCCTTCCTGCCTCCAGGAGTGGCTATTTGATATGGCCCTGTTATTGCTGTCCAGATAGGTTTGCCACAGCATACAAAACCCTGAAGTGTATCCTTAAATCTGAGTCACCTGCTGAGTGCTTTTAGAAAAAATAATCAGATATAAAAATTTGGCAGGAAAGCAGTAAAATGTTGGCTGCATCGCCCTCCTGCCAAAGAATTAGTCTGTAGCTCCTTCCACTGGTCTTGAAAGAGAGCCCTCAGCAGCAACACTTACAGCATGAGTGTGCACACCAGATGCACACCATGACTTACAAAGGTTGGGACAGTCAATATCAAACTGTTACCTGACAGCAGGAGTGCCCAGGGGATGGCTTGACAAGCCAAGGGCTCCCTAGGTTAGACACAGCCATCTTTGTGTTCATCTGATGTGATCCACTGAAGTAAATGAATGCTCCTACAAACAAAATTTTTTGAAAAAGTATGAGAAATATGTCATGCTCCAATGGCAAACAGCTACCTCAGAGAGGTAACTACATGCTCCATGAGGTACATAAAGCTTGTTAATAGATGAAAACAAGTGTAACAGCTTTGCTATTGGTTCAGTCTCTGTGGATAATGATGAGGGGTGTTTTAATAGGCTGGAACAAAGTGACTATGTGGGCAAAGGCAAAACAGAATGCTAATACTCCTGCCTCTTCCCTCTTGCAAAATTATCATGTTTGAGTCCAAAGACAAGGAGAGAGGGAAATAAGGCTATTTTGACAGCCATTGCCAAGGTTACCCTGTCGTGGTGCCCTCAAGCACTTAAACCTGAGGAAGTGAATATGGAGCACTGCAAAAGGAGTTCAGATGTTGCTTCTCTGAGGGCTTTACTGTGCAGACCCACTGGAATTATTTTTTATCTCTTCTTTCCAAGCAAAAACCTTCAGATCCCCAACCTCCAAATACTACAACTACTTTGCATCACCTTTGCACAATGCCCATCTGCTCTCTGCATGGACTGGGGAGAGCAAAGGAGCTGCAACACAGAGCATCCTGGAGATCAAACAGCACAGAGCTCAAGCAGAGATCCCTAAAGGAGACATTTTAATTGGCTTAAATAACATTCCAAACAGAATTTTAAACCCAAAATTATTTCCTTTAGCGTACAGTATTCACACTCAGCACAGCACAGCCAGTTTTAAGCATGCTAACAATGTTGCAGACCACAGAAGCCGGTGGAATAAGCTATATTTTCTCATGGGGTCTACAGACTTGACATTGTTGTCTGTGCTAGTGGGGATGAAAGCTTAATTAAAGATCTAATCTGAACTCTGGCAAATGAACTGTGTTTGGATTTGAACTACAGCAGATGTGCTTCAGACAAAGGTAGGGAAGGATAAACATTTTCAAGGGGCCCTAAAGCAGCATATTTTGAATGCCAGCAGTGCTGCCTTTGCTGAATACTGAGACTTTTTCATGAAAGTCTATGCAAAACAACACTAAAGGCTCAGTCTTTTTTGCGCATGGATATTACACATATTGCCTTACATCTTGGAAGATCAGCTATTGTGCTGCTGCAGTCATACTCCCTAGCCATTTATTTCCCATGGATACATAATAAAGCAGAGGGTTTAGGTCCAGCCCCACGTGAATAATGGCAGCGCTTTAGCAAGGCTGGCACAAAGAGGGGACCATTACAGCTCTCTGCAGAAACAGGCGAGCTGTGCTCTGCAGCGCCAGGGAAGCTCCCCTCATTGGAATGCAAGGGTACTTCAAAGGACCCTCTTTTAATTTGCAGCTGAGGCTGTACAGTAACCTTGGTAAGATACTCATTAATCAAACTTTGCTGTTGCCCTCCCCAGGGGAGAAGAGACATGAACACTCTGTGGTCCTACAAGGAACTATTGCAAACTGAAGGATTGTAACAATGCTGGCAAAAAACTTGCTCAGATTCAGGAATCCTAATTCCAAACTGAGGCCGTAGCAGGCACAGTGACAGAAAGGTAAAAAAACACCTCAGAAATACCTTTTAAACTAATTTATATGGGGAATGCAACATTACTGGGGCATGATAACCTCAAGATCTGTTTGAGGCTTCAACCTGCAGCAACACTGAACCAAAGTTATAATGATTCAGGTATCAAAGCAGCTTAAGAGTAGCAGCTCATAGTTCCATATGGGAAATTTTAACATGCTACTTAGGCTGCAGAACAGATGTCTCTGCCAGTCGCCTTCATTATGACGACATTACACCTTAGATCTCACCAGTACCTAGAACAGAGAAAGACACAGGCAGATCAGTGCTCTCCTCTGGGTTTTGAGAGTTTGGAAGCTCTAATACAGTAGGGTTTACAGACAATGCAGTAATGCAGATCCAGTGCCACTCCACTGAGACAATAAAATGAAATATCAAACAGCTGCTGAGAAAAGTGAATAGCCTTTGGTGCTCTTCATAACATGGGGACCATTGGAAAAACAGGCACATGACTGTGCAGTTAGAGCCATTCTATAGCATACACACACATCCTCACACCCACTACTATTTGCTCAGGTGAATTATAATTCCGGAGTTGCTCTACTTTTGAGTGCTTGAGGCAGAATACTTGATATTTCACATTCATTTAAAATGAACATGGGAGAGAATTGGGGAGGTCTGGCTTTAGATAATATACATCATTAAATTTGATGAGCTATTGAACAGTAACCCACATTTTAACCTAATTTTCCCTATAAGCAGTGTAATAGTTAAATTTCAATAAAATTAAAGTCACAGAATACTTGCCAATATTATTTGACAATGAAAAATGTGCTAGATAGTTTTATTTTTATGCAGAGTGACATAATAACTTTTCACTTTGTATACTTTAAAGCAGCCCTCTACTGGAATAAATTGTTTTACTGGAATAAAATTTCCAGCTGAATGCATTGTATGGCAAACATGGATGAAGGAAGAAAAATTCTTTAAAGGATATTATAGTCACCCTCTTTTTCCCAGACAACGTGGATTTATTGTAACTGCACTCTACAAAATGTCACAATCATAATCTATCCAAATAATACTTCCAAAAATGGCACCTGGGTGAATATAAGGTAAACAACGCTTATGATATGCAGAAAGTCAGCTTTCCATTCAAAGGCCAGTATCTCAAAAATTTTGTCTCCTGCCTCATTGATTGTGCCAGCCAAAATGGAGATTTTGAAGACACAGTAAGCACAACCCAGCTAAGAAAGAGCATCCCTAACAGACTAGCTTTCTGTAACACCTTAGCTATGTTATGTACATATCATGCAGCATCCATCCAGTCTGTGACCATTTACAAGTAGAAATTTTCATGACAGAAGGAGGAAAATAATAAGAAAAGAAATCTCACCATGTCCCATATTAGTTGTATGACCTCTGCCAGGGAGTTTCCTGCCAGGGGGAGCCTGTTCTTTCATTATGTTCCAGTCAGCATCACCTCTGCTCAGTGGCTTCCATCCACAAAGGTCAGTCTCAAAATCACATAAGGTGTAATTAGCTGTTGTAAGAACAATGAGAGATCAATAAATTGAATTTGATGCAGCAGTATAATGCCACAACTATAACTATTTCATATTTAAATGTACTAAATCTTAAAGGAGCACTGGTACATTTCACTCCCAGATTATTCAGATGGACATAAGTTCTAGAATACAGGTAACAGACAAGGCAGGTCCTTCCTTCCTCAAGCAAGTTCAGAACAATGAAGCAAACTACCTGTAAGAGAACAAACTTTACCATAGTAAGGACAAGACCTGAGTGTAGGCTTTTGATAGATTATGAAAGTAACATTATATATTTTTTTAAAGATGAATTTTACTGGAACATGAATTATGAATGTGTGAAAAAAAATATATTTAGAGCTTAGAATACATAGAAAGTAAAGACAAATTAAGCTTTCACTTAATTTATTTTTGAAAAGGAGATTTAAATTTATGAATTATTCAGATTGCCTAGAAATTTTTATTGCAAAGTAAAAGAACATTTTCTTGGTTAGTATGGATTATACCAACCTAAACTGTATAACAATTTCACACACACTTTTCATTTATTGAGTACCAATAATTTTTTTTTAAGGAAATTGTGTACTCTAAGAGTTTTCTTTACTGATCCAGGACAGCTTCCCAAAGCCCTGCAATTAACTCTCTGGATCACTTATTGAAATTGCAAGTCTTACTTTAAAATTGTATTTGTCACTTTGCACTTTAGTGGTACATTTATCTGATCACATCAGACTCAGACTTGATCGTATACATTACTCCAATTTTCTCATTGTACAAAACCAAAATGAAATGCATCTTTCTTTGAGCACCATGATAGCAAAGCTTTGTGGTAAAAGTCTCCCTTGAATGAAAAAGTTATTTAAGCAGTTATGTCTTAAGGTACAAAATAAATCACAAGTATCAGTGTCTCTTATCTGTCTTTACTCCATACATTAAAATTCAATGGTGCATGCTTTTTTTTTAGTGCAGTGTATTTAGCTAGACATGAAAATTTGCTAACTTATTTGATTACAGAATTCTCATGCTTTTGACAAAGTACCTTTTTAATTAGACTTCAGTTGCTAGTACATTAAGGTAGAATATGCAAATTGATATCCAAGACTAAGCTGTTTTGCTGTTTGGTAATTAATACGATGTCTAGGCACTATGCTTTCCTTAGCTAAGCAGTCTTGAGAGAACCAATGTGACATAAAAAGGAAAACATTTTTGCTTAAACATCTTTCTTCTGGCCTTCCTAAACCCTGTGAAATATCTTCTGCATAAGCAGCTGACTGCAGTGTCTGCATAGTAATATCCAAAAAGACAACAATACGTAACCATGTAGGAACAAAAAAAAAAAACAAGTTGAAAAGTTAAAATGGTAAATATGAAAGAGAAATCAAGATGGTTCTAACGATAAGCTCAATAAGATGTTTAGCATGAAAGTATTGTTGTAGTTATGATTTTCTTTTAATTAACAATTTAATTATTATTCGCTTTTAACTAATCACAATAAAACCAGCATCTTCCATGTGATCAGACATACCCCATCACTGCCCTTGGTGTTCAACAAGAACATTGCTTGTTACTAGCACAATTTCTTCTAACACTATAGATGTAGCAAGAAATGTCTAAAAATCAAATTTTGAGCTGAATATATAAGTGTGTGTGTGTGGGAAATAAAAAAAGACATGCACACACAAAGAGAAAGTCTCAAATCAAATTGGTTTCATTCAGTCATTTCTTCAAACTTTTTCTAGTATGAACGCAATTATAAAGGTAGGAAGAACATTTATGGTTGTGCACTTTTGGTTTTTGTTGTTGTTGATGATGATGGTTGTTCGGCAGGGGGGTGGGTAGGAAACAAAATATGATGATGTTGATCACATTTTAGATGATACTTTTCTCTTCATTACACCCATCACTTGAAATTTATAGCTCTATGCAAGCATCCAGTCATGCAGAAATACTGGGCCGGAGTCACTTACCAAACCTAAATGTTCCACCCTCTGTAGTTCCTGGAAGCGATACTTCATTTTTAAAAGTATAAATATGTTGGAGAACAGCTCCAAATGTGAGTGAAACCCAGTTGTCCAAGTTTCCAGTTTGACTTAAGCTTTAACCCTACTTCTAAAAACTCAAAGGGTGTTTGTAAACATTTAATCAAGCTTGAAAAAAAAGGTTTGTGCTTTGGCTAAAACCCAAATCCATGTGAGACAGTTTCTCAGTATGTTTTTTCATTGCTCAAACACTAGCAAACCTTAATAAATGTGTCTTTCCTATCAAACCAGTGCATAATACTTATTATTCAAGCCTGTTTTCTACATTTTAATCTGAAATGTCAAGGGATTATAGGTGATGTTTCACTATCCATAGTTGGAAAATATATGATTGCACAACCTATAGTTTTTTGAGTAGCCATGCCACGGTTAAGTATGTTCAACATAAACCTCTTTTCTGATATATTATGTCCCTTCCCAATGCCACTTTTATCACCAGAGCTTATATCTCTTATTTCAGTAGGAATATTTCACCAGATTCAAAGTGCAGAAAGGTTTTCAAGATTTTTAATGGAAAACAAGTCAATTCTCTGGTTTGTACATTCTTCTCTTTACAATTCAGCAAAACAGAAAGGAAAATAGAATGGAAGCAACATCCTTCTTTCATTTTAATAACAAGGCAAATTTGAATTTTATTTTTTATTTCCATCAGTATATCTCAACTAATCAAGGAGGAAATTACTATATCAGTTCTACAAACACCAATAATGCAACCAGGAAAAAAATGCTCACCAACACTTGACTTTCAAGAAATATGTGCAGCTTCCTAAAGCCATAAAATACACTGGAAAGATTTTTCAATTAATATGAATCATTTTCCCACATATTAAAAAAAAAAGTGGAAACAAGAAGCAAAGCACACATTCCAAGAGCAATGGGAGGTTAAATGGGAGTGTTTTTTCCTTTGACTAGCTTTGTCTATCCCTGCTCCTCATGATCCTCCCTGGAGGAACAATAAAGCAGTTCTGTTAACTAGACTGGGTTATCAGCCAATTAATATTGTTTCAGCTTTGCTAGCCTGCAACTGCATGAAGTTTTTCAATCCTAATCTGGCAGTTCAATCAAATGAACACAACTGGGGACACTCAGTTGGTCTCTCCATCAGGTTGATGTTTCCCTGAAAAGTACTATGGCATGAGGAGAGCTGCAGTGCAGCAGCACCTCAATTCCATCAATTGCTTTGGAATTTGATGTATAAACCATCTGCATGAACAGCAGCCAAAGAACCTCTGGTGCTTACTTTATCATTAATATTTTGTCATTTATGGCTAACATTTAACATCATTTTGGGAAAGGGAAGGGTTATACATATACCTTCTTTCCGACTACCTGTGCACTTTCCCTACCGTTTTATTTATCTAGAATTTGTTAAAGGATTCATACAGAAACATCACAGATGGCCACAGGTCACCTAGCCCGAACTTCCATATGTCATAAATCATTAGACAGATGAATCATAACTCCCTGAGGTGAATTGGCCTCATCTCCTTCTGAAACTACTCGGTTAACTTGCTTAGGGTTAAGAGACACCTGGTGTTAAGACAATCTCATATCAACCCTTGGCCTGCAGAGGTTACACTTTGAGCTAACCTGGTGAAACACAAGGACAAAGCTACACAGTGCTTGTCAGCAAGAAAAAAGTCTGTGAAAATAATATGGGTGTAGTTTCTTCTCCCCAGGCACACACAAGATTGATGAACAGATATTGACCATTTCAGACAAATTACGTCACAGAAAAAACATATATGTTTAGTAAAACAAATGTTTCAGACTGCAAAATACTCTTTCTACTTTAAAGATGAATGGTAATAAAAGGATGTTCATCTGCTGTGGAAGGTTTCAAGGATTTGCAATTGTAAATTGCTGTTCTGTAAATAAAATGCAGTAAAAGTATATGGCTTTAAAATAATACAAATTTCCTTCATTCCACATATTTTATATTTATAAATTATACAAGTTCTATGAAAAGCTGAGAATATTTAGGATAATACTAGAGATGTTAAGATAAAAGCAGAAGAGGTAAAGACAGGTGTTTTAAGAAAGCTTCCAAGGTAAAATGGAAGGTGATGCCCTTTCAAAGTCAGATGTAGGAAGTCCCCATCCCACAAAAATTTTGAATTAAATGAATGCTGATGAGTAGGCAATTTCTAGAAACACTACTATATTAAAATGTGATATTACTTGAAAATAACATGTGCTTCCTAGACTTCTTTCCAGGTTGCTAGGATTGCTAGCTATTGATTAACTCATGATGTACTGTGGATGTTATATATAAATAATGTAAAATAATATTAAGTATAGTGTTTGAAATATCAGTTATTTTTCATGGTATTTAGTGCAAAACTTCCTTTATATTAGGTAGGAAGTAAAGAAAAGGCATCAGCATGAGAGAGATCTTTATACTCCTTTAAATGATCTAGGTACTTTCTGTTCTGAATATAACTAGGTTTTGATAATTTGTTATCAGTCACTGTAAAACAAGAAACTTAGAAGTGATCATAAATAACTGATATCAAAAGAGGCATAATGAAAATGTAAAATTTAATACTAAAAACATTAATTTCACAATTTGACACTTCATTAGATTCATTGATTTCAATAAAATTACTCAAATGAAAGTGGTTACTCATGTGCATCAGTGTTTCCTAGAGAAGTTCCTAATTTTTGAGACACTCAAGTCTCACATACTTAAATATATATTCATATAAATGAGCAGAGATTAATCAGAAAGATTAAGCATTACAAAACATACATATATTTTGTCCTGTAATAAAATTTATCATTAAAATAGCATTGATGGCAAGTGAGCATGACCAAAGAGAAACATTATTTTTAACTTCCTTATAATGAAACAGAGACATTCTTAAAAGAAGAGGAAATCCTTCATGTTAAGTAACAGCTGTCAGCCTTTGTTTTCATTCAGTATGGAGATTTATCAGCTCTTCAGTACATGAGTACTTCATCAAAGGAAACTACTGAGCATGTATCCAAGGAGAGATGCTGAAATACCTTATAAAGGCTAAAATATGCATTATTGGAAAAGATAGACATTTTACTGAAATTTAATGTGAATATGTATAGTGCACTCTAAGGATCATGGAGAACAATTTCAATATCTTATGAAAAATTGATATAATTTGAATAAAAGAACAAAGGACAAAAATAAAGAATTTTTTTCTTTGCATCTTTTTTGTTCAAAAATGTGTAAAATGTCAGAAAGATTAATCTTCTAAACTGACCAAACCTTTAACAGCTAAATGCCACCATTAGGGTCCTCGTTCCTGAAAGGAGTGTGTGAAGTACCCAAGACAATATTACCCATTCCAATAGGCCAATTTTAACAACAGGTTATTTTAAAGACGGCTATTTTTTAACTTTTCTCTCCTCTCAGCCAGTAGTCAGAGCAATAAGCAACCACTATGTGTTACTTACACTTTAGAAAATAACAATTTTTCACCCTTTTTTGAGAGGATGAGTATACTTTTGTGCATTGCTCCATCAAAACGATACCTTTTCAACTGTGACTATCCCAACAAAGTGAAGCAATCTCTGTATCTCAGGTTCAACCGAGTGTCATATTTTCTTTAAATTGAAGGGAGTTAGTGGAGAATTAGTCCAATAGGTAAACCAAAGTTAACTGCAGAGGGAGCAGCAAAGAGTAGAGCACAATGCAGAGCAATTGAAGAGGGTTTTGCACTGAATGTGCCTCTCATCAATCCTTGCCCCAGCACCTGAATTCTGGAGATTCCACAAAGGACAGTGCTGAGACTCCCAGGCCATTTTGACTTTTCTTTCTTCTGCTCACTCTCTAGTTTTCCTGACCTGTTCACATCAGCATGATGGAAGAAATATTCCCGAGTCCCACTGTGATCTTTCTTTAAAAGACTGACTATATATAGGTAATTTCTTAATCTTTTGGTTACCCAGTGCCAATGTCCATTGCCTGAGGCACAGGGGTGTACCTGTTGAGTGTTTATTTTCACTTTTTGCAGTACAGTTAACAGTACCCTTCAACTGCCAGAATTATTTTTCATCCTCTTTTTAAACCATAAAATTATTCTTTTAAATTCATCATCATTATTCACCACAATTCTCTCCCATCAATATGAAGTGGGATGGCTAAATTGCTGAGAAATACAGTCCAATTTTTAAAGTAAAATTCTTTTTCATTCCATTCCTCCTAAAGAACATAATAGGACTCTCCATGCTCCTACCAGCAAAAACACACAGCTACCAGCATAGGGTCAAGTCTTATGAAAAAGGAAAACACATCTCATAGAGGGAGCCCCTGTAGAGTTTAATGTTTGCTTAGATTTTACCCAGAGATAAAACAGTATATACCTTCCTATTCAAAATGTTATTTCAGCATTTGCACATACTGTTTGGGAGATGGCTCCCACAGGATTACTCAAATAATTGAAAAAAAATTGAAGACTCAGACTGTGAGTTAAAAAAAGCTCATAGTCACAAATAGTTCCTAAAGTCTCATCAACTGAAAATAAAACATTACCAATGTTTTTCATCTGTCTATCTTGAGTAATACACAATTTTAGTTGGTATCCCATTAGCAACATATATTATCACCAATATCTTAAATATATTCACAGTTTTTATCTGCAACACACTTTAAGTGCTATTACCACAGGCAAACATAAATACAAATGTACACCCTAAAATATTAATTTTCGAAGTGATAGGGTCTCTAGAGATGCTTTCACATGGAGGTCTAAAATGATTCAGAAATATTATAGACCTTTCCCAGTAATTTTAATTATTTTCTTTTACTTTTGTTTGTACAGTAGAAACTGTGGCTTCTAAGGAAAGTTACCTTCAACTGAAAATATAGTGAAGAAGATGTAGCTTCTGAACTGTGGCCCATCCATATGGTGATTTGTATCACCATGCAAATATCATGTCACTTAATGCATTTTCTGACAGTAACTCACAGTCTAAATCAGAAAACTGTTCAAACAACAAATCCCAAGGCAGATTTCATTCTCTAGCAAATTAGGGAAGTAGAGGTTATAAAAGTGGTATGTAGGAAATAGATGCAAGTAAAAATATGCTAAATACTGCATTTCAGCAAATACTTAAAAAAATACTGTCTGGATCTAAAATATAATGCTGAAGCCAGACAGAAACCGAAAGCAGTGAGAAGAACAATGCATGACAGAAAAGGCTCTCAACATTTTCACTAACCTGATCATTAAATGTTCTTGGGAAAAAACAATATTTTTTTCTAGTCCACTTGTTGACTAGAACTGCTTATATTTTGCAATATTCTTCAGCAGATCCTCCTTCTAAAGCAATGGGATTCACTTACAGCAAGCTGCTGGGTCCTCATCGCTGCCGTCAGAACAATCTGGATGAGAGTCACAGGCTGATCCGGGTGCCACGGACTGCCCATCCCTGCAAGTGAATTCTTCTAAGGAGCAGGAACCTGGTGGCTCTGATGGTGCAGTGTCGAAGAGCTGGATGTTATTCAGACAGATGAAACCTGCCCTGCTCTGGACTGTTCCTTTAAACACAAGCTGTGGAGCATTACAGTTAAAAAGTTTGCATTAACAGACAACAGTAAGAAACTGAATTTCACTTACATGAAGGAGTTTTAACTGAACATTTTGCTAAAAAGTTATAATGTCCCTGTGCTTTATAAAGGTGTTCTGAAAGGTAATTATTCTAAAGACCCCATCTTCCTTTCTGTAGCCTGTTCAAAACTTCATTTGCACATGCCCAAGAGAAAAGAATTTCCGTTACACTCACAGGTGCATAAAATGAGGTGAGGACTGTCCCCAGGCACCAATTGGCATAGCAGAGCCTAACAACTTACACCTGTTTCATCAATTAAGATAAAATGGATGCACCTGGTCTCTGCAGTGGGGTCCCTGCCTGCTTATAATCCTGGAGCTGTTCTGAGCACTATCTGAGGCAGGCCTATTTCCTTGGTCAAAACCTTGCTAGGGACAATGATAATGTTTTAATTATATTGGGTATCACTCACCAGTCTTAGGCCCTCACCTGGCTTATTTTACTGCTATTGACATAGAGATTCAAGGAGCATTTTTCTTTCTGTCCAAGTTCCCTTGCTCTGAGCAGATTTAGCACAAGCTGATTTATAGCAATGAAATTTTGGAAGAACCTCTCTTGCTCCTGGCCACAGTGGAGCCCAGCTGGGCTCAGCCTGCTGGGTCTCAAAGCAATCAGATTACCCTACTTGTGCTCTCCAGGTTTGTTTTACCTGAGTTAAAGCAGCAAGCAGGACATCAAAAAGATGAAGACTGCAATAAAGGAAAGCACTGAGACGCAAAAGGTGGAGGAATAAATAAAAAATGAAGTTGGGGGTTTTGACAGGGTGGGACATGACCAGAGTGTGTCTCAGAAAGTAGTTTCGTGCAAGAGTCAGAAAGCACAATGTAAGAGCACCTGACAAAACAGAGGGGAACTAGAACAGGTGCGTTTTGGGACATAAGCAGAAGGGTCTAGCACACTCCACAAAGCCTGGGAATTATGTTGGAGTGAAATCTCAAGAGGCATTTTTCTTTCCAAACAATAAGAATGATATATGTCATTGTCTTGCACTAGAGACAATTTCTTCAAAATGCCCTAAGCCTTCTAACACTCTCCATTCTCTACCTGTTCAAACAGCAGAATGTTCTGCCAGAAACATGACATGGGTACATAATTAAAGATAACATCTTTCCTAGGTACTAGCGATCATTAGTCTTTGTACAAGAATACATTGTTTGCCTCTCAACTTTTATACATACACCCTCAGCAGGATTTTGTTTCTTTGTTTTTAGATACTACAGATAGTCTAATTACACATCTGCTTGTTTATTCACATCTGTTCTTGAGTGAAAAGGGGAGATAGGCAACAACATACACTGAGAACCTACTAGCTTGCTGAAATGCATCCATTCTAATATCTGTCAAAACATCAGCTCCTGCAGTGGACTTAGTCTATGTCCTTTCATAGAGATTATATTTTCAGTTGAGTTATGTAACAGAAAAATAGGATAGCTATTTACAAAATTAAAAGAAATAAATGTAAATGAAAAATAACTTCAAATGAAAACCTGTAAATTAATATAATAGCTGCAAATTAGCATTGTTTTCTATTCCTGTAAATACAAAAAGAAGATATACTTTCAATTAGTGGTTTGCATAATTTCACTGAAATCCCACAAAGATCATTTACATAATCTCACCCAATAATATATGTATTTAAATGAGTTGGTA
The DNA here is from genome assembly GCA_035583235.1 of Hafferia zeledoni. NCBI lineage: Eukaryota > Metazoa > Chordata > Aves > Passeriformes > Thamnophilidae > Hafferia > Hafferia zeledoni. The sequence continues at coordinate 18,787,778 of JAWWEV010000083.1, forward strand.
ACACCTGAGATGGACTCAGATGACTAACCAAGTTAAATGAGATCTGTATTTATTTTCACATTATGAAAGGCCAGCAGCTTTTGCACATAATGTTTATGTAGATGTTCTGTTGAGCTACAACCAGATATTTACTCATATTGAAGCAGTGAAGAAACAGCAAGGATACACATAATTTTAACATTCTTTTAATTTTCCTAGAAGCTCTATAAACAATAAAGTAAATCACCTTCAAAAATTGAGTGCATGCCTTTTTCATTCATACCTTTAGTTTTTCTAGCCCTGCTGGCAGCTGTATATTCACTTTGACCCATTCTTTCTTAGTCATGAGATTGGTTTCCCACAGGACATGCTCCTCCTGTAAATTGGAGAAAACAAGGTTATAAAAGTGGCAGCCGTTGGATGGGTGATCCCAGCTCCCACTCCTAGAAAGATGACAGGACTCCAAGAAGCAGTGGAACAGAACCACTTTATTAAGTCAAAACACCTTCTTTTATAGGGTTAGGATGGAACTCTCTGGAAGTATGGGTGGGACCTGGATGCCCATTGGTGGAGAACAGATTTGAAAAGTGCACCAGGAGCAGGAATTAAACAACTATCCAATAGGGGATCATGTAAATGCACCAATAACAGGTGTAGGGATTCAACAACTAACCAATAGGGAACCACATCCAACAGCCAATAGCAGGCATAGGGACTCAACAACTAACCAATAGGTGATTGCATCCAACAGCCAATCAGAGTGTGAGGCTCTGACAGAGGTGGGAAAGCAGCCCTGAGGGGTTAGGGGAACAAAAACCTGGGTGGAATCTCTACAGGAAAAACAAATGACTAGGATGCTGTTCAAATAACCATTACAGAACAGGAGAAAACAAACATAACACAAAAAACATTCATTAAATGTTCATTAGAATCCCTTAAACAATCACAATGTCTTGATCTTCTTCAGGGGCAGGTCGTTCCAGGCAGCCCTCATCACTATAAATCCATTGCTGGTAAAACCTCTTCCACTGATTATAGGATTGCCATTCTCCTACAATAAAGAGAATTTTTGTTCCTCTAGAAATCATCAGGGCCATTTTTTGTTCTCAATCTTTTCATATCCTAGCCAAACAACCAATATATATAAAGTTGCTCTATGTGAGAAAATAGAGCTTCACATATTCATTTGCAATCTTTGTGCTGAGGTCTGTGGGAGAGAGGGAAACAAGACAGGTTTACTGTGATTAAACACACTAATATAGTTATCAGGAATTGACTTGGTAGAATTAAATTTAATTAATATGTAAATTAAGCCATGTTATTACTGAATTTAACAATATATTTCCATGGCACCCTCTACATAAGTTTCCTTTTCATAAATAACTGCTTATGTTGTGTTGTGTTAGATTTAGTTTTCTTAGAACTGGATTTGAGGTCTGTCAGAATTACGCAATCAATTGTGCTAAAAGCTTTGTTTTTCTGAATCTGTAAAGCAAGCACACCGACTACAATCTAACAACTTCTACTCATGTTCTGAGTTACCTTAATTCTCATTTTCCTAAGGACAGCAACAGTGCTAAATATGGTAAGGGTCCCTCTATTCATGCGTTCCAAGCCCTTCTGATTCAATAATCTGGCAAAAGCACCTCATGCTCATTCTGCTTCTGGTCATGATCCTGCCTGGAACTGAGGCCAGTATAAAGAAAAGAAGGTAGCGATTTGAACTTCATATACCTACACAAAATCCTTTCAAGAAGAAGCTTTAAAACAGAGCAAAAATAGAAAGACAGAAAAAAACTGCAGGAAAATTTAATATAGGCTATATACACAAACAGATTCACCATTTAAAGTATCAATATTGAGACCGTTTTCAGGAAACTGCAAAGTACTGGTCATACTTTTACCACAAAGGATATTACAGAATTAGTGGCAGTTCAGAAAAAGATTCAAAGTAAGGTAATAGAAGGGAAAGTCTCTTGCATGGAGAAAAATTGTAAGTATAAAAACAATTTACTTTACAGATTACTAAAAGGGATTATGATAGGTATGTGAAATTTTATCAATACTATTGACAAGGACAGTTATCTTTTTCTCTGTCTTGCAATACAAATAAAGAGGAGAAAGATGTTATCTACTGCTTGATAGGCTGCAAGGTCTGTGCCAGCAGAACAACACTGATAAGATTTGAGATGTTAGCCAATTACTGCTCTTTCCCTACAAAGCCTGTTCATGTGACAAATATCCAGAGAAAGACTTTTAATGTTGAGGACACTTCATTCTGTGTAAAACTTGCTTCATTTTGCTAAATAGTTCACCTTCCAAAGGAAAACTATTAGCCTACAGTAGGTACATACAAGACACAGAAAAGGACGATGTCCTAGGAACCAAACTGCATAGTAGGTAAAAACCACAGCCTGTGGTTAAGAGTCTGTTTTAGTTACTGTATTCCCCCACCCCCACACCTACATATACAAACCCTCCAAACACATTTGTATGCCTTTTGGGAACACTGAACATTTGCTGTGTATTTTTCTGGATGCACCTGTATACTATAATTTCACTCACATTCAAATAACAGTTTAGATACCAAGCCCTATGACCATCCTTCTCTCAAATTTATTTAAGTAAGAATAACTTGTATCAGTAAACTTGAGTTTTCTGTGCACATGTTAGTATCCAGACCTTCTAGGCTGTTTTTTACACTGAAAGCTGTAAGTCACCTCAGATGCACCAAAATTTTAAAGTGACTATTGTTCCACAGAGCAGACTTTACCCTCTGATTTGATATATCTCTAGTGAGTTGGTATTATTATTTTCCTTCCTCACAATATTTCTCCATAGTATTCATCCTGTTTGTCAGATTCTTCCACTTCTTTGCTATAAATGAGTTAACCTCCCTAGCACATCCTTTGAGTCACTAGCCTTCTTTTAAAATGTGGAAGGTATTGCTTTTCCAGTACTTTCCCTCAAGATTTATGTTGGTCATGCAGGGGAGCAGTTGTTCAAGATACCTCACTCTATTCCCCTTATTGTGATATATTACTATCAATAAACAATTTTTTGTAAAGTTAAAATGGGCAAGAATTTTTCCTTTTCCCTGCAATGTTTTGTTTTGTTGTTTTTTTGGTTTTTTTTGTTTTTTTTGTTTTTTTTTCTGAGATAACACTAGCCAGATTTGAAGGATGGAAGGGACAATCATGACTTTTTCTAAAATACTCCATTTATAAAATACAATTTTTTTTTGACATTTTTTCTACAGATACATGCACTGTTGTGCAACTGCAGCCATTATTTCATCCCTGCTTCTCTCATTTCAGAAAGCGATTTGGAACAAAGGCTTATTTCTTCCCCCACAATGATTAATGATCAACCTTAACTTCTGTGGAGGAGTGTACTTATGTGGTTTTTGCAAGTGTTGCTGAACACCAAGAGAAATTTTAGTGCCTTAGAGTACAAATATGTTTGCACATCTAAACATAAATTAAAGTTATCTTTTACTGTTTAATTGCCATCTGGTGTTGAAGCCATACAAGATGTAAAAAGATTCAGATAAAAGAAAGACGTACAAGCCCATTACTTAATGGGAGAAATGAACAAGGAGCATCTCTGGTGCTTTTCCTCTAAGAACAGTATTGAAACTGTACATTAAGTGTAATCCTGTCTCCGTTTGCATCAGGCCCATGAGTGCTGGGGTTTAGCAAGAGTTACTCAAAGATAAGAAGTTCTGATCAATAAATAGAGTAATAGGATATGGAGGCAAACTGCATGGAACATGCAATTGAGATGTTATTTGGAATGACAGCCTCCAGTATAGCATCTCTCTTGTCTTCCAGGGTGAGAACCAACACTTGGGTCTCCCACATCTGTTTATCAGTATTGTCTAGCTTTGAAGATTCACTTAGTTTTCATAAATCTATTGGTTTAGTAGCAAAAAGTGTAAAACCCAACTCTCCCTTAATTTCTGTTTGAGAAGTCCCAAATGTGAGTCTGTAGGGTTTTATTTTTGAAGCCACCAGCAGAAGCTTATTGTTCTGAATATTTTTCTGGCAAGTTTTGCATCAGATTTAAAGAAGTCTACATGCAATAAATACATTTCTGACTGAAGGAGAAATTCAATGAATAAACCATAAGAGGGAAACAGTGGAAACAGAATGGACTGACCTGATGTAATAACAGCCAAAAAATGTTCTTCTAATGCATATGTTAGGACCTGTTTATAAATTAATTCCATCTAGGCTCCCAGTACTATGGGAACACAAATGTCAACTTTCTTATGGTTTTGGCTCATATAATTTGATCTATTTTCAGGGAAAGAAAACTCTTAAATTGAGTCCACGGATGCTACTTAGGTGAACCACTGAAATCAGTATTCGGATTCTGTCTCAAAGTTGCCATGAGTGTCATACCTGGGAATTTATTGGCAAGTACTATGGCTCAAACCTCCGTGCATTCTGGCCAGAACACTGATTATGCTACAATTCCTGATACAGTAATGGGTCATATTAAAATACAACTATTCCCTTTTATAAATGAATCATGAACAAAAGCCTGGAGTTGTTTTCATGAATACTTGAAAACACAGTCAGAAAGGAACAAGTTATTTCCATTACCTGTTCTCATATTTAGACCTTTTGGCAGTGTTACACTTTGTGGGTTTTAACATCTTATCTTTGTGAATGAAGTGGCTCTTTTTAAATACAAATAAATGTAGTGTTAGGTGATAGGAATTCAGCTCCAGCATCAGGATATGAGAGCCATTAACTTAATGAGACCAGCTCTACTGCTCTTGCTTTCATTAAGTAGCATTACAAAGCACCAATATTAAGCTATTAAATTAGACTTTCAAAAGTGAAAAAGCCTCCCCAAGGCCAGGGAAGTAAGGGAAGTAAGAAAGATGGAAATAGCATTGCTGGGAATTGTGCTTCAGTTTGGCATGGCTGGTTTATCTACTAATAAGTAGAAGGTAGAAGAATAGGAAAATTACTGCTCTAAAACTTGGACAAAGTAAATCGGGTGTCTAATCAAAAACTCTCCAGTCATCCTGAGTCAACAACTTTGGGGTTTTTTGTGTCTCCACAGGCAAAAACACCTATTTTCTTATTTCCAGAACAGGAAGAAGGCTAGAAAAGCTGTTACTATAGAATTTTTGCCCCTGAAACCACCAATGTATTTAATTCTGTCCTTGAAGTCCTATTGCAGAACACTCATCCATCAAATTATTTTATAGCTGAGATGGCAAATACCCAGGTTCTGCAATTGCATAGATCAGTGGAAGGGTACCAAGGTGCTGTTTGTCACAAATTCAGGGGGCAGGCATAGAGTAGCAGGCGTATCTGCTTGTATTTTGTCTGGTAACACCTGGGTTGCCATACCTTTACCTTTTGGAAATGAATACATGTTTCTTCTTACCTGATCAGTTAAGAGCAGTGCTTTGAGAACACTGCTGTCTGCCATGGAGTAATGAAACTGCAAATGGCAATTCTTGCTGGAGCAATGGCACATGGAGCGGTTTAGAAAAGTAGTCTGGTATAATGCATTCTTGGTAGTTTCTAACCACTCAAAACGGCCTGAAAAATTAAAGCAAGGAAAGGTCACTTTTTCCCAGAAAACTTCTTTTCATCAGTCTATGAAAACAAGGACTGCTTTCACATAATTAAACCACAGAACCACTCCAGCAAGAATTGAATCTGATCATCATGTTGTTGATGTGACTTCGATGTCATCTAAGTGTTTCCTATTAAATTGATAGATATATGTATCTTCATTTTACTTACAAATAGCCCCAGCAACCAAGATAGTATGTCAAAGTTGTTACTTTGCATGTTAAAAGCTATAAGCAGTCCCACATAAACTCAGTTTCCTTACATTTACAACCATTCAATTGTAACCTAATGACAAATAAATTTTAAACTGGGCTTTCTTTCCACTTCCACATTGTTTTTCAGAAAATATGCTTTTTATAGGAATACTTTTTTAAAAAAAGGCATTCTGCCTCAGATGGTACAGGAGACAGTCACATCTCCACCATGTAATCAAGGTCTTTACTTCTCAGCCAGAATTTCTGCAACAAAATGTTGGAAGCATATTGTCTTTACATCTGAAGCAGAAAAGCAATTTGTGCTCTTCTTGACCTACTGCCCCTTATAAAAGCATTCCTACAGAGATCTAAAAGAGTATCCCATCCCCTCAACACTGTCTTATAGTTGTCAGAAATAAAAAGCCTAAATACTTTTTACCAAATGTATCAGGGGTTTTTTTCCCCCCACTCCTGAGTCACTGAATATTTTGCTGCATTCCAAAGCAACTATTAAAATAATAAACAAGAACTGATTAAAGGTCTTAAGTCCACAGTTTCTGTGTTCATTTCTTTAAATAAAACTTATCTCAAGTGCAGATGTTACAGAATATCAAGGTGAAGGGCAAAAGTGTCATTGCATAAGGAAAATGTTCATTTTTATAAAGGACCACATTCTTCGCAGTGATTCACACTGAAATACCTGGTTGCAGTTTCATTGGAATAAAGCTAGTAATTTCATGCCATAGCAGCTAACCTATATGTAAACTAATATTATAGATTTGACCCAGCTTTCTGTTTGACACACATCAACAAAGCATCTACACTTCTATGACTACTGCCTTGTGCATAAGAGAAATATGCAACAACATTTGAAGTTATGCTGCTAGTTCTTCATTTAACTTCGTCATTCTCTGATGCCATGATAAAACCAACCAAGTTCATTTTCTGAGCCTAACGATGATTAACATCCTTTTCCCTTTTTTTATTTCAAGTTCTTGAATCTTTAAAAACATGGCAAAGTGGAAGTGACATATTTTTTTAGATGAGAAGGCAAGTGAGCAGCACTAGTTAAACAAAAGTTCCATGAAGCATCCAGAATGATCCTGTGTGAAAGAGACATTCTGAGTGTTCTTTAGGGAATACATTTTATGTCAATATTGTGAGTGCTTCTGAGAAAAATTGAGACCTAGTTTCAGAAATGAAGACTACAGAAACTGAAAACTGACTGTTTTAATTATTATTATTTTTTCCTCTTCTCAATAGCCTGTAAAAGTAGAACAATGTTCCCCTTTTCCAGGGATTTTTTCATTATTATTATGATTGTTACTTTTAGACAACATTTATCAAGTAGCTTTCTAATGATTCATGGTATTGGGAAGATTTTTCTTTCATTTCTTGCAAACTTTGTACCTCTTTTTTAAGGTCTGAATTTCCTTCAGTACAGTGCACCGCATAGCGTATTAGTGTGTTTATTCTCTGATCTTCTGTGTGGCTGGTTCTCTTGAATTTTCATGACTTGCACTTTCAGAAGTGGCAAAACTCTCTTTGTTTTTAGAGGCAGAACAGGGATTTCAGAAAAGCCACTTTATTCCTGCCAATGTGGTAATAGGGCTATTGAATCAGAGATGTGTGTTTCTGACAAGAGATGGTGGGCTGGTTGCCAGGATAAAGAACATACACTTTAACATCTTCCCATAAAGTCTATATTTTCTCCACATGGATACTTAATCAGGTTTTAGCTAAACAGTCTTATTTCTTCAATTTTGAAGGAAATTTTTGTCTGTCATAAGCAAAATCTTGGGAGTCCTCTCAGAAATGTCAGCCATTAACTACACAGAAGCTCAACTAAGAAGCAAAGCTTATGATTTACTGCTTCAGTGACCCAGAGTCTTCTTAGAGCTGGGGTGGGTTACTGAACCTGCCTGTATCCTGCTGTGCAGAAAACTAAAAGCCTATAAATATTTAGATGTCTGGTTCCATCTAAACTATATGCTTATTCAAATCTTATCTCTCCCACTTTAATCCATGGGATTTTTATTTCAAAAATGACACAATTTAGAATCTATACTATTGGTTTTAGAGTAACAACTGAGCCTTCAGTTTAAACACAGCCACCAATTCTCACTTTTTCTTTTCTGGCAAGTTCTCTTTCCCAGCAGAGAAGTGTTCAGTCTCTGAACCCATGCCCTCCCACTCAACCATTTAGAGTAAAAGAGGTCAAATTGCCACTGTTTCTGCTCTTTGAGAGTGAATTTTCATGAACTCACAAATCCTGGGTGAAATCTTGAATAAAAAGAAAAAGACAGAGAGTAAAAATAATGAAATAGAATCAGATAACATAATGTTTCACTGTGTTTTTCATGTTTAAACTTGAGTGATTTTTGTCACTGGTTATCTGAAATGCTGGGTTTAAAAAATCTTGGTACTTTTTTTTTTTTTTAATCTTCATTTTTCTTATGTAGAGAATTTGTTTTCTTTTTAAAGAAGTTTTATCCTAGATCTAGAAAACTAGCTTTATCTAATGTCAGAAGCGTGAACTCTGGAAACTACATAGCATGCATGAAATAACAATAAAGAAAACAAGAAAAAAGCATTTTCTGAACAGTATTGGAGGGAATATAAAACCTCTGTGAGAAGTTTTGTCACTAGAGAAATTAAGAGGAAAAGTCATAGAGAAAATGCCTACAATACAACACTGGAGAAAAGAAGCAATAAAAGAATAGATAGAAAAAGTCCACCAAGGACAAAAAGTATTTTATTAAATTTAAGAATACCAGCAAAGGAGGATTATTCAAAGACTATAAGCAATCCTTTCTTTATAAATATAATTGTCTAGACCTCTGCTTTATAATTTCATTTCTTACCTCTCCTCTATTTATAGAAGAAAAAGCTTTGATCAAAATCAGAAAATAAAGCTTAGTCAAGCTCTATTTGTGTTGCAAGTTTGAGCCCTCAAACATGACTTTCTGCAGTTTGCATACAATTTCTTTTGTTTTTAGAATTTTAGTTAATTGCAGGCAAATATTAATAATGCAAAAATTTATTTTAAAAAACTTTCTAAAATGAAAACAATATCTAGCATTCATTCTGCTTCTATCAATGAGATGTACTCCATTTCTATGGGTTCAAAGTTCACGCAGTAATCTCCACAGTATCAGTTCTTCAAAGCTACATCAGAAATTATACTGTTACAACTAGGCCCTACTTGACCCCTCTGTAGAGAAGCCAAATGCTTAGCTGGCAAAACGATTTCATTTCACATTAGAACACTTAGAGACTTATATTCATTAAGCTTTCAAAAGCCTTTCTCATAAATCCATAGACATGCACTACACAGTGACTTCAAAAACAAGTGATGCTCTTTACTTCTGAAAATTGTAACTCGACTAATTTTACTGTTTTTAAGAGTAAGAAACTACTTTGTATAATAATTTCTTTACAGTTCCCAAAATTAAAGGTTTAAAGTTAAATTCCTGATTGTATGTTCAAACAGAGTAGTACTACACAAGGAAAACTTCCAAGTATCAAAATCAGCACAAAACAGAAAACAACCCCTCACACAAGTGCTATGGGCTTAGATAGGTTTAATTTAATTTCACCAAATTCTTGCACAGATGTCATAAAAACAATGGAGAATAAATCAGTTACTAGTTTATATTGGAATACTTACATGAAAATATTTCAGGAATACTTGAAAATACATCATTAATTCTAACGTTAAAATATTTCCTGTTTTACCAGCATGTGTGCCCACTGGTACTAAATGGTCAAATCAGACACTAATTTAAGTACAAAATGCACAGAATTACTTTTTGTAGGTTTTGGCATTGGGTCACTACCTTGCCCTAAAAAGCACCCTATTCTTCATATCAGCTAGCACTTTGAATTAACCTTAATTCCCACCTTCAGTGTTATTGCTCCAATCCTTCAGGAGGGAACAGGATGCAATCTTGTGCTCAGCTTGCAGCCATGCCCACTGAGCAGGCTCAGCTGGCTGGTCTGAATGCCACTCACATATGCCAAGGTCAAAACTGGAAATCTGTGGTGCTAAAAGACAAAGAAAAGCTATCATTTAACTTGTTAACAGGTCATTATTTATGAAATTATTTCCCATTAGAAACACATGCTTACTAAACTACTTGCCAACATTTCTGCCTCTGCAAAAGGCTACTTCAAAAGCACTGTGTATCCCTGATTGCTGTCCAGTATTTCAGGCTGCCATCTTCAGCAATACCATTCTAAAAAATCATTTCCTCAAGGTGGATGTTTCTTTCAAAGCAATGGAGTGCTATTTATGTTAGCCAGTCATCGTAATCTTCATGAATTCACTTCTGCAGAGAGTTGCCAGGTAACATAAAAAATGACAAGTCATAGTAAAAAATACCTATTTACTTTTCTAGATGATAGCTACAGAAACATCACTTCTTACTGAGAGGTTAAACTCAGCAGCAACTCCACAATATTTGTAAAAGAATGCTTCTTTTTAAAAACAAAAAGTTTCTGAATGCATCACCACATATTTTCCAGACTTTTTTTAAGGGCACATCATGCCTGGCTAATTTTTTATGATCAGGATTTTAAGCAGGATTGCACTATGATAATGGATGTTCCATTTCTTAGTTACAGAATCAGCTAGGTTGGAAAAGACCTCTGCGATCATCAAGTCCAACCTAGACCTAACACCATCTTGTCTACTAGGCCATGGCACTGAGTGCCACATCCAGTCTTTTCTTAAATACCTCCAGGGACTGTGACTCCATCGCCTCCCTGGGTAGCCCATTCCAATGCCCAATCACCCTTTCTGTGAATAATTTCTTCCTAATGTCTAATTTAAACCTCCATTGGTGCAGCTTAAGACTGTGCCCTCTTGTCCTGGTTGCCTGGGAGAATGGACCAACCTCCACCTCGCTACAACCTCGTTTCAGGGAGTTGTAGAGAGTGATAAGGTCTCCTCTGATATTCCCTTAATATTATTGCAGGGGAAAGGTAATCTCCTGGTTAAGACAGACTTTTAAATAGCAATCAGGATATCTCAGAGAAAACACAGAGATTCCTATCTGTATGGAGAAAACAATTTCACAGACATTACTATCTACTGCATCTCAAAGACACTATTATTCACGTTACTGACATCTCAGTGAGGTGACCTGTCCAGCTACTGCTACAAAGCTTTCATTTCTTCCTTGTTCCAGTGCTGCATAAGTTATTATTTATGTATTATGTGAGGAAGAGCTTGTGGAAAACTTGTTTCTTAGGGGCAATGCAAAATTCCACAAGGGAAAAAAGGTATTTTGTCAAATTTCAACATGTAAAACCAGTTGCAAATACAGTCAAAAGGAATCTAGTTCTTTAAACACTTTTGCATTATTGACACAAAACATTTTGATTAATTGTGCATTTTTTTCAATTTAGTTTTAAATATTTTTGACGTTTTGTTTGTTTTACAAAATATCCATTTTCCAGGTCTGAATTCTACAGCATGTCAGGCAACTGTAAGATTAGTATTTTGGATTTTCTGACTCTCATCACTGTAGCGGTTCATCTCAAAGACCTGTGTCTATAATATTAAAGGCTACATCTTTGCAGGATTAGAGCTAACTGAGGAATTAAGCTTGAGATTTTTTTCAGTTGAAGTATTCATACTGGATTTTTGTTAACATTTATACATTATAAGTAATACATATATAATTACTTCAGTTTTCCTGAAAAAACCCGCACAACTTTGAAGAGAAGCTGTGTAAATTCTGCATTACAAGTGACTTAAGGACAAAAGCCTCCTTCTCCCTTATAGCATTCCACTTTCATGCTGTAGAGCTGTTGGCTTTCATCCCTCGGGAGAGATCAGAAGCACAGACTTAATGGGGTTCTTCACATATATAATTCTTATGGAGTTCAGAGGGAGTTCTTCAGAGCAGCCACTTGAATAAGAATATGAAACCTTTGAGCAGAAGATCTACTAAAGGTATGATTAAAGGAGATTTTTTGTTATATATGTTTCAGAAAATAACTTTAGTACTTTCTATTTGACAGCTAAAGCACTTTTTTTCTGCAGTCCATATGCAATTGCATAATAAAGAGCTATGGGAGTTTTGAGCTATAATGAAGTATTTGGCAGCTGTTTAGAAAACTACAAACTGTAGAGTATCTTAAATTACTGTACTGAAGACAGGGCTTGGTTTGTGTTTTTTTAAATGCATGAAGTTTAGTCTTTAGCAGAACTGGACAATAGACTGAAAGGGGAAAGCTTGGGACAATGGGGAGGGAGAAGTGAAGAAAAGACTTAAAGCGTAATGAAATTACATTTGTATTTAACTATCACAGTTTGTATCAAGAAACTCCCCAAAGCACGAAAATTTAAGATATTTTACTCATGGCCCTAAAAGCACAGTCATCACACTAATGAATACAAATGCACAGGTCATCTCTTATGTGCATTTACACTGGGATTGAAATCATAAAGGTACATTTAAAATGCAAGTTTTAACTAGGAATTTCATGCAATTAAAGTGGTCCTCATTAAAAGTCTACTTATCCAGACATTCCATAAGGACTAGAGAGAAAAAGATTTCAAATTCAACCAACCATGAGTCTGACCTTTTGTTTTAATTACTGGAAAATGTTCAGTAACATTCATCTTTCAGGGAGAAAATTAAGATCTTTTGACCCGGTTTTTGGCTGTTGTGAACCATTTAGAAGTCACCTAATGAAGCTGACTTTTTCTAATAGGGAAACACAGGATAAGAACTGGCTCTTCTTGGAATATACTTGAGGTACTTAAGAGTGCCACAGCTCGATCTGTAAACCACAATAAATAGTTCAACAGCTGCCATGTAAGGTAAGTTTAAGACCTGGATTTATAAGTTCTGGTGAGTGCACCTGTTTCTGCCTCCACTTTGCCCCATCTCTTTGAGACAATATTTCATCTCTATGGCTGATTTTTTTTTTTAACTTCTGTTTGCTCTAGGAGCTTTTTTTTATTAAAAAGTCAATATATTTTTACAGAAAGATCTATATCCTCCTGCTAGAACCAGTTAAACAATTATATACATTGCTAGAATTTAGCAATGCATTTTTTTCCTTTTTATACCATCCTTTTATCTTCAGAAATCCTCCAAGGAACAGAAAGAAGCTGGGGAAGAAAAATCACACATCTGTTCTCTTTACATTGAGAACAGATTTCAAAATTCCTTTTTTTCGAAGAAAGTACATTGCTTGCTTTCCTGGGTTCATAGACAAAAGTGCTCAAAGTTTTAAATTAGCATTCTTGCTTATTTAAGTAATACAGGTAAAAAAATTCTACAAAACAGAAAACCAAGATATGCCATGGCATGAAAATATTTATATAGATTTACTTCTGTATTTCTCCACTGTAAGAAAGATGCAACATGGAGAAACTGACATGATCAAGTTTAGTTCCATGAAACTTCATTTTCCAATATAGATCACCTTTGAAATAAATATGTATTCCTGCCTGCATCAGTAAATTAAGATTTTTGCCTTGCTCTTAATGTGATCTGCCTTCAATTGCTCCTTGCTCTAACATGCTAATAACCATGTGCATCTCTTTTCAATACTTTTTTCCCTACTGGGAAATACAGAGAGCATTATTTTGATCTACAGTACACACAAAACGAATCATGTAGCTTGCTCTGGTTTGTGTCACACCCTGCTTTCCATACCTGAAGTTAAGTTTAAAGTCTGAACCCTCAGTGTCTGCGCCAAGACTAAGAGGAAGGAAAACAGAGGAGGTGTTTTGAATCAGGACTGTGTTCACCTGAGGATGTGACATGGCTGCCACAGGGCAATACTCCTGTGTAATACAGAGCTGCAACAACTTAATTTATGCCAGGATGGGTAGCATTCCTTTCCAATGAAAATACATCGGGTTGAAAAGAGAAATAGAAAATGTTGCACTAAAAAATCCTGACATGCAGGGGTGGTCTGACTGCAGAGATAACTTGCCTGACACTACAACTCTTGGGTGTAGCAGAGCAGAACAACACAGCCCCACTGCACAGCTGAGGATCAGGACCTTCATGCATTTAGAAATACACGAGTGCCTTGGGAATCTCCCTAAAGACAGCTCCAAAGCTTTTCCTGAGCTGGCTGAACACATCAATTCTTTGGCCAAAACCAGATCTTTTCTGGCCACTGAGCCCTACATTTACACTGCATCAGATTTCTTAAGGTATTTATTGTCTTTCTTCCTAACTACATTTAAATGTGAAAAGACATGATTGTCTAGGGAAGTGAAAATGAGCCAAATGAAAACAATCCTGGAGTCATGACAGCTTTTGAATGACGAAAGGATTTCCACTGTGTTTTCTGTTCTTAACCAAGGAAAAGACAAATGAAAATTACCTGTCTCCTGATAAGACAGGTATTCTTACCACATGCCAGAGAACATCCTTCACTGAAAATAATATCATCAATGGCAACAGTTTCATCTTGCTCCTGGGTCTTCACCATCCCCCAAAAGATAACCTAAAGAGATTAACAGCAAATTAACAAGAAACGGAATTTACCAGTGTCAAACCTTACAATAGGTGCCAGTCTAGTCCATGGAGTTCCTATTGTGGCTTAGCACAGACATATAATCTAATTATCTAACTAAATATTGAAGTAGTCTTTAACAGGAAGGATCTGAAAATCAGAATAAAATGCCTTCAAATCTAAGCAAGGATCATGACAGTTATAGACTAAAACACAAACAATTTTGTGTTTTATCAAGTTATTATTCCACCAGGGGCTGGAAATGCAAAGATTTTCTGGTTGGTTTCAGAATTTATCAGAGACCTGGAGTAAAGTCAGATCAACAAATACCATTAGTCAGATGCCTTTCAACAAGTTTTTAGCCAAAACAAACATTGAGAAGTACTTGGTCAACAGTTACTCTGCTCTAATGTTACAAGAGTGATTTTTCCCACCCCTAACAAAGTTTTCTATACACAAGAAGTTAAAAATATTTCACATTTCCATCTTAAGGGCAGATTTCAATTTACACCTGTAAATTCCCAGACTACCAGAGGTTTTCTGCAGTGATGTACAAGGGGACTGATGAACCACAGTCCTTGGGAAAACCCATCAAAAAACACACCAATCAAAACAACCCAAAAATATCAATCTTATGAATATCAGTCCTTAAATTATTCCCTAGCCACATCTTGGAATGTCATTGCTCCAGGATTTTCCAGTCTTGGCTAGGGCTACATTCTAGCACTTAATAGTGAATGCACAGTGTTAGCAATATTTTTTCAAATATTACCTTGAGAGTTCAGCAACAATATTCTACATGGTTTAGCAGATAATAGCAGAAAACCTGCATTTTCTATAAATTATCAAGAATACAGTAGTTCACTGTATAAGGTGGCACTCCTTATCCAAGGATATGACCATTATGTTACAAGTTGGAGTTTGAGGGGTGGTATTTTTTTTTGTTTTGTTAATTTGTATTTCTTAAGCTGTAGTTGGCTTGCACAAGAAGTATGGCAGCCACATCACATGCAAAAATGTTTTTATGAGTGAAACCCAGCATCTTGGAAATCTGCTCATTTGATTTGTTTCAGAAAACAATACTGCTGCAATGATATGCATAGTTAATGTGTACTTTCATGATATCACCAGTGGAAGGACATTGTATTAATATTTTCTGTTTCTATCAATACATGGATTCAGATAAGTTTCTAAAACAATATACTGCACTGTTTTATAATTAGAAATAGAAGAAATAGTTTTAATATCAAGGATTTGACAAATATTTAACCTTTCCATAATGATGTTTATTTTGAAGTCAAAATTCAGTTACTAATAACCTCATTTATAAGATGTGTTTATCTATATCTTGCAGATAGGACCTCATAGACCTTAAAATAAAGTGAGATAAATTGTTTTAGACAATATGAAAGGGGCTATCTCACTTTGCTTGTACAAAATCAGTTGCTGCATTGAGTTCATATTCTACTAGAGCACACAAAGTCTGTATTGACTTGTGTTTCCTCAACAATCATGAAGAGTGAGTCATGCCTTAACTTCACTTCCAGAAGAAAATAATGCTAGATATCTCCAGCTGCTCTTGAGTCTAAAAAGGATTACACAGTGAACCATAAGCCTAGAACCATTTCCCTTAATGAAGTCTGGGAGAGAGAACTTTTTCTCAGTAGAACAGAGGAAAAGTAGCTGAGGAGAGCAATCCATGATACAGTTCTCCAAAACAGCCAAAACAGCAGTAATGAGCTTGCCTTGTGTGAAGCAGTTAAAGCACTAACAGTCTTTGTATTTCAGAATTCCCTAAAATGAAAATTTTTAAATGCCAAAAAAAAAATTCCCTATCCCATAAAGATAATCAAGACATTGTTTTTTGTAGTGATGCCTTAAAATCTAGATTATATAGATTTTAAGAATAACTCTTTTAACATTTTTAGTAGCCCTTTAGCTAAATACCTTTGTATTAGATTCCTGAAATGCCATTTAATATTTCTTGTCAAGAATTCCAATGGACAAAGATTGCAGCAACATAAAGAACATTTTATCTCTACAATATGGTCTTGTAATAAGACCCAACAGGCACTAGACTCTCCTGATATAAGAGTCTAAACTATCAGAGATGGCCAAGAATCCTTGGAAATAGTTAGATATTATAATTAGATGATACTCTGGGTTTGTAAACCTGTGTGTGTGGGTATGCATATGCCATCTTTGTGCACCTAAGACATCTTATTCAAGAGTTGTTTTTTACCTTTCTACATTAACATTGTCCAGAAAGTTATTTCTTCGATTTTAAGCAAAAGTATAAAAAGACTAGGTGTTAAATAGGCAACATCAAATGTTAATAGAAATGTTAAATAAGCAGCATCAAATGAGCGAAGAAAAAAGCACTGGAGTTTCAGAGGTTGATTTTAGTTCAAATCTCACTTTAACTGTGTTTGCTAAACTGGCAAAAATATTAAAGCACTTTATTTCAAATAGTGCAAATATACACCCAAATAAAAATTTTTTTCCCATCTTTTTTTTTTTCATACAAACTTTAATAATCAAAATTTTGTCCTGAAAATTCCACAGACATCCATGTAGGCTACACATCTTGTCATAGGAAAAGAACAAGTGCAAAAGGGCAAGTGAATTGCATCCACTTGTATGACAGTGACCTCTTGCAGTGGTCACTGGAGCAAAAATGTGCACAGAAAAAATTTTGCTCAGACTGTAAGTTTGGTGAGGTGTCAGGCTGTATTTCATAAGTCAGTTGTAATGATTGCTTCAGTAAGTTTGGCACATGCATCTTTAGAACTGGACTGTGCCCATCAGTTCACTTTATAGAGGTAAAAGGATAACTAGGTTTGCAAGCAATGATCTAATTAGGATTTGACCTTGCAATTTTGAGGAAGAAGGTGACATATTATATTAACCATTCCCAGACTCAGTCAATTTTCGAAGTAATATGAATGATGAAAAAATAAATCTGAAAGCAAGCCCTCCCAGTACAATCTCAGATTGCTATACCTATGCTCATATGAGGTAGAGGTAAGTTATAGACTAATAAGAACATTGATACTTGTGTTAAGTGAGGTCCAGTAAGGGTTGAGCAGACAAGTGTTAATTCAAAAATACAGATCGTGTTGGATGCTTTAGCACAATATGCAATTCAAGTAATTATGTTACTTAAATGGTTTACTGAAATGAGGTCGTGCTTCCACACCTTCAGGTTTGTATGTTAACCAACTTCACAGCAACTGCTGTAGAAGGAAAGTCCTCTCATCTTTGTCACACATCCTGTGTTTGTCACCTGAAGCACCCCTACAAAGCTGTATCTCATAGTATAAAATTCTGTTTCCTGTGTAAATGAAACCTTGACTTTATCAGTACAGTTAGACTGAGGCTAAGGGAATACTGTATTGAAAGCTAAGATCACAAGTGTATCACCTCTGTGGGCTAATAGATAATTTATGAATCAATGAGACCAACTGTTTTATTTGAGACGCATGGACAGTTTAAGGAAAGTTTGGTGTTCATTTTAACACTACTAATGCATAAGAACAAGTAATATTTTTTAATGCCAGCTATGGACTTCCAAATGTCTTTTCTCTTGTTTACCTCATTGTAATGCTTTCTTTCCACTTACAAAATATTTAGTTCTGACCTATTAAAAAGAGGCATAATTTGGAAACCATTTAACAAGTGTCATTTACAGTAACCTCAATTTACTAACCTCATACTTTTCAGTGCTATAGATTGTTATGGTATTTTCTCTCCACCGACTTTGTAGTTCTCCTGAAACTTGCCAGATATTTGTAACAGTATCTTCAGAGTGCTTTTGAAGTCCCACCATCAGTGTTCCACTCCTTTGACTGACCCAGTAATGAAATGTAATCTAGGGCAAAAAAAGGTCTGATTATTCCAGGGAAATACTATGAAAAACAATGTAATACAAATATGAGGCATCAAAATACCTGGCAAACATGTTCTTCATCCGTTGGAAGGAAAACATTTGTTCTTAAAGTTGCAGAAGAGTATTGTATTTCAGAAGACAATGAGAGGAAATAGGCTAATAAAAGGAATAAAAATAGAAAACTTAGATGTTTGGGAAAAAAAAACCCCAAAACAATAAAACAGGAAAAGGCCAAGCTTTTTTTTTTTTTCATATTAAATATTGTTTATTTACTATTATTATGCTCTGTGTTCCAGCTGAAACTTTAAGTGGGGTTCCAAAATGCTTCATGTGCTGATGCATACTCAACCTAGAAGTGCAACATTTTGGGACAAAGGGAGACTATCTCAGCAAGCTGATCCCAGTTATTGAATAGATCACATATTCCATGCCTAAACATTAAACTGCTCTAACTAACAATACAGATTTATTGTAGATCTATCATGACAGTTCAGGTCTTGAAGGAGGTGGCGGAAAATGGGAGAGGAGACTGTGGTGATCTTCTAAGTTCTGGTGGTGTTCAGACAGGTGTCTGGTTTTTTGCTATGCAGAAAATTGCCCACTGCAAAGAGAATATTGTGGTATCCTTGTGCACATTCCCAATACACACAGTTGTCTTCAGTGCTTCAAAGCTACATTAGAGATGCCATTATCTTTCCATTTTTAAAACAAGTCCTTGCTTCACTTAAAAGTGTAACAGATCAACAAGAGTCAGTGAAATATGGTTGTTGCCATATGTTTTGACTGATCATGTCTCTTCATGACAATATTGTTTTAGATCTTGTAAAAGATGGAAGGCAGCCACCCTATTTTAGGATAACAAATCCTGCTAGTCAAAATTTGGCTCTTCCTGAACATGAAGATTTCAGAGCTATTAGATGTTAAAGGATGCAAGGAGAAAAATAAGGAATAAAAAAATGATTAATCTATTTTTAAATTTTTTTTCCTTCCTTTCCCTTCTCTCCTCCTCCTCAAACTCCAAGCAATGTCCAGTATACTGTCATCCTCTGACATTAACATGCAAATGAAAGGAGGAGATGAAGGAGAAAAAAATTCAAGTGGGACTCAAGGAATAAAAAAATAGTCTTAAAAACAAAAACTACTACAGAAACCAGATAATAGAGGATATGTCAGAACATCTAAATACCTCACTTTTTAAACCATCCACCTTGACTTATCCTTATGTGCACCTGGAAAGCCACTGACCAAGCACTATGAGCAAAGCTCAGTGCTGGAGCCAGCTGAGCAATTCCCCACAGAAGAGCATTTTGCAGCCTCTACCAGGGCAATGGCCATGGTTCCCCCTGGTTTTAGACCTTTCCTGACTTCTCAGGCAGCACTTTCAGAGCCTGCCAGCTGCAAGGATATTCTTCCTACCCACAACAGATGGCTTGGTGCCTCTGCAGAGCCCTGCCCCAACCCCAATCTGTTCCACTGGATGTTAACGTCCATAAATTTTTGAAAATTTTCTTTTAGTTCCCTAAAGATAAATATATCTAAGACTCACAAACTTATTTTTTTACCTGCTGCAGGAATTTTAAGTTTTACACAGGTGGGAGAGAAATAACAATTTTAAGAAATTCTTTGATTTCACATTAGACCTCTACATAGATAATAGTTTTATTTAGTAAAACTAGGTAGTGTTTTATTTTAGTTTGGAGATTTTTTCATGTTGTCACTGGTCTGTTCAACTACTTTTTCAGTGAAACAAAAACCAACATGAGAAACAGTGCTAAAATCCCATGTTGGGTTCTAGTAAATGATTACATAAATCTTCAAAGGAGTTACATCTACCAAGTGATCTTTGCTCTTCTGCTAATGTATGTGTATTATCCTGACAGCAGGAACTCTTTACCACCCTGTCATAGAGCACACTCTGCTCAATTGTCACCATAAGGATAATTTCTGGGTGTTAAGCAGGAACCAACATAAAACTGATTACAAAACTGAGTCACGAGCAGTGGAAAAACTCAGCTAACTGCCATAAGATAATTATTTCCTAGATGATTAGAACCAGCATTCAGACAATCAAAGTGCAGTTTATACATTCTTCAGGTAGAAAATGAAATTAACTAAACACATTTAAATATCCTTAGCCATTCAATTCACAGATCTGAGAACACAGCCTTTCAGAAAGCTGAATAGATTCAAGTATTTTAGCTTTCTGTTGCCTCAATGAAATAACTTAGATTAACATTGTTACCACACAATTCAGACCTGGAAGATACAACAGTGACTGAGCACCGAAAACAAGTAAATGTGACTGAACTGATCAGGTGACTAAGCAGTTTCCTGAATTTTGCTGTCCACATAAGTTAAATTTTCCTCTCCCCACCAGTTCTTTGCAAAATCCGAGTAACCTTTTTTATGGGTTATAAGCAAGAGTATCTTTCCGGTCTTTGCTATGTTCTGATGTGGTGGGTGTTACCAATCATGCACAAATCCGAGAATCTTCAACTAGAGTAAGACTGTTGCCTGGTTAACCAATTTTGATTCTAGCCAAAACTTTGCTATATTTATATTCCCTGGTAATTTTTTCTTAATCTGCTTCTTGATAAGAAGAGCTGTTACTCTTTTAAAGATAAATTATTTCACAACTCACATACTTGAAATACAGTTTATGTTCATGAAGGTGTTTGGTAGTTGTTAAAATTTTTCTGCCAACATCAGTTTAAATCAACATGCATTTTAGAGCAGCCTTATTTTCAGAAGCATGGTACACACAGCAGGATGTGCTTGTGTGCTACACACAAGCAAAACCTGAAGTCGTTAAAAGTACATCACACGTATAAAGTTTCCTAATTACTAAGTATCATAAGCATTGCCCACTGTGGAATAAGAACTTACAGTAAAATGTAGAGTGGCTTTTTTTTTTTGAAGATGCTTGTTCAATGAAAATAGTTTAAAATTGCATGCCATCTTCATCTGCTGATTCCTAAGCAAGATTTCCACGCATTCTTCTTGAAAGCACCAGTTCATACTCAGCATTATATGCAACTTTTACCTGTTTGGTAGCTCATGCAATGTGTAGGAGGTGCTGCCTACTCTAGAAGAGTACAGATTTCCACACTCCCATTTAATTACAGTTTGAGAGTGAGGTAAACACCGGGGCTAATCAGTCTCACAACAACATCCCACAAAGGGTTGTGCTCTTATACACTCCCCAACACTGCACATCTGCCTGCAGGAACTTGAACTGGGGGCTGCCACAGCATTGCTTATACTCAGGAGAGGTGGGAGGGAGTGGGTGCAGAGGAAGGGAAGGAGAATAATAGAAAATATGGAGAACTACACCATTATTAGGCTGCTCTTAAATGCATGTTTATTTAAACTGATGTTGGCAGAAAAATTTGCTATGAGATCAGAAGTCCCCTTGCATTATTTCCCTTCTTTCTTGTTTGCTTAAAGCAAGCCTTCCAACAGCTTTAGAAAGCAGAAGAAGGCTTGCTGCAGCTAAAAGATGTGACTTGAGTTAGCTAAAAAGTTATAAATAAAATCATGTATTACAGAAGGAAGAAGACAGGTTTGAGAAAGCAGGATTAACCTGGTAATAGGAAAGTATAAGGGATATATTTTGTCTGAGGACAGAGAAAAAGAATTAGCTGAGAGACAGTCTTTGAGGCAAAATGGAATTGGAATAAGATCTAGAAAAAGCTGGCTCAAACAGGCCGTCAAAGCTTACCCTGTCCCCAGATACAGATTCATCTTCTCTCAAAACATTTGGAGCAGTAATATTAGCCACAGATAACAGACACACACACTCCAGGAATTCACTAGTCCAAGAAAAAACTGAAAATACATCTCAAATTTTCTAAACTTTGCAATCACCAAGAGTGACTTTATCAGCTAATATCTCCAAAACAGGTAATTGTAATCACCTAAAAACCTGGACAGCTGTGGTCAGAAAGCATGTAGCAGAATATAATTGAACTATCAAGAAATTGGCAAAATTAAGCAAATAAAACAGAAAAATACATAATTTTTATAAGTCCAGAGTTTCCTCATAGAACATGAGGATTCTTACCACTCTCATTCCCATTGTGGTCAGAGTACGGGGGTCCTGTGCCAGATTGGCCATTTCTTCTTATCCATCCAGGCTGGAAATTAGATTCTTGAAGAGCTTTGCATAGATTGGTTTCAAAATCACACTTGTCCCAGGAGAAATCTGAATCGAAGAAAACAAACAAACAATTAAAAACTCAAAAACAGAACCAAAAGGATATATTTTCACCATCACTTGCTGTTTAATTAGCACACAGGAAGATTCCAAACAGGCTGCTGAAAAAAAGGTGAGAAACACCAGAAATTTTAAATCATGAGCAAAGAGAAACAGGGCAGTGGAAGAGAGATGAGATAGAAGAAATAATGAAAAAAAAAATCCAAAAAACAACACCTCAAAACCAAAAACCAACAGAGATCACCAAGCCCTCCCTTCAGCAAACCAAATTTAAACTAGTCTATTTATATTATATTACTATACCATATGGTCTTTCCTTCACAAATATGTGTGCAGTTACTTATTTGTAGGAAACTCTCCAAGCTAGCATAGTTTACATGCAGAGGCTACTTTTAAAATACACTGCAGTTATCAGGTGAAAAATTTCAGTATATCTCTTGTTTGTCCAGGGTTCTTGCATGGAAAAACAAAGACTTAACACCAGGAAATAATCAGATAGCAATTTTTTTTTTTTCTATTCCACTACTGTTTATTTCACCATTTTGCAACATGCACTTGTTGGAAACTTGGGACGTAAGTCTATTCCCAGAAGAAATCCCAGAAATCCCAGAAGTCCTAACAACAGAAACATGAGACTTATCATCGTACTCCCAACTTGGCCAGTGCTCATAGTCTTTACAAAGTTGCTGTATTAAAGCAGAAACCACATTATTCAGAAATGAGCTGTAATGAGTCCTCAGAACCAGATGATCTCCCCACTTTCTTTTCTTCTGCCTTATTTCTTGCAGTGCACATAGCAACGTGGTAAGGAAGGACTGTTTTTCCACCTTCCAAATTCACCTTTAGGGAAGCACTGGTTAGAAAAGGGAGGCAGAACATGTTTTTCTGACACAGACTCCAGTTTGGTGTACTAATTCCTTTAGGGAAATTGAGGAGGTTATGCGACAAGATAAATAATTGCTTTCAGGGATGGAGGGACAAATGTTTGTTTCTGCATGGGTGTCAGACAGCCCTTCATGCCTCATATCCAAGCTGAATGAAAGAGCTTGAATGTGCCTGACAGGATGGACAGACCCATTCCTTTAACCATTCATTGTAGTGGTGGAAGGATTTAATTTTTTTTTTAAAGTCTAAGCAGATGCATCTCTGAAGAGCAAACTTATTGCCCTTCACCCCAAGCAGAACGTCTGGTACTGTCTCTGGATTTCTTGTGCTGTGTGGAAACTTTCAGTTCACCCACCTTTTCTCTAACACAGCAGAGGAAGGTGGGTTAAGATCCTGCCTTCTAACTGTGACCCTGGTTAGACACAAGCTACTATGCCTTTGCACTCCCTCCTGAATTGGTGCTTGCTCCAGACCCCTGGAAATACTTTTAGCCTGTTCTATATTATCATAGTTCACTAATAATTTTAAATAAAGTTGCCACTGCAGCATTTATAGTCACACTATGATGTTCATTTTCATGGCAGTGATATTCACATCAGTTTACTGCAACAATTAATTACAAGGGGAGAGAGGGGAAAACAGAAATAATTCATGTAAGCATGCCAGACTAAAGTTAATGTGCAGGTTGGCTGATTCATCAACCAACTTTTTACTGCTACTTTTATTCCTTAGCTCTTTAAGTGGCTGAAAAGCATGTCAGTGGTTCATCAAAAGCACAAACACTGCTGAAGTATATCTGTTTCATATTGTATGAAATGCATCAAATCATATTCAATATTTCTTCAGGAATTTTCTCATAGATAAAAAAAATTGCAAATCAATAATCAAAAAATAGCAAGAATAGGACCTTTTCAAACTAAAAATAAAATAAAAAAAATCCTTGATCATTCATTGTCATTTTCCAAGGCAATATTCATTTTCATAAAAAATATAACTTGGAAAGCAAATGTAAATTTGCTGGAAGTTAGATTTAAAAATGTAAAGTCACTGCTTATAGAGAAAAATGTGTGAACAAAACAAATATTTTAAATAAATATTATGGAAAAATTCCAAGCCTCACAGGAACAGACAACAGTTTAAGGCTCTATTTCAAGTGTGTATATGTATAAAATCTCAGTTTAGGATATTCTGGGAGAAAAATATTTCTAAGAATAGTTAGTTTTCATTCTTTCTCTGATGAACATTTTGCAATATGAAGACCCAATTAACAGTAAAAACTGAAATTCTGAGTTTTATATATTTTCACTGCAGATACTTTCTTAAACCTGAGTAAAGCCTAGAGAAAAGAGCAGGAACCTTTCAGCAATATGAGAGATCAGGAGCTGAAACCTAAGTGGAAAACCAGTTTTGCTATAATCCCAAATCAGAAAAAAGTGGCAGCAGGATGAATCTTCAATTTGACAGCCAGATCTGTATCTTTCTGTCTGACAGCTGACTTATCTCCTGGAGTAATCCAGAGCATTATCCAAGCAGCCCCAGCACACAGCCTGTCTCTCAAAGCCTAATTCTACATCCTTTCTTCAGTCGTATTAAAATACAACAGCATTTAATATTTAGGTCTTTTATAGTGTCCATATACTAATTTTTCTAAATCAGTCTTTGGAATGACCTTTAATTCTTTCCTTCCATATACACATTTGTCTATAGCAGTATTCTCTAAAAAAATTAAGTGTAAATGGAAAAACGCATCTATTCATCTATATCATACAGTCATAACAGAAGGTTCTACCTGGAGGAAATGCCTCGTCCAGCACAACAAAGACTAAGCACAATAAAAATTTCAAATCTATACAATGAAGGGTAGCACAACCATGTCTCATGCAAGTGATAAAAAATATGCTAATCTGAGATGTGTTAGGCACATCAAATATAATTTCCAGCCATTGCCATTTTTATACAGCACAATAAACTTACAAATGTGTATTAATATCCAATACATCTAACATAATCTTAACAATTGTTTTATTTGAGATAAATAAAGAATCAAGTCTCCTAGTGTTCATTCTAGACTCCTGTTCCAATAATATTTGCATAAAACAGGGAGTTCTTTTGAAGGAAGAGAAACTTCGTGTAGGTGGGAACACAATTGTAATTTGAAGAATCTGGATTTAAGTTACTGGTCTTTCTCATGGATATCAGACTAATTCAGCAGTAACTAACCATCTAATTAGCGTTTTTCAGAGTGCTCAGAAAGACAGAGGCTCATCTAAAGACAATCTACTCCATATTTAAAGTGAAATTTTAAAATCCCAACAAATATGTTGCATTCCTTTGTTGCCCAGAGAGTAAAAGAACTTAGATAAGCTTTTTAATTTAGAATTACAACTTTTGATAAATTTAAGCTCTTCTCCGGACTCCAGAATCAAAATCCTCAAGGAGAAGGACTATCTTATGCATCATGTGAAATTATTTGCAGAATCATTTTGTACAGTATTCCAGAAATACTAGAATTCTGATGCAAATTTACTTGGCACTATCAGTTAAAATTGGCTCTCACTGCTTAGATCAATTCTTTACAGGAAACAGCAGCAACCATTTTTGTAACCTCTGAATGTGACAAAGATTAAGGTAGGATAATCAGTTCTGAATTCAAGAAATTTCCCCTTGTATAGGTTTAAAAAAAAAAAAAGATGCTTTTGTTTATACCTTGGACAAGGTATTTTGGATTAAATCTGAATTCTATCAAACAATTCTACCACAAATTAAGCAAAAAAGCTATTACTTGCTGAATCTCCATTTAATTTGGATGAGGAAACACTTGCTTTGCTGTATAATATCCATATGAAGATTTATGAGAGACTTGGACTTTACAATTGTTGAAAATTAAACAGGAAATAAATCAAAATGAAGCTGGAAGAAGCTTTATTAAAAAAAAAAAAAAAAAAAAAAAAAAAAGAAAAGGATTCTCAAACATTTTTGCTACATAACCCTCCCAGTCCTCTCTGCTGCCATGTTCAGTTATCAAACTACCACACTTATGCTGAAGCACACTGAGACCTACCTTGTTTCTCATCACTGCTCTCTCCACACTGGTTGGTGCTAATGCATATTTCTCCAGGAGGAGCAAAGGAGCCATCACCATGCTGGCATCCACTTCCTGGGGATGACTGAGTACCTACCAGAGCAAAGCAATATAACACACAGAAATATATGAGTCTATTCATGGGCTATAGTACTATCCAAGCTTTCGCTCAGAAAATAATTACTTTAACTGTCTAGTACTGATCACGAAGTGTCTTTGACCAAGCTGTATTTACACACATCTCTCTAAGAGATGTTTTTAGAACCTCACTTTCTGAATCTACAGTTTAAGGGTAATAGTCTTCTGATAAGCAGTGACTTTCAACCGCCTGTGTCTTGGGATAATATTTAACTGAATTATAACATTGTTTTATGAGTAAAAAAATTTGGCGCATGCTCTGCAAGTCAATAGTATATCATTAACTTTCTGATCAGATTTATTGCCCAATGGCTTGACAATACATCAGATCAGAAAATAACAGGGAAACAGTAGAATTACTAACTGACCAACATTCACAAAAGCCTCTTTGCTCAGAGGGAGTTGATAAATCCTTACAAAACATACTGAGAGTTTGGGTATCAGATGTAGAAAACAGTTGAGAAATTCAAAGTTGATTTTGCATCAAAAGGTTTGCAAAACTTCCGTCTCTTGTACTGATGGAGTCCTTCCATACAGGGATGCTTTAGGAATGTGTTTCACCGTGTTTCCATGTTTCACACACAGATGACTCAAAGATCTTCAAATGGAGGAGGGGGAGTAGGGATAGAGATCCAGACAATTCAAAAAGCCAACCTTGTGAGAGAATATGAAGTCAGCTTGTTTCATTCAGCCAATAATCACGTGAAAACAAAGAAATTACATTAATGAAGTACCTTAAGCACTGTAGATGCCCCAAACCTAGGGGATAGATAGATAGATAGATAGATAGATAGATAGATAGTAGAAAAAAAGAGAAGTTGATTACAAAAGCTAAAGAACAGTATTAGCCCCAGGCAAATGACAGTGAGAACTAGACAAAATTAGACTGACAATCATGTAAGCCTGACACTCCTTTAATAGGAATAGTGGGATGAAAAAAATCTACTCTATGACAGACTTGTATTACCTTACTAAAAGGATCATAAAATTTCCCAAGTGGCAGCTTGTAACAAGGAATGAAGCCAGCAGGTCTGGAGATTTCATCACCTGCAAATTCACAAAATCAAGTAAAGTGAATGAACATTCCACTGTGCCTAACACCAATTTGCCTGTTAGCCCTGGTGAGCAGAATTAAGACATATCTGTAACTAAAGCATGCTTATTGTAAAGCACAAGTTCTATAGCATCTGCAAAGAGAAACAGGCACCCTCTGCCTGGAAGCTTATCAATCATTGCAGATCCTTATTTTCATAATGTAAGAGATCTCTTCTGAGAGTGCAAAGATTACTATTCCAACACCGCCTGAAGGGGAACAGTGCAAGGTCTGATGCAACTTCCTATTATCTCCAACACCAGAGGCAGACACATGTTTATTGTAATAAAGGTTCCCATTCTGCCTGGAAAGCATTTTCCACTTCATTTGGTTCAACTCCACCCTTTTCATCACTATTTCTGTGGACATCGTGTTATCTGCTTTATTTTAATGCTTTGTCCTTGGGCCATGGAGCTGTTTGAAAAACTTCCTGATGAAAAGCAGAGCTATGAATAAATTAGTTAAGAGCTTATTGAGAGATAGATAGATAGATAGATAGATAGATAGATAGATAGATAGATAGATAGATAGAT
>JAWWEV010000083.1:18815982-18865044 GCA_035583235.1 Hafferia zeledoni
ATTAGTTAAGAGCTTATTGAGAGATAGATAGATAGATAGATAGATAGATAGATAGATAGATAGATAGATAGATAGATAGATAGATGATAGATAGATATTCCTCAAGAATGTGCATCATTAAATTGTTTGCTTCCATTCTCTAAGTACAGCTTAGATTAAAACCTTATATTAAAAAAGCCATATATCATGTTACCACATTTGTAAAGGCTTAAATATTTGTGCTATTCAGCTGCTTTGTTTTCCAATTAATTTTATCCAACATGCAAAATTTCATAGGTTTATCTTATTTCTTCTTTTCCTCTATATTTTCTAAAAGTCCTCACACTGATGTACTTCACAATGACAGAGTTTTCCCTATCTTTCGCTTTTTTTGTTAAAACTCCCACTCCATTGTTCTAAACTGTTGTACTGCTCTGCCTATAGTATAAAACTGCATACAAGTATTCTGAGTCAAAGGGTATCCATTTCCACTTCAGTATGCTCTAAAACTTTCATAAGAAGAAAATTTGCATAACCCAAACAATCCAGAACCACAGTAAAATCTGTTATGAGTGGTAATAAATGTAAAATGCCTCAAATATTCAGGAAGCATTTAGGATGTTATCCAAGGATCTTTGGTGAAGGGAGGGGGGGAAAGGTATTTTAGTGAAGGTCTAACAGAAAGTGCAAAACCAAAGAAAAGGTGTTGTTGGGTTTTTTTTGCAAGTGTTTTGCTATGTACATATAGAGAGAGTTTCCTGATGAGTGCAGCCTTCTTTTTCAGCTAACAATGAGAACACAGTTTTTCTAGTTCTGAGAATCCTATTAAAAGGGACAAAAAGATAACTCAGAAGAAAAGGACTTTCAGAAAAAGTCAAAAGGACAAACAATTCAAGTGCTGAACTGCAAGCAACTTGAAAACCAAAAGAAAAACCAGAAAGGAGTTTGAATCAAGAGTATAAACTGGTAGAAACATGCAGGATGCCCAAAAAGCAGAAGGATGGGCACTAATCAAAGGGTATTTTTTAAAGCAGCAGAGAAATCTTGCAGAGCAACTGAAGACTAAAAGGAAAGCAAGCAGAGCCAGGCACTACATCTATTTTCAAAGTTACTTTAGCAAACAAGCAGCTATTGAAAAGAAAAAAAAATTCCTTGAAACTTACATCAAAGCTGGATTTATCTGGCTTAGCCTAATTAATTTAATTTAAGGCAAGACAAAATATTTCATGCAAGTGAAGAAAGATTGCCCACTCAGCCTTCAACTTGTTTAAGTAAATCAGCCAAAAAAGTTGTAGATATTTAATTTAGGACTTAAAAAAAAAAAAAAAAAATCTTAGAAAGAAGTCCAATCAGCTCTGAAATGGAGCCAGAAAAGTTTTGCATTTTTAAGTCCATTTTTAATGTGATCAGAAAGATATTTGCTTAAGCAGAATATGGATTGCAGGTAGTAATTCTCCATTAAGTTTTTGCAGAGCCAGTTATTATCAACAATGAAATAGGGAAGAACTGAAAAACTGGGATGTGAGCCTCGTCATCTGAAAACAGGGTTTAAGTTTTGCTGCAACTACTAATTTTCTTTCAGCAAAAAGACTTATGAGTAGAAACCAGTCAAAATTCCTGAGAAACTGAAACTTCATTGTTTAATATAACCTTTTAATAGCAAGATTTGAATTTTTTTAATGTGATGAGAATAGAGACCAGTCCTGTGCCAGCGTATAAATTTTTAATGTATATCTCATTTTCTTCTAATGTACAGTTTTAGTAAACATCATTAATTTTAACACATTCCTCCCAATTTTTTATACAAGAAAAATTTTAGCCAATCATTAATAAAAACCCAAAACTGTATTTTTAAATAATTCACAAATATTCAGACTTCATTTTGAGAGCCCGTTCTCAAAAATATGCTATTTATGTTATCATGTGAACCACTCTAGTTTTTAATTGTCAGATTGGAAGTGAAAGAAATCTGCACAGCAGAGAAAGTCAAGAAATCACAGTTATCCCAAGCTGATCCCATTTTTAACAAGAATTGACAGAATTCTTTACTTTGATGTGAAAAGCAATAATTGCATAGTATCTACTTCCAGTTGAGTGACAGTAATTCAACAGTTATCTTGAAAGAGAACTAAAATACTAGTACATTTGATTAAAAACCATTCTAAGTCTTCTTACCACTCATATTAATTTGCTGAAACAAATTGGTAAAACCAACTGAGAGGTTAAAACCAAACTTAATTCATGGCTCAGTGTACAGCATGGACACCACAGGTACAACTAGTGAAGGAGAAAAACTCCATAGTATTAAGGAAAAGTGTGATGAACTAGATATAATCAGGTCAATCAAAGTCCAAGATCATTACAGACTGACAAAACACTACACTCCAGGAAAAAAATTGGTAGCATAATTTCCATCTTTGTAATGACAAACCATATTACATTCAGGAGGTGGTCACCTATGCTGATAAAGTAGAGAAAATAATGCAAGATACAAAAGATTCATTTAATCCTTATGTGTACCATGTGATAGAAATTGTCTCTGCACCAAGAGTTTGGAGGAAAAAATACTTCAGTTCTGAACTGTCAAGAGCTCAGTACAAGCGCCTTTCTTTCTCTAAACTCCAAACTAAGCAGAGGGAAAAAATTACCAAAAATGCATCTAGTCCATAAAGCGATGTCCTATTAGAAGGCAAAACTATTAATTGGCATAAACTTTGATCAGGCAGAAACATCTCCTGCCTACTATATGTTCCTTCAGAGAAATTGGAGCAAGAATGGTATAAAGATTTTCTCAGCAATTGCTTTCCAGATCAAAAACTTGCAATAGAATTCAGCACATAGTTCTCCCACACAGTCTTGTCCAAGTAAATAGGAAGGTCTTCCATCACATCATTCTACCAGTTTTGGTTCTGTTCTCTCCTATAAGCAGCTCCATGGTCCCTGTAACTAATTTATCAAGTAGCACTGTGCCACAGGAGAGTGGAACCCATGGGGCAGAGGACCTGAGGTATGATGTAATGCGAAATATTAGATCACATATTTCATAAGGTATTTAACTCAAACACTCCATACTTGTTCCATGGAAGAAACTTCATCCCTAAGAACTATAAATACATCTAGCTTTCTTTCAGATTTTGAAAAGTATATAATAAAGATTAAACCTGAACCAAATGAAACAGTTCTGCTATCTATCTCAATTCATCTATTCTAACCTTGATTACTAGAGATTGAGACACTGACCAAAGACTTTACAAATAGCACAGGCAGACAAACACCCTCCCAGGCCACATCACCCAAAGATGTCTAGCTCTGAGTGAAACAAGTCCTTTAGAGATGCCCAGTGTAGTCTAAGAGTAAAATAAGCTTACTCTTCGATATCACTTCTAGGTAGGCAAGTAAGGCAAATAAATCCTTCTCATGCTCTGTCCATCTGATTCAGTCATTACATAACATTAGTTAGTACAAACAGCAAGATCAGAAAGAGATCTGGAAGAAAGCAATATCCCTGGGCTCATCTCCCATAACTGGAGCTAAATCAGAGGAGCCCAGATCTGTGACTTCAGCAATATTCGTATCTAGTGCTGAAACAAGTCCACATGCCTAAGAGCTGTAAATGAGGCTGCTGAGGTCTAGAGGGAGTCTCAGCAGATTATATACCTTAGTAACCAGACTAAAAAATAAATAAACATAATCATCAAGTTATTGATTATTACCATATTATTGATTATTCCCATAATATTGATTTTGACATCTCTGGCATACTACTGCTCCTGAGGATTTCCCATGCTTGCTCTACACATTTGTAGAAAATATTCCCCCAAAAAAGAGATAGGAGATGTATTCTCACAAATCTTTCTTGTTAAAACTCCCACTTATCTCAATTTCCTCATCTGTAAACAGGTAAATAATCAGAAAATTGCTGAACTGCTCTGATACCTCCTGATAAATAAGACTAAATAGAAACTAATAGTCCTGAGTAACTTTTCTTCACAAATTATAAGTCAACCCTCAATACAAGGGCAATATCCTGATATCAAAGGAAATAATATTTCACTAAAACAAGAAAGGAATACTTTCCAGCTCTGATTTTCAGAGATATTAAATGCAAAGGTGGTATGCTGAACAGAGATTAGCTCTTTCAAAATATACTTTCAGTTGAACTTTATTCCATGAAGGCACATGTATGGTTTGGGAAGAGTCCTAGAAATTATAACATTCGGTAGATTAATCGTAGAAGCTTAGCACTTACACAGTGAAAACTTCAGAGTAAGTACTCCCTTTGGACAACAAATACAATTAAAATGAATCACAGGGTAACTGTGTGATTTCTCAATAAAGCAGCTGTAGCCTAAGTCTAAAATGCTTAGTTATGCTTCTTAAATTAACCCCAACATACTCAAAGTTCTATTTAGAGTAACCACTTTTCAATTGGAGCTATGTATTACTTAAAGCTGTTTCACACTTTAAGGAACTGTAGGAAATATTATGTCACTGTTATTAATTTGTTGACTATTTTTCATCCTACCACTACAAAAAAAAAAAAAAAAATTATTTAGGTCTAGTGATTCATTTAATCCTAAATTCTGAGCTAAATGAATATGAATCTCAGCTTAGATGTTTTATTGAGTTAATGTGAAATGTAATGTATTCTCATAGATCATCAAAAGGTCAGATCCTTACTTGCTGGTTCTAACAACTTGTTAATGCTTTTTTGTACTTTGAGTGACTCCAGACTTTCTGCTTACCTGCTCTTCCTCTACAGTTCTTACCCAGATTTCTGCTTCTCCCCATGATTCATCAGGTAGTGCTCCACTACAGCTGCATTAAAGCAAAGAGATTTCAGCTACTGTCTTTAAAAAATTCTTTATAGTTTTATCTACAAGCTGCCTAGAAATTTGATAGATTTTGTTTTCTTGAAAAAACTTGATGTCTCCCAGTACCAGTGCCAGAGAAGATGCCATGGCATGGGTCTATCACTGTGAGGGTTTCCTCCCACAGCAAGCAAAACTCCTTCCAGAGTTGCTTTGAGTCAAGGTGAGTGTATCAAAAACTGAGATAAAAAGAAAAGTTTTCTCATCTCAACCCCTTCTCTGTGAGATGCACCACTCATTGTCAGACTGCAGCTGACAAAGGTTTGATTGAGATTTTGCATCACGTGATGTTTATTTCCAGAGTTTTACGTGGTTATTGTTTTTCACAGTTAGGTATTGCCTCCCATCAGCAGCAATACTTTTCAGTCCTTATCAGACTTACTGAATGTTTGTGTTGAATTACAAAGTTTTAAATGAATGTAGTGTTTATAGATAATGACAGGTTATTTCAAGTATGGCAATAAAGTTTTATTGCTTTTCCTTACTAATTTAAAATTCTAGACACCTGCTGTGAGTTAGGTATTTACCATATCGAAAAGACAACCCACCTGAGTGTAAAAATTCCTATCTGTATTCTTTTCAACTATGTAAGCAGCAGCTCCATTGAACAATTCTAATGAAGCTTTTAGTTGAGTGTTATCAAAATATTCAGAAAAGTTGAGTCTTGAAAATTTCTATATTAGGCCAAAAATTTCCCTAAGAAGTTAAGTATTTAGCTGTCTGCCACACTAAAAAGAGGCAGAAGTGTTTAACCAACTCTAGTATTTCATTATCAAATCACTTAAATCTGAAATGTATAAAAGTGTTACACTCAAAATTCCCACCTGAGAATTTTAGACTAGCCAATTTCTGTTTTAATAGTACAAGCTATCAAATAAGATCCTCATTAATCCAGTTGATGTGCATGACATTGCAAGTATCTAACTCTTTTCCTCATGTTGTGTTAATCTTTACAATGATCCTCTGAGTCTCAACAACAGCAACTTCAATCTCTCTCAAGAAGAATAGGGGAGTATTGAGTGAAGTCATCAGCAACCTGAAGTCTTCATCAGAAGGGCATACTTCAAATAGCCTTCATCTTTGGTCTGGGATGCATTGGGATCTAATTTAGCATGTTTTCTTGCAAGAGCTTTCTGCCTTCTCCTTTGTTCTCAGGTGAAGTATGAAAGCTACGCAATGCTTCCCTCCTCCTCAGCTGAAGTAAATGGCTGTCATTTGTTGAGGGGATACATACAATTTTCAGACATTTGCTGCAGGTAGTTATCACAGAGCTTATGCTAAAATGGTCTAGGCTACAGTGATTTGGCCAGTAGAAAACTGTTAAAATAAGCTAAACCAGAACAAAACAAGACCTGACTAGTCCTGAGACTTGCAATGTCAAGTTAACCTGAAGGCAATGTCCTGTGACTGCCTGTCAAATATATTATATACTGGGTTATACAAAAAGATGTAGAACAATATAATCTTTTGACATTTTTATCCTTGACTCCATATCCATATGTCATCTAGACCTATTCGGTGAGCCCTTTCAACAAAAAGTGAGTGGTGCTTTCCACCGGCTGCACATAATTTTAAATCTACAATTTTAAAATCTTCAAGATGCAGTACCTAACACTGAAACTTCACATGTTCGTATTCCCAGTAAAAACCTACTGATTAGTGAGCCTTCTGCTTGTCGTTATAAGGTCAAAGATTCACTTACTGCAACCAAGGATATTTGAGGACAGAAGCAATTTGAGCATAACCTTCATAGGACATAAAGTCAGAAATCAGAGAGTAATCAACAGTAGTCAGAGCTCTACCCTAAAGAGTTAATCTTCCTAGACTAACAAAAGGCTATTAATTGATTTACTGCTTATTAAAATTCTATTTTGTAAAGAAAATTCCCAAGGCACAATAAATAAATTATTAGACATCCATTACTGCAAGAAAATTACATTTTTAGCATGAATTATGTAGAAATGAGGTAACTTATCAAAGAATACTTGCATAACTTAATATCTTGTAAATTTACAGTTGTGGAGGAGGTAGAAGCCCAGTGTAATGTTTCACAAGCAGATAGAAATTACTTTATAAGAAGCAGTTAATTTTTTTCTGTATATATGGTAAATAAAGATCCCACACTAGAGTCCATCTTCTCCTAAGGTTAGAAGAAATAACTATTAATACCAATTTGATTTGAAAAAAAAATCTAATGACAAGATCACAGAAATGAAACCAAAATTTGAGATGTAACAACTAGTAAATTCAGATTGCTGTGTAAATATGTACCTAGACAAGCTTATCTAAAAATTAAGTTTTAATAATGTATGTTTTCAGTTAACAAAAGAATTTAGAAAAAGTATCATTACCTGTCCAATTAAAAAGAGTATATCTAGCCTAGTTAGAGCAGCCAGGAACAGCTTATTGCTCTGTGGGTGTAACCAAAACTGTGTATTCTACACCCTTGATATAATTTCTAACAAACTCTTAATAATGGATCATTTGCAGCAGCTGCCCAGGGCACACCTGGCACCTCAGGCTACAAGCTGGGTGTTACAGAGCCCTGTGAGACAGGGCCTTCACACCAATGACTCAGCTGTGATAACTCCCCTCCAGGAAGGCGTTAGCACCTTCACACCCAGCCTGAGGGGTCATGTCTGCTAATGGGCCATCAACAATTTGAAAAACATCCCATGACTCACAGAGTTAGATCAACCATTGTGGAACTTGTCACCCTGGGGGAGGTACTGGGCATGCCCAGCTGAACCTGAGTATGTATAATGTTGGGGTTTGGGGACTTCTGGTACCACTCGTCTGATCCAGCAGAGGACCAGAATTTCAGTAGGACTGCAAGTCTCAACCAGACTGCCACCATCATGCTCACCAAAAGGCTTTTTTCTTTCCTTTTACTTTTTACTCAGGGGCCCGTGTGGGGCTCAGCACAGGGGATAATGAACACCATTCTGTTTGTGCCCAAGGGTGCTGGGTTATACATCTGGGTTTTGTCTTCTAACAATTATCAGCAGGTCCTGTGTTCTCACATCTTCTTCCATACAACACACTGTGTGAAATGTGTGCTCTAAACATTATTATGCTGGAAGAAAGGCATTCTGACAGAGAGTAAATAATTTTCTTCTCATATGTCTTTTTACCTGTGACGTCAAAAATCTTTCCAACAAAAACTCAGAGATCATGGCAATGGTCAGTTTGCCCAGAGGTGTCCAGGGAAGTGACAGGGGAAAAGTGCCATCATGGAACACAAGCCTATGTGAGAGAGACATTAAATTTTCAATTAATAGCTGAAAAAATACTTTATTTTGAAATCATAAGTTCTAGCAAGATAGAAAAGTTAGCAAAAAAACTATTCATCCTGAAGTAAGATAGAAACTGTGGTAGTTTGCATTAAATAGAGTATGATATCTCCTATTCCAGCATATGAACTCTGATGAGGTTTTGAAGATCAGAATTTAAGTGAAAACTTTCCTTTTTGTTTCTGGTGATAAATTACCTTTTGACAGTGTAATCAACAGCTATAGAAATGAATTTTCACTGGAATGCTTAAGAATAAAAGTCAAAACCTGCTGGAAACATCAACCACACCCCACCTTGAAGTTTAACTTTGTGATGGTCTCCCAGGGCTTAATAAACAGAGATTATTTTTGTTGTTGTTAACTTTGTTGGTTAGGAGAAGGAAGCTGGAAACTGAGTGGCTTGTTTCTAACTCCTATCTTGTGACTTTAAAAACACTGAAATCCTTAGTACTCCTGTATGCAAATGGAACATAATGACATGTACTACCAATGGATAACTGCCAGTGTAAATTATTGTGGACAGTCAGACCAGATGATCGAAACAACCTGCTTTTGTCTTAAATTTTGTCCTCCTTTAAGTTACTGCTGTCATAAGGGTGGGATTTATTAATGTTTATATGCATTTTTAAGATGGAAAGACACTACTAATTCCCACTTGATTGATGGCACTTTTTTCACTAATTAAGCACAAGCAACAGAATATTTCTGATGACAAGTGACCATATTTCTGGCAGAGACTCAATGATAGAAGAGTGGAAATGATTTAAGAAACAAAGGGAGTGAGGATTTTAAAAATCAAAGAGTAACGGAAAAAGACTCTAAGACTGGAAAGTTGGGCTTAGAACAAAATCTCATGAAATTAAAAAAAAAAACCAAAAAAACCCCAACAACAACAAAAAAAACAACCCAGATCAGTAATGTGCCGGAATGTACACAACAGATTCAGTAAGGGTTGCCACATCTAAGTTCCAGACAAATGTCCAAAGAAATAAATTAAAACTAGTTACTTAGGCAACAGAAGAAAGCACATCTCTGCTAGCAGTTCCACCACTAAAGGGCACAATGTCAGAATTCTCAGTGCTACAATCTGTAGTTAATTTAATTTGTTAGCAGAATTACTTTCTGAAATTTTAAATAATGCTGTTAAATGCCCCCCACAGTCACTTTCAGCTAAAATGCTTACAAAATGAAAGCATGGAGCAGCAAAATGAAAACAAATCTGTCACCCACACAGAAACATACACATGTCCAAACTGATAAAAATGGGCTTTATCCAAATAGTTTGCTAGTACCACAACAGTAAGTTAATCTTTCATTGGGTTTACTTTTGAAAAAACAACTGGGATTTTTGTTGAGCTGGACTTTCCTAAACTTAAATCCCCTTGGGCTTTGGAGGTAGAAAATCAGGGCCAGCAGGCTGTGGCACAGCTGCCTCTGTTGGAAAAATCAATCCTTTATTCTTGTTTTCTTAAATCTGTATGAAAGAGGATGGCTGAAAAAATGTAAAATTCCTTTTTCATACATTACAAATGAAGTGAGTCTCCAGGATTTTCACCTTGCACAGACTGGCAGCTATCTTAAAGCTGTACTTTCTCCAAGTTTTTTATCCAGGTCTGATACCAGAATACCAAAAAAAAAAAAGAGAATGTGTAACTCATAGCAACAGCTCCTACGGCACCATGGTCACAAACAGGGCTATCAACACGAATAGGCAATATATGCAAATACATAAAAATTATGCTTAGGGGCATGATTTGGCAAACATGAGGCATGTGGAGGATGGAAAGGGTGTTGCCTGGCAATCATGTTTGTGCACATGCTTGTATGAATATGGACACATGGAGTGACATTCGCGCCTCTTACAGTCCTAGATTTGCTCCAGAATGCAAACTTTATTCAAAGCTAAGGCTGCTAGAGGAACAAGCCCTACCACATGTACAGGGTTTCAGATCAACACAGAAGATGTGGATGAAATACACACAGTTAAAGAAACTTGCAATCATTTAGTAAACAAAGATCTTCCATTTCTGTCCCAGTGTACTGCTGAAAATCCTGAGCCAACTCCCCTCCCATCTACAGAACTAAAATTCCCATAAAATTAGGCAGGATTAAGACATTAACTTAATTATGACAATAAAAATTAAGTTTTAAAGACAAAAGTGTTCTTTTAATTACTGACAGTTAGTAAAATATGACTGAATGTGTCATAAATTGGAAAATCATTCACTGTGTAACAGAAGCTTCAAATGGGCTTATAGACGGAAAGTAAATGAGCTGGAAAAAAAAGAACAAATGTGCTGGGAAAGATGTTTTTCATATTATGTATTGTTTGAATCTGAATAGATTCCACTGTACCTGCTATTTCACTTTAGTTTGGATGGAAATGTACTGGCTTAACAGAGAAACACATTTGCATTTCATTTCTTAACCTTTCTAAGCATTTAAGAATATTAAATCAATTTCCTTGCCAGAAGTACTAAAAAAATACATATTTCATTGTCAAAATCATATATACAACATTATAATACTAATTTTACCCAGGATCATTAATCTCCAGATACAGAAGATTTATTTGCTTTAAATATCAAATAACTTGCTTTATTTTACTGAGAACTGAAGTGAAAGTATAAAGATGAAAAAAAATTAAATCCTGATTGGATATGACTTTAAGAACATATTCAATTTTAACTTTGTATAAAATTAAAAGATTTTTAAGACTAACATCATCATCATGGCTCAGCTTCATGAATGAAGATTTGGGAAGGGCTCTCCCCACATGGGTGTGTCCTCCAAGCCTGCACAGTGGATTTTTTAGGTGAGGCACAGCACGCACAGAACTGGCCCCACCCTTTAACTCCTCAGGTTCATCTGCCACGGCTGAGCGAGCTTGGATGGTGACAGTGAAGTCCTCAGGACTAGAACCTACAGCCCCCAGTATTGCCAGGAGGTCTCCCATCCAAGTAACTAACCAGGGCTGAACCCTGCTGAGCTTCCCAGATCTGATGGTATTGGGCATGAGGGTGGCATTTAACTGCCTTAAGACTAACTGAAAATGCAATGTAAATACATGTGGCAGAATGGAGCTACCATCTTCTACCTGCTCAGTAAATACTTAGACTTATGAAACCAAAGGAAATGTGATTGATGATTTCAAAAAACTTTGAATCAATACCTTCAGAAGTTACAAAGACTATTCAATAATATAATATTACAGTCCAGTCCTATCCTTACCTGCCTTGTTAAGACATAGTACCATTCTGAGACTGGTTTTAAGTCATAAACCTGCTTATGCCATAGTGATCATCAGCCCATAGCTCCTTAGTACACTCTTTAACTGGGATAACAAATGCTTTATTATTCCTTTTTTAATTCCTCTGTTCATCTTTGTCTTTTAGGCATCCAACTATAGTATTTTCATCTGAGTTTATATAAATTATACACTTTCTTTTTCTTTGAGTATCTGTCACAACTGTTTTCTTCCTATATACAAATATAACTCTGTAACAGTAATGAGTCTGAAAGTTCTTCTGCCAGTCTCAAAACCTTTCTTTCCAAGAAGGTGATAATGTTTTCAGATTGACATGCTTAAGATAAATGAGATTTTTATTACAATCAATGAAGATGGTTAAGAGTCCTTTTCCTCCCAGCCCCTCAGTGAGTAAATTAAGACTGTGCAAAGCCCACTTTTATCATACTCATAATTAAAATTCCATTATCACCTTCCTCAGATTTTCAACCCAAGTGAATATGGGATGAATTTAAAACATAGATAAAAGGCAAAAATGAAGAAAGTGCCAAAGAACAGTGTTTCCTGAAACATTAAAAAACCCATTATGGATCTTTAGGTACAGGAAGGCTGCTCTGAGGCCACCCCAGAGCCTTCTCTTTTCCAGGCTGAACAATCCCAGCTCTCTCATCCTCTCTCCATAGCAGAGGTGCTCCAGCTTTCCAAACATCTTTGTGCCACTCCCCTGGACTTGCTGCTGCAGGTCCATGTCCTTCTTGTGCTGGGGCTCCCAGAGCTGGATGCAGCGGTCCAGGTGGGGCCATCCACCCAGCAAGGACAGCAGCTACCCTGCTGGCACATGTGTGATTTAGTTTGTCTGCATTTTGGGTAGTGCCAAATACCAGCACTTTAGATAAAAGTTTTTGGTTTAGCTATGTGATTACATGAAATAGCTAATGTTTTGTTTCATTTACTGTAATGAGAGCTATTCTGTTCACAGTGTGAGCAAGTTTTGACTCAACACTTATAAAATTCGTGCAAGTAGAAGAGCTAAATGGTTTTAAATTGCTCTGGCCACCTGCTTTGGCTGCCAGTGGTGGTGATAGAGCTTATCCTACTTAAGCATGGATTATGTCACTGTCTCCATTTCAGGCATAATACAGATAACTAGGTGGTTGTTGGGATAGTGCAGGTGATTTTAGACTTCTGAGGTTTTACTGAGTACACTTATTATTTGTAGGATTTTGGAGAGTATACAATGATTTTTAAAATAAAATAGACAATTCACTTTCTTAGACTTTGAGTAACACAGTGCTAAACTTTGAATTGCAGAAATAATTTTTACTCTTTTAGTTATTCAAACTGACAATTTATCTGGACATCTATCAAAGAAAATACTTTATCTCAATTTTTTGTAACTCTCTTTTGTCAAATGTATTGCATATATGACATTATTTTGGGGTTTTTTTAAGAGTTTTTGACTTCATATATTGTTTTCTTTAATGAAATATAAAGATGGTGTAAACAATTGGGGGAAGGGAGTGTGAGACAAAATAGGCTTTTGGTTATGGATATTTTTGTAGCATTGCTATATGATTTTTTGACCTACTATCAACATGTGGTAATTCAGGGTGAACAAAGCAGGAAGAAATGGCTGGTAGTTTCTTGGTGTTTTGTTTCAATGAATGAATTTGTTTCGTGCGAGCAGATTACTGAAGAAAAGCCAAGATACAATAATGGATCTGGATTTTGTTTCTGAAAGTGGTTAAACTTTCTGAAAATCATGAAACAGAAAAGTTCACTTATCTTTTTAAAATGTTCATACTTTTTGGTTAGTGATTTTACTGCTATCAAGTGTATGGAAAGTCAGCTCACATTTACTTAGCACCTTCACAATCAGAAGTACAGGAGCTCAGTGGCCAAAAGGGAATTTTATTTTGATTCACTGTTGCAGTCTAATGCTTTATAATAACAATGAGCAAACTATGGCCAAAGAAGATGGTTAAAA
Source organism: Hafferia zeledoni (assembly GCA_035583235.1). Classification (NCBI taxonomy): domain Eukaryota; kingdom Metazoa; phylum Chordata; class Aves; order Passeriformes; family Thamnophilidae; genus Hafferia; species Hafferia zeledoni. Next base: position 18,829,360 of record JAWWEV010000083.1, read on the forward strand.
AAAAAACCAAAAAACAAACAAACAACAAAACACAAAAAACAAAACACAAAACAACAAAAACCCAGCAACAATGGAATGAGGTAATTCTTTTAATTTATGGATATCTAATTATGCTGACAATGCATAATTTAGACCTTCCATAGTCATAAACATTAAACCATAAGCATTAAACCTACAGTCAAAACAATACTCTGTCTTCAAACACATCAGCTTCTAATGAGCAGATTCTCCAACAATTGCACATACTCCAGCTATGAACTCTCCTCCTGGGATTGTGATATGCATAAAAGAGAGGAGACCAAATCATGGCCTGATTTACAATGAAACTAAGCAAAGGCAGATACTATAGCAAGACAAATCTGATGCCATCACAACTTTGAAGGAATGACAATCATTCTTCTGCTGCTCATCACTTTCTTGAAAATCCATTCATTAGTAAATTAGATTAACTATTTTGTTATGTAATGTGACAAGCTTGGCATTGGTCTTAAAGTAATTCTGGATATTTATATAGGAACTACAGCAGAGAAGAACACATTTTCCCACTTCTCTATAGGAAACAAAACTTCTGTTTTACTTCCATCCCAATAAGTAGGTAGATTTGAAGAACTAAAAGAAGAAGACCTTAACATCAAGTCATGCACTAGCCTAACTATTAAAGCAACTATAATCATCAGAGCAACACTGCAGATGGCCTTGATAATATTGTTTGACTCAACAAGCAGCCAGAAAATAATTAGGAGTATAATTGAGACTTTAACTATTTTGCTTTTCCAATTAAAACTATATTTGCTGACTTTGTCTCTACAACAATCAATTATGGAAACATTTACCAATAGTCCACAGCGCATAAATACTATATGACACTAAAACCATTAAAGTTCTTCTGGCGAACTGATTACTGCTTTTATTACTATACTTTGGTAGATAGCCAATATTGTTGGAAGTGCATTTCTTTGAGTCATTGTATCTTTGTTGAGTGCTTAGTTATAATTTCTTTATGTGATATCAGAATACCAACAAAATCTGTGAAAGAGAAAACTTCTTGTCATGGCAATGTCCGATAAAACAGCTTATTTCTTAGGTCATAGTGTGTGCGTACAGTCTTAGTGAAAGGTACATAAGCCATAAGGCACAGAACAAATTTCAAATAATCATCATATGTTATGTATGCATAATTTTGAGGTGGTTTATACAGTGGAACTCTACTCAATGAAACTATGAAGAAATTAAAATTTCTTTTATTAGCAAAGAAAATATTACTGGCATTATGTTTTATTGTTCAACCCTAGAAAGTAGGTTTGTATTTAAATGTCTGATGAAGGAAGATTTTTTTTGCATGCATGTAATTAATTAAAAGCACAAGCCAAAGGACTTGCAATAATTTAACTAAGATACAATGAAAAATAGATATTTCTGTTTAACTTTTGATTATGGTCCATTCATTCTTCATGCAATAATGCTCTTTTTCCGTTGTGTTAAATCACCATGCTCAAAATGATAGGGTCTTTAAAGATGAGGCCATCTGTACTAGCTTGTATTCAGTATGTTAAGTTCATGAACTGTATGGTTTGGAAAAGACTCCAAATGAAGTATTGAAAACCATAAATATATCTCATCAGCAAGTCAGACTTGGATGTGGAAGTAATTAGCTGTGTCAGAAAAATAAGCATTCTGCCTTCAAGAAAATAACCAAAGTTGCATAGAATTTGCATACAGTATATGAAATATGGTAATTTCTCTGTAAACAGATGTGTTTTCTGCTTTGATTTACTGTCATCACTAAATGATGAGGATGTGCATGAATAATAATATGATGGTATTATATAATTCATGTACTAGAGAAAGAAAAAAGAAAGAGAAGAAATGGTCTTACATTCATAGAAAGAACTCTTCTATTTTGTGAGGGGTTAAGTAAGTAGATAGCTAAACAACTTAGTCAACTTGATGCTGAAAAAGAAGGTAGGAAGTCTATGCAGAAAATTTTTAAATTATGTGGACCTGAGAGCTTGAAACAAAGAAGGGATAACACCAAGTGAAAATCAAGTAGAAAGTTTCTCATGGTTCCAGAAGTAACGTACATGGAAATCACCTTCTCTTTGCAGCTTTATTTAATATGCTGTTTATTGATAACAAATTTGTAAACATTCATATCTAAGAATGTTATTACATGACTGAGTAATAGTATTGTACATTCCTTATATCTTAAGCTCAAAGATGCTTAAGGAAGAATTTTATATCTAAGAAAACTTTTGTATATACATCAATGGACAAATATAAGTCAAAGGAGACTGTTTTTCATTAATACCAATCATGCCCATATTTATTACATGGTCAGTATTTAGAACTTTTGATACCAAATTATTTGTATTTCTGTATATAAATGCAGAATATATGCCTTATATATAAGATATTGAAGTTAACACATTCCTTGTGATGTAAAACATGGAAAAATTCATGAATTTGAAGTGGTCAAGTTGAGCATACTGGTCTGGAAGTCCTTAAAAATTTTCCATCCTTTATATTCTTTAGTAACTTTGTGCAATATAAGGACTATGTTTACAGAACCCAGAGGCTTTCACTTGTAATGTCCTCCCTGAAAAGTTTTTCAAATTATATTTGCAGTGGAACATTCTGACTCCACTGAAGTTGAAGACAAATTTCCCATAGAGTTCACCAAAGTACAAATTTCATCCATTTCATTAAAAATCTTTTTCTGGAAGGAAAGAGGGAATCAACAGAGATTTTTAAATTACTCACTTATAAAAGTGAGTAAGTTTAAAGTTCTGATGTGAACTATATAGTTTTTCACTTGACTCTTGAAAACTATTTTTTATTCCTAGAAATAGGCTCATGTAGTGAACTCTGGACATAAAAAACTTAGCAAGTTAAAAAAAAAAAAAAAAGAAAAGAAAGAAAGAAGGAAAGAAAGAAAAGAAAACTAAGCTTGAATTTTTAAAATGATAAAAAATATAATTAATTTCAAGGAAGGTTAAGGAAAAACTTCAGAGGAAAAATGGCACTGTTCTTCACCTTTGACATCTTTGTGTAAAGCCATAACATGGAAATATGAACGTTTTTGCTGTACATCAACATGAATTTTGGTATTGGATTAGTAATTGTGTTAACTGAATTTTCATATTGAAGCTTTTATGGACTGTTTCTACAAAATGTATTTTTTCTTTATGGCTAAAATTTGAGGAACACAAAGCTATGTATGCATTCAAAACATAGGTCAATTCTAACTCTTTGACAGAAGTTTTTATGTGTTCTGATCAAATCTCAAGAATTGGCAGAGGGAAAAAATATGAACTATTTGAGCTTAATTTTATCCAGCCCAGTGACCAGTCTGAATATTAAGAGACATTTGAATGTCTACTTTTGCCTTTAGCCTATGAAATTAGGTGTCAAGTTCCTACTTAAATAAACTGTGAAACTAAGTAGTGTTGATAATGTCAGGCAGACCAATTCCAAGAAGCACTGAGAAAATAAAATATGAAGAGAAAATTGTAAGGGAATAAAGAGGGTCTTAAAAACGTTTTTGCACCAGTTTACTTCAATAGATGTGCTACAAAATTACAATTGTTTACATTGCATGTTTTATTCCAATTTGCTATTTTGTCAGTTTTTCATAATGGTCAAAGCCATTTCAATTCAGTCATTTTCACAGCTGTCTTGTATCCCTTATCTTCTTTTTCAATGAATGTACAAATATACTTTAGGCAAGCTTAAGGAGAAAAATCTGATATTACCATGCTGCAGGGGCACAGTTTTGTATCCTGGAAATCTAAACACGCTTGGAAGCTGATCCTGTGCATTTGCTGCTTACATAAAGAGCAGACTTGTTTAGATCAACAGCATAAAAAAAACATTCACCTAATACTAATCAACATTTAACTCAATCTTCTGAACAAATTTTGTTTGTGAGTCTTACACAGATAACCAGATCATAACACTGAGAATATCCAAATCTTTCCCACATGAAGGGCTTTGGATGTGAAAACAAAAAAGTCTGTCTCAGGGTCTTTTGATGAAGATCTAGTAGAAGGCCTGTCACTGGTGGTGTTCCCCAAGGTTCAGTACTAGGCCCAGTGGTCTTTAACTTCTTCATCAATGACTTGGACGAAAGGGCAGATGCCTCCTCAGCAAGTTCACTGATGACACAAAGCTGTGAGGAGCAGCCAAAACCCCAGAGTGCTGTGCTGCCCTTCAGAAGGTCCTCAACAGGTTGGATATGGACAGAAAGGTACTGTCTAAAGTTCAGCAAAGGCAAATGCAGGGTCCTTCACGTGGGGAATAATCACCTCCTGCACCAGGACAGGCTGGGGGCTGACCTGATGGAATGCAACTCTAAAGAAGGACCTAGGCATCCTGGTGGACAACAAGCTGTCCATGAGCCAGGAGTGTGCCCTTCTGGTACCCAGGGTGATTCTTAGCTAATGAGATAATAGACTGTATAGAACATTACAGATTGTAGGTTCAAAGACAGTTTTTAACTAACGTATCAGTAGGAGATTTAGAAATTTCATTAGCAGTATTAATGACAATTAAACTGTTAAGTGGAAATCAAAATCTTATTCTCCAGTAATTCATTTTGGTAGTTCTGTTTAACAAGGATCATTTTATTTATACCTGTATACCAAAATGTTGGGCTAATATCTCCAGACTTAGTTTTGTTCTATTTCAGGCATTTGCACAAAGATACCTACAGAAACACTGGATCAGGTCACTCTGGAGTATGCATTATACTAGCGTTCTGAGAGTTAAATCACTCACATTTCAATCCCAGACTCACTAAGTAAATAATTCCTCCTTCATAAAAACCACTCATAAAATAACTAGTCTTCAATTATTGGGTAACTTTTACTGAAGTTTCTTTACATGCCATTAAAAACACAGTATGTGAAATTAATACAATAGTAGCAATAAAGGCCCATGTTGGAAGGACAAATGCTGTATGTATCACCTTACCAGATATTGTCTTGAGTGATTTCATCAGCTGATTTTGAAGTTTCTATCTGACTTTTAAGTTAGCTATTAAATGCAACTATGAGAACCATCTGGAGATCTACTGTAGGCAGAATAGTCCAATAAATGTGATGTGCAATGTTGATATGCCCTTAGATTATTTGTATCTTCTGTTTGATTGCCATCTGCACTAATAATGTGTTTTCTAATTTTAGAAAATTCTGATTTAAAGCATTGCACTAATTTAAAAAAATAATTGTATTTTATTACAATTATCTCTGGAGATCTGACTCTAGTGCTTGGACTCACTTTGCTGAGCAGGAGACCAGTGACTCAGGGCTTTTTTGCAAAGTGAGCAGAGCCGTAGTAAGAATAAGTTGTTGCTTGGTATCCTCACCTTAAAATATGTAAAAATGGCAGTGCAAAAGTCAAAATGCTGAGAGAACGTGTGAGCTCTCACACCTTCTCACAGATTAGAAGTGAAATGTTATCTCTGCAATCAACAAAATAAATTAACTCAGGAATTTCATGCTTAATTATTTATGGTCAGTCACCTGGACATTCCCAATACTCTACATCACTGTGAAAAATTAATGGAAAATTTCTGCTGATTTCTTGGACCAAACCCAACCAATGCCTCTGTTAAGCAATAAATTACACTTTTTTGATATACCCATATTTATCCTGTGAACTCAGCCTCCCAGCAATTCTGCTCTCACATTAGCCTGATCGGAACCACAGCTCTGCGTATTATGTCCTTCCCAGGGGTCACAAAACCATCCATAATGCCTGTAGAAACCCTAACTGGCTTTTCTTCATCCTCAGGTTGGGGGAAGAAATAAATAAGAAAGCCTGAATTTTCCTTAAGTATTAAATAAAGTGCAGTTCTACTGATTTAGCATTTCAGAAATTATTTTTCTAGGTCTATGACCCACTGTGGCTATTACACCAATTAAAATTCCATTAATTGTGGCTGAATAGTCTTTAAATATCTTGACTTCATATTTCTAGGGCAATTTGAAATTCTTAAACATGTCACCAGAAATTATTGTAAACAGTGCTATTTTAATTTTCACTTAGCTGTGCATGTCAGGTTTGACCTTGTCAGCCCTGACCCAGCAAGTAAAGCAAGAAAATGAGAGTTTCTGTCTTGGCACTATTCCAGATTTTGGCTGATGGCTTATGCTTCATTAGACATTGATAATTTCATACCATTTCATTAGACTTAAACACTCAAATGAATCTAGCCACCATTGCTTTATGAATCATCACAGTCTGAGCATTTCAAAGCAACCCACACATTCTTGTTAACAAAAATAGTTAAGTGCTCCAAGAAAAAGCCTGAAGAACCCACAGATGACAATACAAATGGAAGGTGACCACCAGAGACAAGTGGTATGCATAAAATTTAAATCAAGTGATATGGTAAAAATTGTTTGGTTGCTGACTCTGTTTTACCTCTGAAATCCATTTTTAGAAAGCATTTGAAAAGCGCACCTTGTACATTAAAGAATATCACTGATGCATCATTGTTAGATATCCTTTGACCACACAATTGTTTTCTTTCTTCCAAAAGCCCTGAAGGAACAATCCTCTGCATAATAAAAAGAAGAAACTGTAACCCAGAAAGCCATAATATACGGTAGTCTTTTCAATTAATAATGTCACAGGCAGTTGAGCACCTTAGAAATAGAAGCTTCACAATGCGCTACTCCACATTTCACAGAGAAAAAAGTCTGACTTATAGAGTCTTATTACTTAGAAGAACAGTGGAGCTTGAAACCCGTGCATTAAGTTTGAGCAGCCTTTGTGAAAATGAGATCTCGTTCCCTCATTATGCAATCTGACATCCTTCATCTAAAACCAAATGAGATAATAAAGTAAGAGAGATGAGATATATTTTCTGCATAAAGAACCATATAATCCTTTATCTCATTTAAATAATAGATTCATAAAATCTTTTTTTAAACATCCAACTAAATGATGCAGCACAACTAATAAATCTGCATATTTAATAATTCTAATACCACATGCTAAATGATATCCAGATTAAATTGTATCCTAGGAGATATACAAAATAACACCAACATGGTTGTGATTGGCTCTTGGATTTGAAGACTGTAAAGCATTACATATAGCAACAGATCTCAGTTGTGCAAAGTCCTGTGTATCAGCACAGCATTAAAATACTGACTTCATGCTTACATAAATTTTTGTTGAAGACAGAACTGTGCCGATATTTGAGACTGAGTGTCAAGAGGCAACATTCTTGGTGCTTTACAAGGCAATTTCTTGACTTCTCATGAGAGAAGAATCAACTTGATGGTGCGTTTTGAGGCCTAGTGAAAACGTCTGCCATTTGTCTCACACTTGTGCTAGAAGTGGGGCCTAAATAGACCCTTTTCACTTCTCTGACTTATTTTTATCTGCATCAAGCAAAAGTTTCTGGTAAAAATAAAATGTCAGATAGGAATTTTGATTAGTAAGCCATAAGCATTTAAACAAAAATAAAATTTATCCTGAGTTAGCCTGAAGTAGATGGGAAATGAAGATCCAGACCCACAGCTGGGAGACTGCCTGACAGACTGAATGCTCAGATACCACAGGGACAGTATTCCTGTTCACTTCTGGCTATAAACGGTTTTCTACATCTTTTAACATTTTTTAAATACTACATAGTCAGGAAATAATTTCTCTCTATAACAGCTCTGTTATGTACACAAAGCTTTGGATTTGAATCAATGTGCATATATTCTGCCTAATTTTCACTGCAGATATTTTGATACAGTCTATTTTGGATTTCAGCCTTCCATTCTCTGCCTCGGTTCTTCATTCTTAAAAGACTGAAGACCCTTGTGCACATAACAGAGTTGTTATAGAGAGAAATTTTTTCCTGACTATGTAGTATTTAAAAAATTATAAAATACGTAGAAAACCCTTTATAGCCAGAAGTGAACAGGAATACTGTCCCTGTGATATCTGAACACTCTGTCAGGCACACATAAACTATCCATATTTAAATTTAAAACCTACCTCCTTTTTGCTTTCTGGCATCTTAAATACATACACATTTGTGATGATTTGAGGTAAAATTGGAGCATTTTTAATGTGCCACCACAGTCTGATTGGTCCTAATTGGATTTTTTTATCTACATAAGAAGATAAATGATTTTATTTTACTGCCTACAGTGATTACAGGTATGGCAGTTCTCAAGGCTTCTTTTTAATGGAGAAGGTGATTTATTACAGTACCAGTAAAAATCCAGGAGCTTCCAAGTGGCAGCATTGCTGTCAGTTTTTCAAAATCTAAACACTCTTCATTGTGAATCCTCACACTTTATATTACCATAAAATACACAGATGCTTTTTTAGTATATATTTTAATTATTTAATTGTTCTCCTTCCTTCTAGCAATATATTCTTTCAGAGCTATATTTCAAATTGTGTATGGTCTGCCAAGGAGTGACAGAATAACTTTTCATTCAGAAGTAATTACTTCCTTTATGTTGATGGTAAAATCATCTCGGTACTGTTTAGGATGGTACATGTCCTGATATGTAGTCTCCTAACAAATTCTGTGGTAAAACATCTTATTTATATAGGGAAGATAGTTACACTAGAGGACATTAAATGAAATGGCATAATTGAATATAATTGAACATGGGGAGGGCAATGGCTGAGGCATGAATTGGTTTTGAGTTGCCTGTTTTTCTTTAGCTAGCATTTGTTGTGCCCATAGAGTGAAAATACAAAGACATTTGCCTGAGCTTCTAATGAAAGTCAAAGTGATCAGTCATGTCCTACAAGCCGAAGATATGTATGTCTGTGCATATATATATATATATGGTCTTCATATATTTGTATATGTCTGTATACTTGACTGTTCACACATATGCACATACATATGTACTGTTCTTGGTGAATATACAGAATATAATTTTATCTTTGCATATTATGCATGCAATATCTGAAACAGTATATACAGGTAGCATGCAAAAAGTGACAATCCAGTCATAACCTGAACTTTGAATTTATCAGATATTAAGAACAACATTATGTGATATCTGGGAAATTAAGAGTTTGAGATTCATATTCCTTTTCTTGTTCTTTCTATCACTTAGACCAAGCAAGTAAAAAAACCCATAACTTCAGAGACTTTTCTGGGATCCAACACAGATTTTTTGAAAATGCTTGTAATTAACTGTTAATGAATCCATTAACATTGCTCCTAATTAATACAATTCAAATTTTAAACAAAACTAAAAAATCCAAACAATAGTTAACATAAGTAACGATCAGACAACATTAAAAAATCCTGTCTGTATGTAAAAATAGTAGACTAAAAATAGTAAATTTTTGCCTAGCACGAACTGCTTCAAAAAATCAATTGAATCAAACCACTTTTATCCTCAGTAGTCACAATGAAATACCGATACAACAGTATATATTTTCAGTAGGTAGATTCTAAAACTGAAATATCCTCAGCTTACTTGCAAGTCCATGTTATCAAGACACAGACTTTTTCTGTAGAATATTTCCCATGAACAAAACCCACTGTTTCTACAAAAAGTAATTATTGCCTGATTTTCATTCCTTCACATGCTTCACCTAAAACAAATGCCTTTTGCTTTCACCACATAATATCATTATGAAGATGTATCTTCATGTTTTCAAATCAAATAATCACTGTAATAGCAACTTGATTGCTGAAGAATAGTGGCTATCAGGATATATTATCATTATACAACATGCCCTTAAAACGAGGCAAATTTAAAGCAAAGTTCTACAATTTAATTATCATGACAAATGAAGACTAAGTCATTTCATCCTGCTGTTCTCTTATATAACATTCAAAAGAGCTCAAAGTGTACAGCAATTAGTACCACTTTGGAAAGATTCTCTTTTTTCTAAGTAGTAGGACGTTATCAGCTTGAGGAACTATTGCCTGGCTGAATTGCACCATTCTTGATTATGTTTTAGAGCAACATATCATTATTTTCAGTAGATCGAATTACATGACAGTGAGAGCAATAATACACATGTTGTCTGAATTAACATTCCTCATCTTCAATTTTTAATACCAAGGTGCACTAATATGATGGCATTAATTTTATTGTCACAATTAGCAAATAATACTTTTCAAAACAATTCAGGAAAGAACTAGTTTGATATATGCTGCACTCTAGAACTAGAAATCAATCCAAGGTGTTACAAAATGTTGCTGATGTAAAGAAAAAGCAACAAACTGAAATACTGAGCTATATATTCCATTGACAGGTTTTGATGTAAAATATTTGACAAATGCTTAGTCTTTTGAAAAAATAATATCAGAAAAGGTTATGGAAGTCTTTATCAAAGCCTATAGACTAAACTGAAAAATGTTGCACTGCATTTGTTATAACATTTTTTATAGAAACCACAGATATAATTTTGTCAGTGAAAAACAGCCTTGCGTTTTTATATCTGTATGAGGTTTGGCTGATGTCCCATCCTTGGGACAGAGGTACAACTTTAGTAGTAATGGCTACTTCACTGAAGGTGAATGCCAAAGCAGTGGAATGAGAGGCATTTGTGCCCCCCACTGCTGTGAGCTTCAGATCCTCAACACGGTTTGAACAGGTCCAGTGGGAACTTGCTCAACAATGTCAAAACACCTGGTAGTGACATTACTGATTTTGATGGTGTTAATCTGCACAACATAAGTAATAACTTATTTCTGTTGTTTGTCTTACACCAAGAGGAACAAACCAAATCACTAATTGAAACTGCTGGGTTAGGGAAAATAATAATCACAGCAGTCACTTTAGAGAATTAATTTGTTTCAACAGTTTTGATTAGATTGGTGCAGATATTCTCCAAGCAAAATTTTACTAAAATACATTCTTATGGAAATGGACTTTAAAATCATTCCTTGCATATTCACATGCTGTCTTCTTTATGGAGCAGGATACATGAACAAAAAACACTCCACCACAGCTTCAGGAATTAAACTTTATCTGTATACCACTGCTAATAGACAACCTGAGCAGGTAAAGGTAACTGAGACAAGATTAATCACATCAGGCATTTTGCACTACTGGCTACAGAAATTGTCAGCCATGCTGGCCACTTTCACCAGACCTTCCTCCTTTCTTTCAAGGGCAGGGAGGAAAGGCAGTGTTTACAGATCTCTCCCCCGGGACTCTGACATAAGATAACAGAGGAGAATCTGTCTGCATCCCTCCCATCTCTATGCAGATCAGAAAATGCACCATTTTGATCATGAGACAATAGTTTGAAAAAAATCATCATAAACTGAGGTCAAGACAAAAATGTGTTCATAGATACAATTTTGGAATAAAATAAATTGCTAATAGCAATGTTTGCCAAATTCTCTCCATTTAACTGTTTACCAGCTGTTTCTGATGCTATTTCTCCAGGAAAAAGTGAAAGTCTTAGAGATTTATCCTAGACTTCTTCTTCAGGTAACAAGATATAACAATATCCCTTGTCCATTCACCCACTCAGTTCCAATTTCTATAACAAGATGAGCAATGGACTTGTCCAACCTCCTCTCAGTGAAACAATGAAAGGAAGTCAATGGCAGTTGTTTATTATAAACCATAAATCCATATTCTTACCCCATTCTTACCCTCTGTGCCTCCTATATCACTTATAATCTTCATTGAAAGCCCATCTTCAGCAATCTCTTTGTTAGGATGTGCAGATTCATTTCTGCCATTAGATTTACCACCTTACAAACTCAAATCTCTGCCAGACCTTCTGACACTTTTTGTCCCCGTTTGTGTGATTTGAACACAACTAAGCAGAGCTTGCTGCTTTCTTCAAGAATCACCTCATCAGCCTATATTACCCTCGAAAATTTCCTTTTTATATTCACTACCTACTCAGACCCAATAACCTAGGTATTATCCTAACATCTGTTCTCAAATCCAGATAGTCTATACACTTCCTAGTTTTTCCTTAGAAGTTTCTTTAAGGCACAAGCTTTCCTCACAATTGATAGACACAAGTACCCCTTTCAGGCCTTCTGTTTTTTCCAATCTTAACAAACACAGCTTCACTCTATTCCAAGCAATTCTAAGTTATTCCGTACAGACCAAACTCCTGAATTCTACTGAATTATGCCTCTAAGTTTTCCTCTAAGACCCTATTTTTTATATTGCATGTATAAACCATTTATCTTTATCTAAATGCCCTTTCTGGTTTCAGCAGAAAAGCTAGGGCAGCAATTGGAAATAAGAAAACAATTAGAAATAAAATAATGAGAAAAAGAGAAAATGGAAGTCAAAATAAATTAGAAGTTATGCAGTATATAACAGTGACAAAGGATAATAAGTGCATTGGGGAAAACCAATTGTTGGCGGAGCAAAATACAAAAAACCCCAGTTTTTTAAGTATATTGAAAAGATAAATCTAGTGACTTTTTTGTTCATGATCATATGAAAATGATAATGAAAACAGCAACAACTAATGAGCAGACTAAAGTGTATAATAATATTTCTATTTTACACTTGGGAAGAAGATGGATAATGTAAAATTGACAAATGTGGAGGACTTCACAAAAATAGCTAAATAGGCTGTTAATAAACAGTTAGTAGTGATGGTCAAACTTTCAAACCACTGGACAATCTCGGGTCTGCATATGTTCCTTCAGATAAATCTGGAACTCCAAGGAAATGCTAAAATATTGTTAAAGAATTGTGCCAAAGTCAAAAGACAAAGAGGATGACAGGAATAACCTACTGATACTAAATGACACAAACTCTTGGAAAATCTGTTACAGAAATCAAATAATTTAATTTTTAATTATCTTACAGGAAATTGATCTTGTCAAGCAAAATTGATTTAATCATTAGATGAAATGACAGATTTGTTTAAGTGTTCTTACTGTAGAAGTATAAGAATCTAGGACTAATAAAGGCATTTGAATTAGCACTGCAAGTGCATAATGAGAAGATTAAAAATTGGCCCATTAGGCGAGCTTGAAAGGAGTGTCTATGAGGCTCATCAATTTTATAATAACATCTGGATTTGGTAGTACTCAACTACCAGTGTTCAGATTGAAATATAAAGGCCTTTCTTATAAAAAAGATAACATAGATTTCTTGGTTAAAGAGGTCTTCACAAATCTTTGATTCAATACAGATAAATGTAAATATTTACAGCAAGGAACAAGGAATTGAGGCTTCACATGGGAACGAAAACTGCAGAAATTATGTGAGAGTTATAATAAATAGTCAGGACCCAAGGAGCCACTATGAGGCAAAAAGGGTTTAAGAAAATTGTTACTTGCGAAAACAAAGACTATCAAAAAAGGAACTGAGATGATTTTGCTTCTGTTTCATAAGAACAAGACTGGAATATTCTGAAAAGATCGTATGTGGGAATCTTTCTCGGCTAAAATATTGTTATTTTAAAAAATGAATTAAGGTGAAAATAAAAATAGCAAACAACTTCACAGAAGGAAAGTTCTGCACAAATCTATCTCACAAAAGAGAAAACAAACCAAAATAAAAACATGACAAAACAAAATCACAGATGATATGCATGACAGACAGTATCTTATGCTCAAGTCAGAAGTCTATCAGCTACCACACTGATTTTTATGTACAGTCTGATATACTTGATTTATAAATGATTTTATTGAAAATTTTAGTTTTATAAAAAGTAATATTTTTCCATTAAAATTTTTCAACTATATCTGTTGGTTTAGAATATTTTTTTTAAACTGCCAGATTTTGAAAATAATAAAAATAAAGCTCCATGAAACTAGTCAAGTACTTGGCAGCTTAGTTGAAAGAAACCACTAGAAATGCAGGGACCACTCAGGTTATAGGAACAATCTGACAACTGCAGCTAAAACAAGTGAAACAAGGAAGAAGGATTTTATTTTATAATCAGGGCGATTAACCACTAGACAGGATTTTCCCAAAACAGTAACAGACTCTGCAGGTAAGTTTTTGATGCCTTCTCATCAAAGTTCTGTATAAAATGCAATACCATGTAGTATAAAGGAGGTTTGACTGGATGGTGTACTATGATCTAGTAATTTAATCCAGGCATAAAATTTCAGACTGTGATAGGGGTTACCCTTCCTGACACTGACAGTGCTTCCCAGTTGCAGGTGACAATATATAAAGAATTAATCAAGCTTTCCATGGCCTTGTAACTGCCAAAGTTATTTCAATAACTGCAAAAGACCCCAGCATAATATGAATAGAAAGCATTATATATTAACATCGGAATTCAACAGATTTCTGCCTTTACCCTCAAAGAGGATAATTATAGCAAAGATCATTCTCCATAGAAGAACTGTAGCAAAAAATTATGTATACTACTTAACACAGAAAGCCAAATTCCCCTTCCTGTATCTGAAAATATTACTAATTGAGTCTCTCTCAATAAAGAAGTTATGTTATAATATGGGATATGTCCAAAGACTATCCTTTGTCACAGCACTGGGAAGTTCATAACTTAGCAAGAAATAAATTGTTCCCTTGCTGCTATATTTCATTATACTTTTGCTAAAGCAAATTCTACAGTGCATTTAAAGAAAACATCTTTATTTTTGTTGAACAAGTTAATTAATGTGATCAAGAGGATATAATAGCAGAAAAATTGTCATTCTGTCATGCAACTATGTTTCACACCACATCTCAGAAAGGGAAAGGAAATTACATTTAGTTTAGTTTTTTTGCTTTATGTACAACCCTCATTTCCTCTTTCTTCCTGTACATTCACTTGATCATCTATTTCTGCCTCACAGAGCAAGGCAAGTCTTCTACCACTGGGAAACAGAAGAAATAGGACTTATTTACATCTAAGTTACAATTCTTATAAAATTACCAAACTTGATAGACTTTTCTTTAAATTGTTATACTATTTTATACATTCTGATATTAGCTCAGTCAGTTGGAGTATGGTGCTAATATCACCAAGGTTGTGGGTGTGATTCCTGTATGGGTCATTCACTTAAGAGCTGGATTCAATGCTCTTTGTGGGTCTCTTCCAACTCAGAATATTCTGTGATTCTGTGCAGAAATAGCAGTGAAACAATAACCTTTTATTGAAGTGTCAATCCATTGAAACAGTAGAGAAAGCAGTATTTTGTCCAATACTTCCTACAATTGCTCCTACAGTGTTTTCAGAACATTCATTAAATTAAGAATCAACATTCCCTCAGGAAATAAATTAAGGAGAGGCACTGTGAGCAGGTTGCTCACCCACTGCAGTGTTGCCTCTAGACAGCAATTGCTCACAACAGCTAAGAACAAATAGTGAGAAAAGAATCTCATATCCAGCTGAAATGGCACAGGGAATCTGGGAAGGCAGAACACAATTATCTGAGATAGAATTTCATCAGAATGCTAAGGTTATACAAGGGAACATTAATGATCACTTTAGAGCCTCCTTTGAAGTAGAAAAAGCAGGACTCAGGTGTAATAACACACCTAAAGAATTCAGGGTGTAGGACACAGAGAGATTTCAGTTTTCCTGCATTCCCTGCTTTGCACACTGAAATATGGTTTGCCCCATTTGAGGCACTTTTTTCCCTCCTATTGATCACTATTATAGTACCTGAGCAACAGGTCTAAAAGAGGACTGGGTGGGGGGACACAAAAAGAATTCCATCATGAAACAAAGCTAAAACTGCAACTCTGAAAGCTTCTTGCCTAATCTCCATAGAAAGCACAGCCAAAACCCTGAACCATCTTGAGAACGTTCAGGGGGATATGTCCCGTGAAGTGCACATTGCCGTCTTTTGTTGAATAGATCTTGGAACACAGGACATTGCAAACACATTTCAAGACTCTTTCCTCAACTCTGAACAGCCATGAAGGAGGCAGATGACACACAGCCCCAAGAACCTAAAGAAGCTCTCATTTATAAGATAACTTTCTAAACCTCTGATAAAGATCATAGGACTAAGTTCTTAGCCGTGGATTATTCCTGCTGTAACAGTTTGATCTAATGTATTGCCAGATGTAATAGAAAAGAAGATGCAGCACAGCACAGCACCACCTTGCTAAGGCCTTAAGAAGCACATAAACTGTTTGGATACATTATTTTCTTGACATCTTAGATTGCAATGTTATTTTTTTCTTGGCACTTTTAGGAACTGGAATATAATGAAGTTCTGATGAACTGGAACATGGTCTGTTGCTTCTAACAAATCACTGTGACCACAGCTGACCCCAATACAAAGACTAATTTTTTAGTCTTAAAAAATTTTTAGTCCTTATGCAAAGGACTAACCATTGGCCAAATTCAGTCTGGACTTTTTGAAATATCCATAATGAATTTAATCAGCGCTGCTATGTAAATACAAATACAACCTTGACTGAAAAGGTGGAATTAACAAGCTGGTTTATTACTAATTAAATTCTGAGAACAGCCTGTCTGACAAGTAGAAAATGCACTCTCCATATCATCAAAAAAGATACAACTATCAGTTATTTCCCATCAATAATGAAGCTGCAAATTATCTCTGCTAATTTTGATCTTTTCCATAATTCTAGAATTCAGATATGTCAGGAATTTTGTATAGCCCTTTTCATTTCTGCTCAGTAGGAGCACTTTTGTTTTTATTGGATTATTTGATTCCATCACCTTTTGCTGGTTTATAGACAAGGCTGTTGCCTATATACCTATTTAAATTAACACAGATCTGTGTTGCAGTGCATTATGAATGAGAAGAGTGCTATAAGTATACAAATATAAATGCACCAACAGTGCAAACAAATATATCCACAAACACATATATATGAATACAAAAAGAAAAGGTATTTTTTAAAGATTAAGAACTCTGATGAAGTGACATAGAACAGCTACTAAAAATAACTGTGCACAAAGACCTAAAGAAGGTAAAGCAAACATTACTTAGACCATAACTCATAGCCATAAGCTAGGACAGGGACCATCCAGTAGATGCAGCTGTATTCATTAACATTCAATATCACTGCACTTGTGTCTAGCAGTGTCCTTTAAAATCCTTAGCTTTATCCCCTAAAGATCTTTTGGAAATTGAACTTCTTGACCCCACACAGTCTTCTCCAGGCATACACATCCTTCTGGTTATCTATTACCTCAAAAGGTCCTGATGAGGTCAAAGCCATTATCTATAAATTCTGAACACCAGAGAGAAGGGAAAAAAAAAGGTACAACTTTTATCATACCTCTAAACCACAGTTTTGGATAAAGAGTGTTTACTCCCAAGTATCCATAAATATGATGCACAGCTGATGTGTTATTTTTAATACAAGGTAGCTTGTGGACTGCATTACCTAATTGAACACATAAAAGCTAATGACATAAGGGCTAATAATAAATGTGTAATAAGTACTCCCAAATCAGAGATGAACAGACTGTGGGGCCAGAAAATTAAAATGTAAAGGAAGTTCTCAAAGAAGAGAGGTCCCCAAATCATTTATACCCATGATCACTGTAGAGATATTAGAAAAGTTGTGATGACTGAAATTTTCATTACTTGGAATGGACGTAAGAATATGACTCTGATATAGGTATTAATAGAAGAGGCTTCAGAAAAAAAACCACAGAAAATGCAAATATAGAGATTGAATATCACAGAAAGTTCTGAAAAAATATTGAAAAATAAAATCTAAAGATTATAAGCTGTGCTGCTGAACTATATTCTTTGAAATTGTATTAGTACCAGGTGAACGGAACACAGCAAAACCCATCTTTGAAAGGCTCCAATGGTAAGATATTGACACCTGTTTTTGACATCTGCACTGGGAAAACTGTTAGAAATTATAGTGATCACAGAAACATGGAAACATCCAATCAATGAGGTTGGAGGGAATCTGCTGAGATCTTTATAAGGTAATCTAAGCCCCTGTTCAAAGCCAGACAACAGGAGTCAGTGGCTTACAGCAATGTTCAGTCAAATTTTTAATGTCTCTGTTCCTTGTTCAATCACCCTCAGAATAAAAAGATTTATGTTTTTTCCATGAATTCCAGTGTGTCCATGTCTTGCCTGTCCTGGGGAGCCCAGCAGTGAACAGAGAACTCCAGATGTGACTCACCAGGGTTGAGCAGAGAAGGATCACCTCTCCTGACCTGCTGGCAATGCTCTGCCTAACACAGCCCAGGAACATCACGGCCTTCTTTGCTGTAAGGTTGCATTGCTGACTCATGCCTTACTCCTCATCCACCAGCATCCCTAGGAACTTCTTGCAAAGCTGCTTTCCAGATGGCTGGGCCCAGCCTCTACTGCTGCTTCTGAGGTTCTTCCTCCCCAGATGCAGGACTTGGCATTTCCATTTGTTAAATCTCATGATTGAGTTTCCTGATTGTCCCTTCTTCCAGCCTGTAAAAGTCCCTTTCTCCAGCTTGTAAAGGAATAGCAGTGAAACATTCTGGTGTATCAAACACCTCTTCTAACTCTGAAGCATCAACAAACTTTCTGAGGGTGTTTTCTCACAGTTCTCAGAAAATTCCCCTCTCACCATGACCCTTCGAAAATGGTCAAGATTGGCCTCACAATTACATCAACCAAATCCCTCAGCACTTGAGGGTACATCTCATCAGGTCCCATGGACTAGAGCATGTTCAGTTTGTTTAAGCATGTCCTAACCTGATCCTCCTCTACCACTGGTAAAAGTTCCTTTCTCTGAACTTTCCCACAGGTTGCAGGGACCTGGGATTCCTGAAAGCCTTACAGTAGAGACATAGATGAAAGAGGTGACCTTTTTCTGTGTCTTTTGTCACCAGGTCCCCTGACTCATTCAACAATGAGTCTATATTTTCCTCAGTCTTCCTTTTGCAGATGATATACCTGCAGAAGCCCTTCTTGTTGTCCTTCACGCCACCCCTAATCCCATTACTGCAAGCACAGACAGCCTCTCTATACTCATCCCAGGACGACTGCTGCTCCTTCCAGCTCTTATATGCCTCCTTTTCACCTCTGATTTCAGTCAGATTTTAGGTCTTTGTTCATCGTTATAGACATTCTTTGTCTGATTTCCTGCATATTGATGTGAGTCAATCTTGAGCCTGGAGAAGTGATTCTTGAAACTCAGGCAGCTCTCCGGTGCTCCTCTCCAGGGCCATTTTCCATGGGATTCTTCCAAGCAAGTCCCTGAAAAGACAGAAATCTGCTCTCCAGAGGGGTTGTGATCCTGCTGTTTGTCTTGTACTCTGCTCTCAGAACTCTGAACTCCTCCTTCACATCTCTAGTGATCCTGACTAAAGCCTCCCATGAGGGCCCGATTCTGCAAATATAAGGTTTCTTCCAGTTGTCTGAAGAAAACCTCATCTATTTCTTCTTTCTCTTCAGGCAGTCTGCAGCAGATGTCCATCACAATATCCTCTATTGATGCACCTGCTCATTGTGATGCAAAAAGAAAACAGATCACTAGGTACATAAACAAATAAGGAATCTTGAGGAAGAACCAATGTAGATTCTTTAGAGGGAGGTCCATGTTTCATTGGAGTTTCCAGAATTAGTAAATTTGTAGACCACAGTTATTTGGTTAATACATCATTTACCTGGGATTTTCTGTGGAATTTTTAACAAAGTCCATTTCAATGTAAGAATACAGATTACAAGTGCCATGAGATAAGGAAGAAAGTTGTCCTGTAGATTCTTTGATGCAAAATAGGAAGCAGAATAAAAATAAGCTCAAAAGGTGAGAGAGTCATTTGCATGCCCGAAGCATCCTAGCTGAATCTGATACTTTTCATCATATGCATAACTGATTCACTCCGGCAAGTGTTCACGAATCTGTAGAAGGTTAACAAAGTAAGATGACAATATCTTATCATGATTCTAAGTTTAGGCTAGTAAATACAAAAGTCTGAAGAAAATTACTAAGGACATCCTGGAGGTAAGTCATTGAACAATGCATTGGGAGGTCAATTACTGATAAAGATAAGGTAATGCACATAGGAGAACCAGCACTGACTGGATGTACACACACTGATGCATTCTGAACTAGCTAATATTCCTCATGGAAGAGATATTAGAGGTTTTTCATATGTTAAATAAGATACCTTCAGAAAAGTTACCATGATGTTAGTATTTTTTAGGAAAGGAATATTGAACACAGCAAAAAATATTCCTATACCACAGAATAAATTGACAGTACATTTTAAATGGGTGTTCCACTTCTGTCACCAAAAAGAGTGAGCAGAAAGGCTGGAGTCTGTCACTAAAAGCCTTGAGTAGCAGCTGCAAAGAAACACAACAGAATAAAATAGTGCACACTGAAGAGGTAATTTAATAGATTTAGACTCTGAAGACTGGAAAATAATTGAATAATTGCATGTGAGGAAATATAATAAAACTTTATAAAAACATAAGTAAAGGGTAATAAGTAACAGCAATCACCATTTCTCAACATACAAAAAGCAGAAGACATCAAATGGAAATAGTAAATAAAAAAATAGAGTACTATTTCCACACAAATCAGAGGTAAACTGTGCAATTCATAGTCCCAAGATGCTGGGAACATTAATAGTTTACTTGATTTCACAAATAACTAGACACCTTAATTGAACCAAAATACATCAAGCACTACCAAACACAAAATAATGTCATCTAGATTGATCTCTGTTGCTGGAAGCTGTGACATTTCACTGGGACCTACCTCCTCAACCTTGCCTTCTTCCTAACATGTTTTGATATTGCTTCTTGGCTGTGTGCCATTTCTGCCTCAGTGATGACAGTCCTCTGCTGAAAGAGATCACACTGAGAAAGTATGGAATGGAAAATTATGATTATAAATGAAAGAAAAATCTCAAATTTATCTGGCTTGGGAATCAAAGGGAATTAAACATGCATTAGCAATGTGAAAAGATGAAAGCCAGAAGCATTTCTGAAGACCTACCACTTCTTTTCCCCCCATATCCTAAACTTTCAGGAAACTATACACAATCATGTTTGCTCTGTCTGTTCAGGGAGCACTGTCATCAACCAGCTCTCACGAGTTCTAGTACTCTCAGGAAGCAGAGAACTGTACATAAATTTTCACCCTGTTTGAATAATGTCCCTCTCTGTCTGATATACTATCAGTAGACCTACCTGATACAATTTTCTGTAAGTTTTTAAGGTAAAGAGTTTATATTTTTGTAGAAAATAGCACAAAATAAGCCAGTTCATATATTTTTTCTTTAAAGTAGCCTATCAAAATACACAATGTTTTGTAACTTGGATAGCTCCATGGTTCACAATATAGCATCCTGTTATAGCCTCATTTTACAGCTATTTACTATCTTATTCGCACAAAATCTGATTTAAATCACATCAGACATTCCCTTTACCTAACATGAAGTTACAGGACAGGTAGGCTCTTTCAAAGGGAATCTTATATCCTCATATTATACACAGTGATTTTTTAGGAGTCAAAGAAAAATTTTTTCCTTTAATTAGAAGCCTCAGGCTGGGTGGAACAAAAAGACCTTTGCAATGACGGGCATCAGTTCAGCTGGCTCAGTATGTATCTTGTTCTGAGTTTCTAAAAACAAAAGCAACTTCTCAATATGGTGTTTTTATTATTGTTGCCTGTTTTACTCTGAAACAAAGAATGTGTATTCCTGTCTGAGACTGAAGCGATCAGCCACTCCATCTCCCAGTGCAGGTTTTCAAATCCAAAAATGCCACATATCGAGCTGTAAGTCTCTCGTGACATGAGAAATGGAGGAAGGCAACTTTCCATAGTGGAAATATACCTTGAAAATAAGTAAGGAAGATGCAGATATTGAAGCAAAGCTACTGGTAAACATTATATGGATATTTTACAGGTTGGGTGGGCTTTTTCCCTCCAAAAGAATGACAGTCATTTCTGTCTTTTCCCCCTGCCTGATTCAATGATCCATCTTGCTTGTGGTCTCCTTTATGCCATTCAATCTGAATCTGAGGTGTCCTCAAATAGCACTGAATAACAGCATTATATAACTTTTCTCCTTCTTTTACTTTTACACTTTTAAGCTTTAAAGACAGACTTCTCCAGCTCCCTCAGTAAGTAAATGAAAGTCACATGTCTCTTTGTTTTACAGAAGGTGGCATAATCTTTTCCTTTTTCTTTCCTCTTGCCATCATGGACTATGCCACAGCCCAGGAAGACATTTTTTTTCTTTTAGGGAGGAAGAGCTCAAATAGACAAGAAAAGTTGAACATCTTCATCTTTTCAACAACTTTCATCTTCAAAAGTTGTTTGAAACATGCTTTGTGCATGGAGTGCATGTTTCTTTCAGGGACACAGGAAAAATTGCTGCAAGTCACAGGATACCATGGGCTCCCACAAGCCAGGTTTTTAAACAGGTCTTGCTGAGCTCAAGATACGTAGCCTGGGCCTTTCTTGTCTTTGCATCATTATGTCCCAAAATGCTTATGCTTCAGGATAGAATGATCTCTGTGCAAGTATGAAACCCAGTGTCATTAAATGTTCAAGGCATAAGCTTACCAGCAGAGTTAAGGGGCTGGATCTCATCTTCTCTGTAGCATAGGCCAGTCACAGAGATGAACATAGTCCTGGCACTTTTGGTGGGGTCTGCCACAAGCACAGCAGTTTCTGATTAGACATGATTCAAAGGTTGAGAGATTCAAATTGGCAAACTATTCAAGCCCAAAATGGTCACACATGGAGCACAAAAGTCTTTCAAGCAAAGCCACAGAGTACCATCACTAGATGACAATTCCAAATGGAAGAGAGAAACTATAAAGCAAGTGACATATGAGTATTATCTTTATGACACAAATCCTATCCATTTAGTAACATCTGAATGTAGACAGATTTTCTGGTTCCTCTCTTGCTTCTCCTTCCTCAATTTGGAGGAAGCTGTTTTGATACTTTCTAGGGTTTAGAGCTCTCTCAGACCTGCCATATACATATAAAAAGAAACTAGAAAACGATGTAATGAAGAAAGCCACTATTTTATTTGTCCTGTTACCAGATGGTTATATCACTCTATCTTTACCGGAGGAGAAATGGCTAATTTTGCTTGGGTCACCTCCTTATTCACACACCTATTTCAGTGTTGACAGAACAGGTGCTGTCATCAGTTATGACAGAGATGCTGCAAAAACAGGTCTAAGTAGCTCATACTGCTTTATCTTCTGCCTGACAACCTGTTTCAGACTCAGTGGTACTAAATCACACACTCTATAAAAAACCAAATTCTGGCTCTGTAAAGCTCAGCCATGCTTGGCTTTGCAATGAACAGCTCTCGACATTTCTTAGTTTTTTTCATTTCTTGATTAGAATGCAAGCATTGGGTTTTTTTAAAGAAGGAAGGGAAGATTTTATGTTGTCTTATCCTGAGTCTCACAATTTCCATTCTGAATCTCATAAAGCATTTGCTTAACTCAAAGCACAAGAATAATGCCACTGAGTTCTCAGGCTCTGGACTGACATCACTTTAGTCTACTGTTTCCCTACTCTACAGTTCTCTCCAAACAGCAAATGCAAGGTACTGAAATTTACGATATCATAATCAGAACACAGTTTCAGAGAATCAAATCCTGCTTCTGTGCTTGGAAGCTGGTCACTGATGTCAGTGAAAATGCTCGAGTGAGATACTTGAACAGCCCCATCACAGATTATTATCTTTCCAGCCCTATCAAAGATATCTTTCCAAACTGGCATACATACTTTTGCTAGATAAATAGTACAGCTTTCTATATCCACACAGCATTATGTTTCTGAAACTGCAAGCTTTATACAAATGCTGTGTAAGTAACATTAATGTCAATCTGTTTCCTCTTAATATAATAATCAAAATATAATTTCCAGATAAAAAGTAAGACCTTGTTTTTGTTAAGATTTTTTTCATATTTATTACCAAAAAGAGAAAGGCACTTAAAATATCATGATTCCCTGCCTGTGAAAATATGCCTTGTTTATCTTTTGCTATATTTTAAAACTGAAAGAAAATGCTGGCTGTCATTCAAGATTGTGACTACCCTGTCATAGGTATGGACATACACATCCACAAGAAATCCTTAGGAGTTCTAGATGTGTGTTTTAAAAGTAACACCTTTTTTTTTTTTTCCTGAAACAAAAATGTTACCAATAATTAAGTGTAATTTTCCTGCCTTTTGTTATTGAAACAGTTCTGCAAAACATAATCCTAAGAATTGTTTGCTTTATCACTCATATTTTTATGGAATAACAGACTGGTTGGGCTTGGAGGGAACCTCTGGAGATCATCTAGCCCAACCCCCCTGCTAAAGCAGGTTCACCTCGAGAAGGTTGCACAAGTTCACATTCCAGACAGATACTGAATATCTACAGAGAAAGAGACTCCACAATCTCTCTGGGCAACCTGTTCCAGTGATCTCAAGGTAAAGAAGTTTTTCCTCATATTCACACCTGCCCTTTAGACATTTTTCTCCAGGCTAAACAGACCCAGCTACCTCCATCTTTCCTCATAAGAGAGGTCTTCAGTCCCTTCATCATTTTTGTAGACCTTCGGTGGACTCTCTCCAGTAACTCCTTAGATTATGATAAATCAGCTTTTGGATTTCTTGAATTATACTGGATTACATCTGGCCTACCTATAATTAAAATTAGATATTGTGTAAATGCTCAGAAAACATGCCCAAGAACAAGCCTTAATGGACAATGTTAGGTGGTTCACTGTGCAAGTCAAACATGATAACTTATCAACTATCCATTAGTTCAAGCTGCTGCAAAAGCCTAACACAGCCATTATCCTTAGGTAAGTACTTCTAGGATTTCAGAGCTTTTCTACACTCGTTTGTTGCCTAAACCCAGGACAGATATCCTTCTCAGGTCTACATATGCAATGAAGACCTTACTATTCTCAGCTGCTTGTCAGTGACAGGTGGATGGGTGTTGCTGCCTTTGGGGTTTTGTGTGTGTGGAAGGGAATGCAAGTGCAGTCTGTCCCCAGTAATTCTAACCTGCTTAAATCTTCCTTTTCCTGGTCTATAGAGGTAACTGTCCATATGGTCCCTTCTGTTAGGTGAGATATGGAGTGGTAGCCCCTAGCAGCACCAGTGTCTTTTACTAGCAAAGATGATGGCAAAGTGTCTGCCTCTGCCCTAGTAATAAAGTGGTGTCAATTTAATTGAAGGTCTTATTTCATAATAAAACAGTTCAATTAACATGAATGTCTGTCTGCATGGGAGTTTACTTTTAAAATTAAGTTCCTATGAGACAAAATGGATTGCTCCATTTTAACTTATTTAAAGTGGACTGACCTTTCTTTGGACAAGATCTATTTGTAACCATGAAACTGGTAATTTTCACAAATGCTATATTTTTTAAAATTATTCTAGAAAAGCAGATGTATTGTAATAAATATGAGTGATGAATACCTTTGTGGGATTGATTGGTTAGTTGATTGGTTTGGGTTGGGTTGGGATTGATTTAGAGTGTTCAGCCTTAAAATTCAGTCTGTCAAGTGTGTGGGGAGGAAGAGGCTGAAAATGGATAACTGGCAAGGAGAAAAAAGAAGTGGGCTTTAGAATTGCTTTCACTCAAGATACTTTTGCAGCTGGCTTTGCTAAGCCTGTGAAAGATCTGTGTTGGAAAATCCCATTTATTACATCTACTGATGTTTATCCTCTGCCTGTTTTGAGAAGAAGGATTCCTGTGTAAAGATAACACTTTCTCACATGCTTGAGGCCCCTTCTGGGAGAGAGGGAGACTTTAAAAGGACAAGGGAGAACACAGCCTTGAAGTTATGTGGTGCAAAAGGTATTATAAAAGCACCTGAACCAGCCTGCTGCTGTGCTCTCTTGCCTGCTGGATGATTTAGCAGTATATTTAGGGTTTCCAACTTGGAATAAACTTTTCCTTAATACCATAGCTGTGGTTTGGTCATCTGGACTTACCTGCATGCGTATCGGTTCTTACACAGTGTTAACTTCAATCATATATGCAAAGCCACAACACAGTCACTTCTGCATGTTCTGCTCATGCCCAGGGGTTTCTGATTCACCCAGCTTGCCTGGCTTTGGTATGAGAACTTTGATTACACCAGCTATGTCTCAGTGTTATCCAGAGCATGCTTCTTAGAAGATGGCCCGTGCACCTAAAGGAACAGCACAAGAACCAAAAAGAATCCCTTTAAATCACTATTCTTTTCCTGCTTATTCTTTCCTCATTATTTTGCTCATGATTTTCCTTTTACCTTGTGTTGCTCACAAACTTATCCTCCCTGTCATAGTTTTCCACAAGCATGTCATCAGTGCCTCCTTAGTTTACCATGTTTTGGCAGATTTTCTACTTTGAAATTACAGAGTTAAGGATAATCTGACCACAATTAATTAAATTGAACCCCCAGAACAGTAAAAATTATAAAAAACTACAAAGAGTAATCTTTCTCAGACCACTAGATACAAGACTTGTCTAGTTTTGTAAAAGGCCCTGATCCCCATAACATCCCCTTTAGGATGTGCTGCAAACTATAAATTGATACTTCCTCAATCTGTAAGAAAAAAAACAGTGACAAGTGGGTTTCCAATGCTATGTTCTATGCTATCTGCACTGCTCTGGTCCTGACATTGTCCAGAGTGGAATGTCTGTCAGAGCAAACTATGATTCCTTTCTGACTTGTTAGCCCAAATATCTTCCCACTGGTACAAAAGCATGGGGAAGGGAACTGATGAGCATCTGGATGTCAAGTGATAGAGTCAGCTGACAGGGCAGGCCCCTATGTGCTCAAGAGATGAGCAGTGCTTCTGGGAGACCAGCACAGATTTAACTCACCTGTTGCAATTCCTCTCTTAAGAAATATTGAAAAGAGTGTGACAGCAAGGAGAGGAAATATGCACCCTCCTTTTATTATGTGAAGCCCAGACGCACAACATATTATAGTGACCTTCTCAGGATCTCTGTTTTCTGATTGCCTGCTGTCCCATGCACCTCATTCCTCAAAGGTTAATGAGGCTAAACAAAAGAAAAACAAAAAGGTCAGCCAACGAAATGCTGATCTGTTGACAAAGGCTACAGAATACAAAAGTAATGCAGAACTCCGATACTGTTGTTCCTTTATTGCTGAGACCATGCTAAAACAAACACATACACACATCTCCTTTAGAAAATATTGCTGTGCATGAAGTGGAGAAGGGACCCTCTCTCTTGAGTCCAAAAAGTTGAATCAGTGCTATTATACCCCAAAGGCTGAAGTTCTTATTTTATTATAACTGTGGTATGGTGAAGAACAATGAGGGAACCAGAGAGAAAGTCAGGAAAATGACTCCACCTCTCTAAGTAATTACGCTTTCATTGAAGCAGGCACATGTGTGAGAAGACTAATGTCAGCCACCCAGATAAACATGTCACCTCTGCTCCTCATCTCCAGGCTCAGATCTTTCATGAAGGCCACGTAAGTGCCAGTTGTCACAGAAGCTGCTGCTCAGAGGTGGTACGAGCAAGTGTATTACAGTTGAAGACTTTTGTCTTCTTGTCAACAAGGCTGAAAGTAGAAAATGGCAGAGAATCTGTCCCTCAATCCAAGTGACAAGCAAGAATAATGACTATAGAGCAATTCATGATGAGGACATTTTTCCATTGTAAAAATTTGATTGCTCAGGGCCCCAACTTTTCACTGGAAATGGCACTTCAGTCAATAGGAACAAATGTCTGGTCAAAATGAGCAAGGAAAAACCATACATTCCTTCCTATCACTGTCTGTCTCAGCATAGACTTAAGGTGGCTGATTTTTTTACAAGAGGAGGGAGGATTTGTTCAGATTCAGAACTCAAAATTCCGTGAGATCTGATTTGAGAAAAATGCAGATTTTTAACTTTCTCAAAAATTTTAACAATACACCTATCTGCAAGAATGTGGAGACCTGTTTTACCTTTGCAAACCTCCCTTTACAGTTAAATTAAAAACCACTAAAAGTTGCCTCAGCGGACATCCTCAGCAGAAAAGCTAAAAAGTGGGGGGAAAAGAAAACAAAACAAAATTTGTTTTTTTCTCACAGTGCATCAGAATAAAAATGATTAATCTAATAGAGTTGATTCCAGGAACTACAAAGCATAAAATCATACCAAAGATATCAAAACACTATCTCGTGTTTTATAGCTCTGCACAATCACCTTTTTTTTTTTTTTTTTTTTTCCCTTTTGTAGGGATGGGAAATGAGGCACCAGCACCTGTCACTAGACCACTAAACAAATAATGTGTCTTTCCTTTGCATGGGCCACTGGAAGGAAATTGCTGCCTGTGCTCCTATTACTTCTCCTTTGACATAAATTATGAGCCACTTACAATGATGTAAAAGGATAGATTTCTTTTCTTTGACTGGAAACTTACCTGCTGATTACTCTGGAGCTTTGATTAATGTTTCTGTCCCATTTTGCATGAAAGCTAGCAAACTAAATATAGTTGGTACTCAGTAACTGCATCAGTACAGTGGACAATAATGAGCCGTGGCTGGGAACAACTGGAGGTTTCAAATTGTTAATGGCATAAATGAGACCCGCTACAGACCTGCAGGCTGAACCAGAATGGGAACTCCTCCATCTTCAGTCATGATGGTGATAAAACAAGCTATTATATACTCAGAAATTTTGAGTATGGAACACTAAACACAGCACGGGGGAGTCTGTTTCTTACCACTGGGAAGTACTTTACTGAGGTCCTTTTTTCGTGATAAGTTATTAATGGCTATTATATTGCCATGGGAAAAAAAGCAGGTGCATGAGGCCATCGGTAGTGCCCTGAAGCCACTAGCTAATAGTGATCCTTCAGTTTGGGGACCTCAGGCAGTGCAAACGTGGCCAACTCACACAAGAAAATTTAAGCTTAAGGAATTCTTTGCACTAGTTTGTACAACTGTGCAGGGACACCAGCTTCTGTACAAAAGCTGAGTATGACAGCAGGAGTAACACAATGTAGGAAAGGGAGGGTAATCTGTTGTGATCACAATGGCTATATTCAGAATCAATTACTACAATTGCAAGTTGCTCTTTTTGAAGAAAAAGCTGGAAACTACTCCTTATTAATATCTATTCAACTACAGTAGTATTAGTGGTACATTATTAAACCTGTTGGAAGTAAATTGGCTTGCTTTTCTCCACGATACAACCCCCTGCACACTAAGTGATATTTCAAAGTCTAGATCTGCAGTTTCTGTGTAACCAAAAAATGCTTGAGGCCAAAGATTCGAGGTTTACTGTCTAAGGAAAACTTTTACCAAGTGGAAGAGGGAAATGGAGCAGGAGGTACTGTGGAAGAGATGCAAGGAGCTCATCTAATCCAGCCTTCTGCACAGCTGCTGGTTTTGCTTCTTAAGTGAGTTTTTGTCATGTTCACATATTTCCTTAAGTCTGTACACTTGTCTGTTTTTAAAAATGTATTACTTTTTTAATCAAAAAGCACACATACATCCCCTCCATATATGCATTCGAGCACATAAATAAAGATTATACTGACTATGTATGAAGAAATAGTTGGATGACACATACAAGAACATAACTCAAAAGATAAAGAGACTGTTAAGGTTCCTGAAAATAATGTATGAGGTTAGATTACAAGGCTACTTGGCCAGATGCAGACAAGAATATTTCTTATTTCACAGGTTTTATGTAAAAAATAGACCATTAGGATTATTTAGTCTAAAATTTTATGTAACAGAATTAATAACTGTTATGAGGATTTACTGGGTGGAGGAAAAATTATTATTTTCTGCAGTTATTTCAGGTTTCTTTTATACATCAATGATTTGTCTAAATAGAAAGTTCATCAATATTAAAAAGAAGGCTATATTAATTAAGAATTAAATTACCTAGTTCTTGTTGATTTTATTAAACATAATGAAAAATTAAGTCAGTCAATGAGAAAATGAGAATGAGTGAAATTAACTAGTTTTAGACAAAACTTCTTGGGCATGTTTGTGTCTTTGGAGTATGCAGCAAGGCAAATATGCACATCTGAACCATCACCCTGGGCACAGCCATTCTGAATACTTCTCTTATTGCATGTGCAAAGTCCTTCTAGTTCTAGTTCTTGCAGCTTAGAATTAATGGCACAACAGATTCCTTTTAGCCACTAGAATCCCAGTAGAGACCCTTTTCAATAAAGGTTGGTGTGAAGATTTATCCTGTTACAACTCAATTTGAATTCCTCTGTGGGTAGCAAGTTTACAGTCACGTTTGTAGTGGGTTGATATGTGACACTGGAGGGAGGGGACGGTTCCTGCTGGTTTTCCTCCGGAGCCAGGGAGCACAGAGGTCAATTCTGTCTGGGGGACATGTGGCAAAAACTTGTTTATTGCGCAATCACACAGGTTTTAGATGGTCCCGAGGGGAAGGTGCTGGAACTGGGAAAGGATTGGGCAAGGGCTCTGGAAGGGGAAGTGATTTCTGTGCTCAGCTAGTGAATGGGGAAAACAGGAGAATCAAAAACAGTAGAAACCCAGGAACTGGGGGGAGATGGGTGCAATAACCAATAGAATTAGGAAAGGGATGGAAACCGACAGGAGCGGCGGCCATGCCACCCCAGACTGCACAGGCTACACGAGGCAGAGCGGTCCCAAAGACGGGCAGCAAGTCCCAGCTCATCCCAGACCAGCGGGGACAAGCCCCGGCAAGTTCCAGCTGCTGCTGCTGCGGCAGTGCACGGTGTGGGGGGGTCCTCGGGCAGGGCCCACTTGGCCCAGGGAGAGACAATACCCATGCCTCAGCAGCACGATGAGTCCCCAGTGAACCTGGCCTCCTGGGAAGACAGGGAAGGGTGGCACCCTGCAGGGGGGGCATACAGAAAACTTTCTGAACTAAAACCCATACAGAGAAGCATATCTTTTAAACCCCAATAACCAAAGTCTTATATATTCAGCTGGTCAGGTCTGTGCTGCCTGCCAGCGCTGTCCTCCTTGTGGGTGCATTTCAGTATTTTCCCACAGGTTGACCTTGCCTGGACACCACGTGCCCACCAAGCTGCTCTATCCCTCCTCATTCTCAACAGGACAGGAGGAGGAGAACAAGACAAAAATCTTATGGGTCAATATATTGTGGTCTCTGCATTTCTTCCCCTGCTCCAGTATAGGTCCCTCCCATGAAATATGGTCTTTCATGAACTTCCTCAACATGGGTTTTTCCCACAAGCTGCAGTTCCTGTGAACTGCTCCAGAGTACGCCCCTTCCATGGGGTGTAATCTTTCAGGAACAGACTTCTCCAGCAAGAATCCCCTGCAGGGTCACAAGTCCTGCCAGAAAACCTGCTCCAGTGTGGACCAGTCTCTCCACAAGGCCACAGGTCCTGCCAGGATTCTGTTCTGGCATGAACTCTCCATGAAGTCATAGCCTCCTGCAGGCATCCACCTGATCCAGTATGGGTCCCCACTGGGCTGCAGGTGCATATCTGCTCCACCACCCTTCTATGAGTCACAGAGGAACAGCTGTCTCACCACGGTCTTCACTACAGGTTGCAGGGGAATCTCTGCTCTGATGCCTGGAGCACCTCCTTCCCTTCCTTCTTCACTGACTTTAGTGTCTGCAGAATTGTTGCTTTCATTTTTCACTCCTCTTCCCCAGAAGCTCTTGCACAGCTCTTTTTTCCCCTTCTTAACTTAAATATGTTACCACACCGATGTCATCAGTGGGCTCTGCTGTGGCCAGTGGTAGATCCATCTTGCAGACAGCTGGTCTTGGCTCTATCTGACATGGGGGAAGCTCTCACATAAGCCACTCCTGCAGCGCTCCTGATACCAAAACTTTGCCGCTTAAACTCAATGCAACATTTTCAAGTTGTGATAAGCTATTGTTACTCATTTATAAAGATCTTTTTAATTTGAATCCTATTGTGCTTTACCTAGGAAATGCCTGCCTCTGATTAAATGGGTTATGGTTCACTTGCCATTTTAGCTGTCCCCACTTTCATGACTTAAAGCTTATGGTTATCTCAGTTAGCAAAAATTATTTATGACTCCAGGTCTTTTGAAAGGAAAAGCCCCTCTCCATTTCACAGAATCAGGTGATACTTATTTCCTACAATGCTGACATGTAGTTGCTAAAAAAGAAAAAGTTGAAAGTATTTTAATTTTTTCCACTATGTTACTCCATATGAAAAAGTATTACAAATCTGTATTAAAGAACAGTCCATGCCAGGACACACAGAACACTTAGAATACATTTGAATGTAAACAGAGAATAATTGTTAATGTAAGGTCTACTGTCTTTCTTGGTGATGTTCAATTCCCACTTTTATAATCAAATGGTGTTTTTCAATTGCACTATTGAGGCTTCAGTTAAAGAACTGGCTTACTAAATCAATTTTAGGCTCCATTAAGCTCATGGGGATCCAGTCCTCTCTTCTGAAACCTGAAGTGTGTGCAACATTTCCCCTTGAACTTGTGTGCCACTACAACTGGGAACATTCCACATACCAGAGGACTGAGCTTACCCTTGTTCTGCATGGCCAACATAGTCTTCTAACGAAGTTTTAATTTTAATTTGGTTTAAGTTCCCATTAGCTTAAAGCAGTAAAATGCTAATAAGGAATAACATTTTAGTTACAAGCCTATTTAATTTTAGCTTAAAATATGTCTCAAACTACCAGACCCAGACACATGGTCAAGCTAATGCTGTTCAAGAAGTCACTAGTCAAGAAATAGGCTGTGGCATTCTGTCCACCCCAAACCTGTAGCCAAAGGAAGCAGCGCCACTTAATTTAATCTTATTTAGCTCAGACATAAGTAAACTTAACTTATAGCTTGTCATGTAGACTGCATGAATAAGTAATTATCATGGTCAAATGTTGGTGTAGTTCGTATGTCTTCCTGAAATTAATATGCAATCATCCTTTTGATTTGCTTTGATTAAATTGAATTTTAAATTATTCTTTTGGTTAAGGTTTTGTGTGTCTACAGCAATGAGCTAACTGGTGTTTTTTTTAGGGAGGAAAATATATAATGATAGAAAACAGAGAAAAAAAATTGAATTAAGAGAGTGTGGCCTACCACACAGAAAAATTCTGCTATTCTTTGCAATATAACAGTTTCAAATAAACAAGCTCCTCTTACTTCAGCAATGAAATCTGTCTTTGGAACAAGATGCTACCAAATGATTTATGTTTTCATTAAATAGCTATTTAATTTTGGCCTGCTGATCTGCTAAATTTGTGGTTGCATAGTTGGCATGGCTCTGTGGACTCTGAGAAAAGTACTAATTATAACCGATAAGGAGCCAAGAAATTTCTATTCATCACTTTCATAGAGATTTTTATTTGCTTGTCATTTTCTATCAGCTGATTTTCTTTCCAGTTCTCAGAAATAATTATTTTTCTAACTGAAAAAGAATTCCTTCCAGAGATAAAAGCTTTCTGGTACATTTAATTCATATCAAACAAGGTAACACTGCAAATGGAACCTATCCAACACACACACAAAAAAAGTCAATACAGCAAGGAAGACCAATACAAAACTTTAAAATTTAAGAAAAAAAATTTTATTAAGGTGTCTAACTGCATTAACCTAATTTCCCTCAAACAATTATATAATTTCTTATTTGCATCTCAGCAGTTATTCCAAAATTCTGTCTTAAGCAAATCCACTACAAAGTTTCTGCAGTAATCCAGGAAGCAAAATCGTTTATATCACTGCAGCCCATTAAAAATATGCAGTGGGATTATTAGAAAAAGTTCAAGCTACTGCTGTGAAATTATGAAACCAGCAACTATGAAAGTCAGAATGTCATGTGCCAAGTCCCTTGTCTCCAGGCCAGCAGTCTGTACCAGGCTCAGTACTTTCAGGCTTGTTTTTAGAGGAGTCAGGGGTTCTCAGTAACTTGAAGGAACAATTGAACCAAAATACAACTTTGTATGAATTATATGCATAAGATGGCTTTACTGCTCTTCCAATGCATGTATGAAAGAGCTCTCGTCTGTATGTAGTGTTATAATGTATGTAGGAGAGCTTTGGGGTTAATTATTTGTGCACAATGCGGCTCTGTTTTTTGAGGTCATTAGGATGGTGAGGACATTGTAGGATTCTTTGTTAA
Source organism: Hafferia zeledoni (assembly GCA_035583235.1). Lineage (NCBI taxonomy): Eukaryota > Metazoa > Chordata > Aves > Passeriformes > Thamnophilidae > Hafferia > Hafferia zeledoni. The sequence goes on from JAWWEV010000083.1 coordinate 18,863,270, forward strand.
TAATAGATTAAATATGATTACAAAGGAGATTTCACAGGTGATTGGGGGATTTCAGTAAAGACATTAGCTCCAGCTAATGTCTAGATTCAAGGAGACTCTATGTCATTATTGGCATTTATGAATAGTTGAACAAAGCTCTTATAAATTCTGATGTACTGGTGTTAGTGGAGTGACATTCCTGCTGCTATAGATCTTAAAAGTTGGGATTGTTAATGAGAGAAAATGCAGTTACGCAAAACCTGACCTGAATTAGAAAAGGGCCAGTATTGGGTAATATGGAATATACGTTTCTATCAGTTACAATATGCTGAAAAAAAAGCTCTATGAGAAAGGCTACTGGTAAATGCAGAGTTACAAATAATAAATAGAAATAGTACATATTACTGTAGTGCCCCACTCTGCTTTTCAACTGTGGAAATCATTCCTTTTGTATGGATGGGAAAGCTGAATGAAAAGGGTATGCCATAGAAATAAGAAATTGAAACACCTGCTTTTAGTCCCTTGAGGGTGTGACTAGAATAGCAGAACGTCTTATAAACTGATTTATAACCACAGACACCAAACATACCTTCATGCTGATTTTACTTGCAGACACACAAATGTACACAAATAATGTTAAGAAGGGCAGTCAGATTTTTTGATGCAATTCCATGGAGTGACTTCTGTAATGATAAGCACCAGATTACTTTTCCTTGTAAAATGTAATCACTCAACATTCCTTCACCCTTCTGCCATTTAGTACTATAAGATAGGTGTGTAGGGCAACCAGTCTTCTCCACGGACACCCCCTTATTGTGGGTGAGAAGCTTGTGTGCCCTCATGAGGTTGTGTGCTATGCTGGCGGTAGTTTGTGCCTCCGGTAGGGTCTCCCATGCCAGAGAGGTCTCAACTGAAGGGTCAGACAAAGTGTGTCCACGGGCAGGATGGGCTCACTAGCCCTCTGGCAACCATCCTAGAAGAAGGACAACTCTAAGTCCAAACCCAGGGAGAAGGAGCTCACTTAGCCCTGTAAGGCCATCCATCTAAGAGAAGGATACTCTAACTAAACCTACATCCTGAGGTATTCGCTGTCACCATCCAAGCTTGCTTGGCCGTGGCAGATGAACCTTAGGAGTAAAGGGTGTGAGCAGTCCCGTGCAAACTGTGCCTCACCTAAAAAATCCATTGCACAGGCTTGAAGGGTTCACCCACATTGCAAAGCCCTGTAGCGACAGGGCAGGGTCGAAACGGCAGGTGACAGGAAGCAGCTGGAAGATGCAGCCCCAACCCTGCAGGCAGATGGTTCAGGATATTGGTCATTCGAGACTGACGCCAGAGATGACAGTGGTTCGGCAGCATCCTGACCTCTGTGCCTTTTACAACTTGACTTGCCTATCCCACGCTGGTGTTTTTAGCCACCAGCATGATTGCAGCAGGTGTGGGTAGTGCCCTTCCCAAATCTTCATTCACAAAGCCTAGCCATGATGATGATGATGATGATGAGTGCAACCAGTACAGAATGAAACATTGTTTCCTATGTTTGCATTCAGTTGTTGGACTCATCTCAATAGTCATTTTTGCAGTCCTAGTGGACCTCTTTCTTTGGATGACATCTAACAATGATAAAATGGAGGACCTCCTGAGACCAGATCCTACTTTGGATCCAGCAGGTGCATCAGATAGATGGGTTTTTTTCGTTTGAGGGAGACGGGTTTATGACCTGACGAGACGACTCCATGGGAGTTAGCAAGAACAGGCACTTTATTCCTCTACGCATACAATTATATACCTCTTTA
>JAWWEV010000083.1:18865144-18912254 GCA_035583235.1 Hafferia zeledoni
TCACATCACCTAATTACATATGCAGTTCAGCACACAGCTTGCTTTTTAAGCCAAATACCAAAAAGAATTCCATCAGTTTTTTTTCTTTTTATATCACTAATCTTATATCCAAGACAAGAAACAGAGCTGCCAGAGGCCCTGAATGCAGATACGTGCAGTTCAATGACTCCATCACTTTCTATATATAAAAAAAAAATATTCAAAATTGAACATGGGAGGCTATCTACCAAAAGTGGGAAAATATATTATCTAGAAATGCTGAATAAAATGCTCCAGTAAAAATGAAACTGCAAGCTCAGTAATATTACTTAACAGTCCAGAAGAGAAGTCTGTGTGTCTTTTTAACATAAATGATTGAACCACACAATTCATGATGAGAGTCATCATCCTCAGCTGGGGCATGGAATGTTGAGAAAGTGATAGTTTCAGACAGAAGTCAGAATTGGGCAGTGACTATGAGTCTGGTGCCACTTAACCAAATAGAGTCCGTGGACATAAGAAAATCCATAAAAGACATAGAAAGAAATTCTGAATTCCGGATAGAACAGCCAGGACAAAGAAAAAAAGAAGAGAAAGGGGGGGAAAAGGATAAAAAAAAAAGGTAATAGAAAAACAGAAAAAGAAAAAATAGCTGAAAAAAAGACAAGGCAATGTTGGAATATTAGGCCATCTTGTACATTTTGAGGTGTCATATTGATAAGGGTATGATTTTCCCCAAAGGGAAAAACATTTAGCAGGAATAATTAGGGAGTAGTATTAACTCAAACTGTCTCCAGGAGTAAGGCAGTCTCTTCGAAATAAAAGCTAAACAAACTGAGAATGAAATAGGGAAAATTCAAAGAAGCTGTTGGGGCCACCTTTGACACCTTCTCCATGTAATTCATGGTGAAGGTCTAAGAACAGCTTATATTAATACTATGGAAAACACAAATTAAAGTTTCTTCCATAGGAGGAGTTCAGACAGGAGTGTTTTCACTATGTGCATGCTTGTCACACCAGGTTAAGATTGCAACAACTCTTTCTTCATTAATTCTTTGAAAGTGTTTTCCAGTTCTCTTATAAGGATAGATTCATTAATGGAGGTCATTTCAGTAGCAGATGTCTGTAATTTGATTAGTCTACCATAACAAATAATGAATATACTGAGATTTGCACAGTACTAATTCTGATCTTTCTGAATGGTGTCTATTGTGGTGGTTTATTCAACTACTAATGAGTCCAGTTATTCTTCTATCATATCAAGCTGCACACCTAGACAATTTTGATGTCTTTTGCTAAGTTATCTTGTTATTTAATGCAACTTTCATTTTGCAACAGTAACCAAAATATTCAATTTTAGAAATATCTTAATAGCTATCATTTGTAGATGGTGTAATGATTTTCTACTTTGCAGTTGTCAGGTGGGTATTTTTTCAGGTATAACTTCATTAATTCTCAGTAAATTACACTGTGCTTATCTAAGAGCAAACCTCACCTGGTTTATGTCTTCATACCAAAGACTAGAAAAATTTTAAATTTTTACTTAATTTCTCTTGGAGTAAGAGGTTTAAACTCAGTTAACTTGTTATTGTAAGAAAAGGATCATCAAATGATTCTTCAAAGTGTTCAAACTGAGTACACTTATGCTATAGGATTTCCTTAGTGTAGATGTCCCTGAAACTGCTAAATATGCTGCGTCAGGCAAAATTGCCCTGGAAAAGCAATTTGTGTACTTTGTATCTGTCTAATAAAGGAAGGGAGGGGCAGGGAAGGCAGAATACAGATACATTCAAACTACTTCTTTTGATTTTTCAGGATCTTTGTGCCAAAATGAAAAAAGTTCTGTCCTGGTTTTTCCAAACCAGTCACATTCGTAAAGGCTGTACACTACACCTCTCCACCTTTACTCAGAGTAGCACTTCCATGAACAGCTTTTTGTTTGCATGAAAAGAGAACAAAAATTAAAGTAAAGCTGTTATAGGAGATGATGACACTTCCATTTTTTCATAGCATGCAGCCATGCTAAGTTAAACAGGTGTGGAAACATGTTTACCTTCAGACTGGTGTTTCACCAAAATAGTGGGGGTTTATTTTATTTGGCAAGTTGTTTTTTCACAAGTCACATTTTAAATATGTTTATATCAAATAACATTAAGTACTCATCAGCATATCAGAATAAATAGGACACAAACACACAAAAGCACAGTTTTTCACCAAAGTTTGGAACATATCCATGAGGGCTGCAAAATTCTGAAGTTTGCAAGAAGTTTCAGGACTGCCAGAGATACAGCGTATGAAAAAGGGATGTCATGGCTCTACAGGCAGAAAAAATATCAGTCAGCTACTAAGCTTCCAGCAAATTTATCAGCGGAGTAACATGGATTGTGGAGTATAGATTTTTAAATTTTTTTCACATGCATGGAAGAACTCACTGAATAAATAGGAAAATATTTTTGATCTCTTTCAGACAGATATATGGTTTTTATCTAAATAAAAACTTTGTTTGAGACCTGCTAAGGACAATAAAACCCACAATGTACAGAACTGAGAAAGATACTGAAATGAGAATGAGCATTTTACTAAACTGTTTTTCATAGGCTCTAAAATAGATTCGCTCTTTTTAAAAAATGCTTTTATTTACAGTTCCCAAGATTAGCCTCTAAGCAATCAATCAAGTAGCCCTCTATTACCCAGGCACAAAAAGATTTGGGAACAATAATCCTTTGAATAAGGAGATATCAGGATTCAGAAGTATGCAGAGTTATAATAAAGTTTTCCACTTCACTTAGTGCATTGTTTCTAGTTCTTTGCTGAAAATTCCTTTCCCCTGAAGAATGGCAATAGTATCTTGACTTTGTGGGTTCAAACAACATCTGGTACTAATGGTGTTGTCCCCAAAATTTCAACAAACAAACAAATTTACTGTAGCTGGATCTTTTGCCCAATTTTTGGTGCTGTATTTACAGACAGAAGCAACTGCGCATATTTCTAAGTACCTGCTCCTTTAGATTGTATGATCAGTCCAATTGCTTTCTTTTACAGCCTGGCAGTTACTATACAGATTATAAAAGATTGTTGGCACATCACACGTGCATGCACAGTGCCTCCCGACATGTGCATTTTATGATTGTTCTTTTCCCTGGGAGCTGTGAGCAGAGCAAGTGTTGCAGGATTAGTTCTAGATGGGAAGATCACATTTCCAAATACTTTTGTTCATCTAGCAAGTCATTCATCAAGCTTCTTTTCATTAAATTTGCTTTTGCCAGTTGACACAGGTAGGGGTTCTGCAGAAGCTTCAAAACAGAATCAAAGTCTGTGGCTCTTCATTAAAAGCTTAAAGCTTTTGGAGTTCACCAATCTGTACTGCACATTAATGAGTGTTCATTTACAAATTTAGAAAGAAACAATTCAATAGTTAATAAAAATAATATGATATTTAAAAGGCCATATTATCATTAATGCATAATATTGGCCTTTTTTTAAATAAACAGTTTCTGCTTTGTACACACCATTACTATATTCACAGAAAAAAATTTGGGGTTTACAAAGTGTACTGAATGCAGTCAAATCTTCCAGTTCTCAAGACATATTATGATAGAGGGAAACAGAAATTCCACATTCATGTCTCACTTAAAACTCTACCTTTTAGTCCTACTAACATACATACAACTTTTATGAAGGAAGAAAATACATTCCTTACTTCAAATGCACACTAACCTTGCTCTCTGCATAGAACACGCTTTCTTCCAAAACAAAGGTTTAAATTTTAGGACATTTCCAGAACCAGCAGCCAAATTAGTACTTAAGTCATTTACTTGCAGTCATGAGTTCAAATTAAAAATATATTCAAAAGAATTTTTCTTCTAATGTCTCCAATGCTTTATTTGGTAGCCAAGTGCTGGGGTTGTCTTGATCTAGATCAGATGATCATCATCTAGAAGAGGGTGCAGTTACCACTGATGTGTGCAACCTCTGGCTGTACTCACTCTCATTTTAAGGCAAGTGTCTTGTGTTCCAACATAGTTCTGAACCAGACACGGATCTGGTACATCAGATATGGGAAATCAACTTTGTAGGGGTCTTACATGAAACAGTTTGTTACCAAGTTCCCCTGTTCCCCCAGCTCTAAATGCCCATTTTTCAAGGAATTGCCCAGAAAAAGCTGCTTGTCAGGACAGGAGAATTCTGAAAGTGGCAGGAGTGGAAGGCAGACCTGGCCAAATCAGCAATTACACCAATGAATTGGATACATTTATTTTGTGAGTATATGGCAACAGAATTATGAGCTTATCATAGAAACCATGACCAAGAACACATTTGGTATGTCTGAGGGAGAGCATTCAGCCATAATTGACAGATTTTAGTCCAGGAAGCCTTAAAAGCTGAACAGACAAGGTTTGACACACAGTTCTGGAACATATTGGGGTCTATTCTTACTTTTCCCAATCACAGGACATTCACTATTCTTTAGTGTTTATAGTTGTCCAGCAATTTACTCCAAGCAATTACATATGTACACGTAACTCTATATGATATAGGGAATATAGCATGTAACATGCTAATACAGTATCTCATTTATAATTTGGGACTATTCATATATACATTTTGGGACTATTCATATACACATTTTATATATTATAGATGAAAAAGTATAAATCCAAACTTTTTAATGCCTTTTTTATCAATATTATCCTTTCTCATGGTATCATAAGCAATTACACAGAGAGAAGAAAGAAAGAATATATATGAGTTAGGGAACTAAAGCATGCAGATGCTGTTCTGCAACAGATAGAGTGCTTTATTGCATGTTCATTTTTCCTACTGCTGCTATACCTCAAATTAAACTAGCAATTTGCAGGACAAAAGAAAAATATGTGAGATTTTGCTTACCACTGCTTTGTAAGTTTTACAGGCCATTTGTAGGAAAACTTCTCCCTAGGGCAACAAAAGACAATACCAGAGTCTGCCAGAGTTACATGACAGCCTGAATACAGCTTTCAAAAGCATAACAATCAAACAATTACAACAAAGTGATGCATATCTAGAGTTTTAATTGAAACTAACATGAGTCCCAGGTGCCCTAAAGATTTGAAAGGCATCCAAATTGTGCCCAGTTCCTTGAAAAAGTACTTGTGTATTTAAGACATTAAGTCCTATCACCATTTTTTATTGTAACACAAAGTTGAAACCATTTTCTATCAGCTTCCATATTTTCTCTGGACAATAGAGAAAAAAATTAGGACTCAGGGCTCAAGTTGTGACTGAGATGAAAAATAAAGGTAAAAGTTATGTGGAGCACAACCCCAATCTAAGCAAACTGCTAACTTCTGCAACAAGTTATCTATTATCCAAAGAAGGAAAAAAGTGACATCTGTGCTTCAGAGATGGAATTATCTGACTTGTTCCTCTTTAGATTCCAGAAAAGTCTGGATCATGGAAAACAGCAAGATGTGATGCCACAGGAAAAAAAAAACAACAACAACAAAGTGTGAAAGTAACAGACAAGTTTTATGAAGCTAATGTTATTGTGCTAGTTTTATCACCTTCTCCATGATTAAAAATTATGTCTTCTTAATTACTGCACTATGTCTCACTCAGCACTTTTAAAATTAAAGTTACATGGAGTGGAAAACTCTGGGTAGTATAGTGCTAATATAACAACTCTTCTGATACTGTAAAAGATTTGGATCTGTGCTACTGAAACAAATAAGAAAACAAAATACCACATCAGCTGCTTCCACCTTTACATTATAATGTTGAATGCTTATTTCTTATAGACAAGCTATATAGAAATAACACCTCATTTTTCTAAAATGGCAGGTATACTTACATACCTGTGAGACATCTCAGATATGTTTATGATTGTCATGGAGACACATCCAACAAAAATGGATGACCAATGTTAGGAATTTCTATGTCTTCCATATCAAAAATCATGAAAGATTCTGTAATATATAAATCCTCAAGGACACCAAACTACTGCAGCCTTGAGTACAGCTATTTGCCAGCAACGAGAAAAACAATGGCCACAAAGGTAAATGTGTACTAAAACAAACAAGCAAACAAACAAAGTCTGTATGTGTAATGGGAGGAAAAAAAGTTTTAAGTCCATGTGAGATAACATAAGTGAATGAAAACTCTATTTGCACACTTAAGAGCTGATCCACACTAGCGAGATTTTTTTATCTGTTATTCCCTTCGCCATTACTTAATCCATTTCAGTCAATGCACTCTTAGAAAAATTAGAGTTTTAAAATGTAGCTTAAAAATTTGCCCTTGGAGAAGGATTATACAAATCTCACCAGAATAAACCTACAGGGCTGAACCTCACCAAGGAAGAGTTTCTACTATTTGTGGCAGAAAAAGCCTTGTGAACATAAGTGATTCCTAGTAAGACTCTTACTAATATTCAGTCAGTGGTGGTGGAGGGGAATGGGGACAAGCAACAGGTCACTGTAAGAGCCCTATTCCCTTCAAGACTCACTTATCTCACTCATGGCTGGGCTTCACAAACGAAGATTTGGGAGGGGCACTACTCACGCTTGCTGCAAGTGGTGCTGGTGGCTAAAAAGGCCGATACGGGATAGGCAAGTCCAGTCACAAAAGACACAGCAGAACGTCTCCTTTGGCAATACTGGCAAGGAACACCAATATTGTTGTCTTTTCTCCTTGAGACTGACTCTGTGTGCGTTCTTAAAGGAAGCAGCAGTGTCGTGAATGGTGTGTCTCCGTGAATCCCACCTGGAGCCCAGAGCGGACAATTGATGGCAGTCAATATGGCCAAGGATTCAAGACTAGAAAACAGTAAATGGCAGAGCCTCAAACCATTGCACTCAAAACTGTACCACCACAGCTGATGAGATGGTGACAAAAGGAGGTTGATGAATTTTTGGCATTACACACATTAAAGTCCATTTAGAAAGACTCAGGTAATTTATATCAGGCATAGTTTGAAATGGACTGAGTTACCAGCCGAAGGGTTGTCAATGATTGTTAATCATACCATGTACATTTGTGGCCTGTGCACTTTCTCCTCATATAAAAATTTGTATTACTTTCTGCTGTGTGGCTTCTGACCTAAACTTTTGCCCTCAGATGCTGGGAGCAGCAAAGCAGAAAACTTCAAAGAGCCAAGTTCTACAGATGTAGGAAGCTTCAGCTGCAACCTGAACAGCCCCAGACAGCTCTGCACGTTCCCTTGGTCTCTTATCCATGCCTGCTTCAATTCCTAGTTGAAGTATAGCTTGTGATAGCTGAAGTCTACCTTAGTGGATCCTGATTACAATCTTCCTTTGCTGCCAGCAGTGGTGGGGAGCCAGAGCAGCACTGCAATTCAATAGACCAGAACGAGCCCCCAGCGAGACAGCCAGGCAAGGTCAGACTTCAGGAAGATGCTTTGCAAAGCCAGCACATTTATTTTGCAAGTGAAGAAAGGACCAAAAGCCATGGCATCCTCTGCAGTGGCAGTACAGTGATAATGTTAGACCTAGGAAACTGAGGAGTCCAGCAGGTTTTTGCTGGGAACAGCCAGTCTGAGGAGCCAAACTTCCTGCTGACTTTTCTCCTGGAGCCTGTGGAGTCATTACAGGTAACAGCATGAACTGTGCTAGAGCCTCACTATATAATTGGTGTTACTAAGTGTTTTGCTCTGTTTTATATTCTATTAGGAATGAATAAAGATATTTTCAGCTATCCATTTTTGCTTAAAACTGACTACAAAATGAATAGAACAGATAAAAATTTCCAACCTAAAGCAATATCACTTCTGGCTAACTTCCCTTCCCAGTCTCCCACGTTGTCTAACTAGCTGAGCACAGAAGCAAGTAATTGAAACTGCGCTGTGTCGCTTTCACTCTCGCATTTCAAAGACATAAGCTATGTCTCCAGCTACTGAAGGGTGTATCAGGATATGTGAATTCCAGAGTGAATGCTCCATCTCGTGGCACATCATTATGTTTCCTGTATTCAAAAATACACTTACAAAGCCAAAATTGTATAATTCTGCTAAGATTAAAATGTAAAAATAGACAGTTTTTCCCAGAATTAGAGTAGAAATATCTCTGTATGTGTATCTGGTGGTAGAAAGCAATTACAGTTTGAAATCCCTAATTTGCAGGAAAATTTCTCCCCAATGGAAAAAAAAAACAAAACCAGAAGAAACCCCCAAAACAAAGGCCATAAAAAACCAAAACCAAACACCACCCCACCCCACTCCCAACAATAAACAAATTAACAATCACACAGAATTTCTGGAATATAAAAACAAGCCAGCACATACTTTTCTGATGTAAATTCTTCACAGATTTCAGAGAAAATACAGCAAAATAGAATAACTGGGTTAGTTAATCTGACTTATTCTGTGTTATAGATCTTTAAGTATTGATCAAATGCTCTAATACATAAAAAAAAAAATTGTAGCTTTCCAAGACTCAAATCTATGCTCCAAGGAAAGAATGTATATTGCCACCTTCATTCTCCAGAGATACACTTAGCCAGCTATTCCCTGCTCCCCACATAAATAAAATCAATTGTCAAACCATTCTCTGGTTCATTTGCAAAACCAGTATTGTCAAGAAGTTGGGAGCCCTTGAAATTACTTGGAACATATCAATATAAAATTATACTGCTGAATCAAGGCAAGTAATCAGAAAGTCAAAAACTCAGAAAACCTAACAGTAGTTCTTTGAATATTGGGAACTTGACACCAAACTATTATTTTCTTGACAGCCATGTGAACAGATAATGACAGTTCTGAAAAGTCCTGGAAAAACGAACAATAGAAGTATATTACCCTGAAACTATTTCATATATGGAGGTTGCTACCCACAAGGGCTCAAACAGGTATTGTTCTTTGTAGGTTCAGATTCTTTTAATCTCTTAGTTCGCTAAGAAATCATAATTGTCCTTCAAGAACTTCTGCTTCATCTCCACAAAATGCATTAAGAGATATCACAGGTAGTAAACACTAAAAATAATTTAGTTATCCTCCATAATATCCATTCTAGGAACACATCAGAATACATCTCTGTTATTGGAGACTCGCCTATTTGTCAGGCTCAAGCATGTTTTCAGGTTCCCTGCAGTTTACTCAAGCCATACACCAAGTCCATATCAGGGTAGAATTAGCAAACACTAGTCCCTCATTCATACATGTGTTTCCATGGAAAAGAACTATAAATTTGCAGATTAAATGGAAGCTTCAGCAAACTGGGAAAAGTGAGTTTGTAGGCAGCCTGAATGCTTGCAAGTCTTCTGTCTCTCCTTCTGACCGCAGCTAAGACCCTTATCAGAGAAAACACCCACGATTCAAAGGGAGAAATCTGAGTGAATACCCACGCACTGACAAGCCATGCTCAAGAAGCCATCACACTACTGATGCCGCTCCTCACAACCTAGATTCATTTTCAGAACAACACCAAATTGAGAAGTTTAAAAAAAGTCTGCTACATTATCTGGACACTTATTTTATTGAACAACACTCTGTCAGATTCAGATCATGTACTCACAAGTCATCTCTCCTTTATCCATGGTGGAACACACAACCAGAATTCACCACTATTGCTAGTAGCAGACAACCGGTTAAACTGCTTTAGAGATAAAATAATGATGAATAATCATTGCGGACTGAATCCAGAGTGTGACTATTTAACCTTTCATTTTCAAGACCTTCTTTAATGAAAGTACTAAGCCAACAGAAATGCACATGAAAATCATCCAGATGTCTAATTATATTAAATTTGAGGGACAGCATACCCTAGCCCATTGCCACCCCAAGCCCCAAGAAATATCAAGACAGAGAGGCAGAAATAAATTAAAAAAAAAAACAAAAAAAAAAAACACTTTTTTTTTTTTTTTTTTTTTTTCCCTTTTTTTTACCTCCAGCACAAGGGAGAACTTCAAACTTAGGATCCATTCTAAGTCTTCATTACTTTGCATTCCCATTATGGTTATCTGCATCTGGGCAGAAAGCTGTCTTCACCATTTTAGATAGATACAATTATGTTTCAGACACTCATGATATTCAGCTATAGTCACCATGACTATAGCTCATAGCTAAGAATGTCTAAAACCAGCAGCAACCAGTCCTAAATACTGTCAGAGGTCGCCACGAATACACCAGACTACCACTCCACTGTTTACATGAGTCTCCAAACAACAGTGCAATTCAAGAGCCTTTTTCTCAAATGCACAGCCTTCATTGGTATTAGAACCACCTGCTTGATTCCAAGAACAGGCACTGAAACATTGATTAAAAATTGTCAGAATAGCCATCAAGAGCCAGTTTCATTTTAAACACTATTTTTATGCCAGTAAACTCATATGAAAAGTGTGACAAGAGACAAGGAGAATGTCATGTGACCTGTTTGTGAATAAAGCCTCTCGGATACCCAATACTTGGACAAAACTATAAAGTAATATACTAATCAGTATTCAGTTAAGATTTTGCAGTCAGCATGATCAGCTTAACCCATTCTTTTCCCTGTGGTAAGCAATATTTGTGATTTTTGATAAATGAAAAGTTTTTGCCATTACCATATTATTCTAACAAATAACGAGTAAAAAAAAATCAATTAGTTAATAAGGAATCACTTATCTCAAACTCGTTGCTACCTGTAACTAATGCCTTAACCTCAGCTGAAAGACTAACTGAAGGTTATAAAAAACTAAACTACAAACAAGACAGATAACCAACAGAACCTTAAGTTCAGGGGTCTCCAAGAAAATCAGAGCTCTGGTTATGTAAAAGATTCCTGAGATGGGGGGGAAAGTTAATTTAGAACTAGAAAGAAAAAAAAAAAAAGTAAAGAAGTACGTTTTCGCTAGTAAATTTTAAAATAATCAGAGTTAGACTGTACAGGCAAACTAGTATAAACAGAGTAGGTGCAGGAATTAAATATGACTTTCTGATAAGATCTGATTAAAGACAACCATAGAAACATTTTCAGTAATGTAAGCAATCTATCACCACTGTTTTATCTGCTGTGATCTTGCTTCTACAGACAGCATATATTTCAACTTAACTGAAACAAAATTAAAACAGCTCCAAATTACATGTGACTAACTGAATCCCCCTTCCTGTGTTAATTAGACATAACGTTATTTACTTCATGTTCCCTTACTCAACAGCTGATGTTTACAGCCTAAAGCATGTCTCATGTCAGTGTAGGTGCATCAATTCCCATGTAACTAATCTGCAACTTTGCTGGGGTGAAAAAGGTGCCATAAGCATAAAATTACTAAGGATGTATATGTTTCATTTGGCTAAGTTAGTGTCTCTGGAATTCACAAAGTTCTCCTCTATATATGGTCAAGCCTCCCCACCAGCATCTGCATCCCAGAGACAACAGGCTGTTACTGTGTGAGGAGACACGTCACCCCTCCATGGCATTATCTGGAGACTTTCCACTGAAGACAATACATGTGACAGTGTATATAATGAAGTACAATGAAAAACATAAAATATGAATATGTACAAGTGCCAGAGGGAACTAGTTTTCCTCTTGTATCACTGAATAAAGTAATTCCTAAAAGGAAATAAAACCCCAAAGTGTTTTCATGACCTCCCAGTAGAAAAATCAGCTACTATGGATATGGAAATACGGTGGTAAGGACATCTGGCTGCTTGATGTGTTACTGAAAAATACTTGTCTGTCTAGACAACTGTTTAGGTAATGTTTGTAAAGGTGATACCAGCTACATTTCTACTGGACAATTTATGTGTCTGATATGCCTCCTTAAAATACAGTGAGATTTTTCAAAAACCCAGAAAGGAAAAGGGTTCCAAGGTAGTGCCTCACTGACACTGTCCATTACCCCAAAAATTAATTCAAGTAGACTAATTAACTATGTATATTTTGCTGTCGAGCTGTGCAAGCCATTTCAATTAAAAATACTTAAGTTGTATATACTGTATTTTGTATGGTATATACTATTGAAAGACTAGAAAGAGGAAGAAACTTAGATTGTTACTGAAGCGCTAATGAACCTTTCCCTGCTGATGTCACATCCTGGTTTTGCTGATGTTTCAACATGGACATTGACAAATTGGGAAAACTATTTTAAATTGAGACTCTTTTAAAAGGTCTATTTAACATGATTTAAGGAAAGTCAAAGTCCAGAATAAGTTCTCTAACTAGAAGACAGCAGAAAGCTTTCTGTGTGAGTCAAATGCCTTCTCCGCCACAAAATAAAACTAGTCAACTGAGAAGAGAAGCATGGAAGCATTTCCTCAGTCCTTTTTGTGAATAAAGATTGTTAAAAAGAGGAAAGCAGCAGGGAAGAGAGTGCAGTACAAGCTTGAGTAGAAGGGGATAAATGAGAGATGGATTACCTATTTTAATATATTAATAAATTATTATCAGTAACTATTATTTGATATTAAACTTCTGCTTCTCTTACTACAATAGTTCTAGTATTTGACCCAAGAGGGAATAAAATTGTTTATCATCTCCAGTATTTGTAAGCCTTTACCCTTACTTAAACCACAGTTAAGTCACTAATCTGATCTATTCTCCTTTAAAATGGTTGTATAGGATTCCCCATATAACACAGGACAAGGAGACTTATCCCTTCTTTTCTCTGACCTTTCTGAAGCTTCTTTTTCCAGTAAGCTTTTCTTTCTCATGCTTATTCAAAAACTGCCTGTACTTTATCTATCTTACAGGGTTTTTTTCAGCTCAGTATGGTGCCTGAAGTTCATTTCATCTCTGCTGCTGGGAAATGCTTGTAACTGAGGAGCAACAAAGACTCTCAGAATTATAGAAAAGAAGAGTAGTAGACACTCTCTGAAACAGTTTTAAGAATGAAGTCCAGAGAGTCAAACATTGGTGTTCAACATTGGCTTCTCATATGTTGTTCTGTGGCAACTTTAATAACCTATGTGGAAACATACTGGAAAGCACAATTTTAAAAACCTGAATGTCACTGGAAACTGGAGAAGCATAGGAGGGAAAAGCCACTTAATATTATCTCAGCTTTCTGTCTCCTTCACAGGTGTATGCTACAATTCCTCATGACAAAGAGGATACTTGTTACAATTTTTAGTCTAATTGTACTCAGCCAATTACCCTTCTATAGGGTAAGACAATAGGCTGGTCATCTAATGCAACCTACGACCTCAAACAGTGTGCACACTGAACTCAGACCTTGGGGTAATAAGTGGCTTCAAAGTCAAAAACTGCACTCTAGTTTCATATGGATAGGACATTTTTAAATCACAATCATTGGCATCAATTTTTAAGCATGTCAGGAGATACACTTGAACAAATAGAGCAAAAGAAATATCTTCTTTAACAAGAAGCACTTGTAGGCTGCCCTTCTTTTCTTTCTTTGAAAAATTAGATGCATTTTTGTCATCGAATAAAAAGACAAAGCATATGTGAGAGCTGTGCCAAAATTTATCTAAGCAATTACAGGCAAGACCTGTAGCACTGTGAGAGTCCAGTTCATAATAAGTAAAGCTAGTAGAGATAGGTAGAAAATATTATACTTTTGTAAAAATTGTTTAATAACAGGAGCAAATCCACCTAAGTGACATTCTTCACCCAAGAATTTCCCCAAGGCCCCATTGATTGCAAGTCAGTTGTCAGACAAGAGACAGCTATTAATTTTTTTTTTTCTTTGGTACGATAACCGTTCTTTTTGAGCAAAAAATGTTATTCTAGTAAGAAAACTTAAAGACTTTTATTAAAATAAAACTCTAATTTCATTTCACATTATAAACACCAGCATAGAGACCCATAAAATGCCATTAAATCCTTTTGAACTTCCTACTTCTTCTTTACTACTAAAGATAATATCCCGACACTGCTGGGTGATAACACAAAGACCTTGTTCCAAATGGCAGACACACTGGGCAATAGGCAAACAGGGTTAGTGTCAGAATGCTACCATTATTCTCTGAAAGTGCAAACAAATAATTTATTGCTTCATTATCTAATTAGTAAAAAGCTTTTTGTCAAATAACTTCAACACTGAAATATAAAAACATCTATGCTCAAGTTGAAAATGCAAACCTTTGTGCCTTCTTTCTGTATGTTTCTGTATAGAAATTCTGTTAGGAATGTAACCCAAATATCTACCAGGCACTTGTTGTAAAGGACAAAAGTCTGCAATAAGTTTACAAAAAATCCAAGAAGTGCATGCCCAATTAATCTGCCTACTCATAGACCCAAAACCCTTTGACTTCCAGCGAAGTGTGCAAGAAGCCTTAGCTGGCTGATCAGAATGCCCTTTTACATTTCCAATATCATTACAGAAAGGTATATTTCATTTGTGCATTAATTCCATTATTTTCTAAGGCATAATGTATATTTATTGGTAGAGTGAAACTACATAAGAAATTACTAAATGGATAAACCTGTAATGTTGCAGAAGTCACTTTAAATCCAAGGAAAATGTTTCCTGATTCTTTTACAGATTTAAAAAGGGCTATATTCAAGAATTTTAAATCTGTAGAACTTTACAGTCAAACACCTAAAACTAAGCTTCTTCTTTGTAAGCAGCTAATGAAACATAGTACATGCTCAAGTTAAAGTGGAAGAAAGACCAAACAATTGGTCTCACTGCTGAATTTCCCAGTCTTCAGTACAAACAACAAGTTGTTCAAATCAGTATTTATAGCATATTGCACAATGGGATCAAATATGCAAATACATGTGTTGAAAATAGCATTCAGGATAAGTATTAAAGTCCCTCAAAACCTTGACCTGTGGAATGCATAACTCTCTCTGTAGTAAAAGCATAGTAACAAAAAATTATTGCAAATAGTTGCATAAGAAATCCTTGTTGTATAAAGAGTAATTGCAAGTGTTCCACATCACAAGGTATTATCATCAGTGTGATATTGAGTGTAAGTCTGAGAACACTGAAACTATAGACAAGGGGTAAAAAAGTATTCTTGTGAGCTACCTGAGTCTTAGAACCCCCAGGTGCTAGAGCATTTCACAATGAGCCTCTTAATATAAACTGATACCAGCCCCAGAGCAGAGGGCAGAAAAACCCTGAAGCAGAGCTGACCAAATAATGCTTTGGCACCTCAGAGAATTATGTAAACTGCAGTAAGCCGATTTAGACATTCCATTTAGGAAGAGCAATAGAGAGCATGAACATGCACTAGTGAAAAATCTTTAAAAGAAAATGAAATAAAATGAGAAGTAGATATATACAAATAAGATATATGACAAAGAAAAATGTACATGCATATATTGTGATCAGACTGAAATTTGAGTTCACATTTGGACATGTTCTGCATGCTGCAGTTACCCTTTCATATAATGTTTGAAGTGAAAGACAATTTAAATATGGGAAAACAATTCTAACCCCCTATCTTGGGGAAGAGTTCTTTAAGGACGATCTAATTCCTTTTCAGAAAAAATATAGTCCTTGAATTCAGTAAGATATCCTGGGCTGAACTGAACTCTTGCTGGCTTCAGTAGAAGGATTTGATCTGAAATCTTGCAAACTTTCTCCACCTCCTGCCTAAGTCCCCACCATCCATCAACATGAGCCAACTACGGCAGCTGGCTGCTGCCAGGCCATCCCATGCCTACATGCTGACCAAAGCTGCCCCTCAAGGTTTGCTTTTCCGTGGCCAAGGGGGCTCTGCTTTACAAGGATGTCAGTTTTCACTGAAGTCATACAAAAGATAGTACTTACTGGGTTTTCATTCCTCTGCCTAATTGTCGGGGAAAAAAAATCAAGTCTGAAGTTATTAGGCGAGAACTGACAGGTGAAGAGAAGATAGGGGATTCAGCTGCCTAAATACTGGTGTCCAGTGCCATATTTACCCCTTGAGAAGCCACACCAGCCACTGGAGTGTAAGATGTGACACAGCACCTCTTGGACTCTGTCCCCTTTTGAAGTCACAGCTAGAAGCCAAATGGGAAGTGTTACGGTACTGAAAATGATTGCTTCTTTTTTGTATAGCTCAACAGATTTTTACTTTCTTTTTTAGATGAATGGTGTAAAAATAACAGGACAACCCATAGTTTATTTATTACACCTTTTTGTTTTGTTTTTTTTTGTTCTGTTTTGTTTTGATTTTGTTTTTTACATTTCTGGATACATTTCCACGTACTAACAGTGTTCTATCTAGGTTTCAGCCCACTTTCTCTTTTTTATATGGTTACATTTCTATGGTGAACAATAAACATTATTTTTCATTCTTCTGTGCTCTAAAATGCAACATTACCAAGTGAAAAACTCAGCTATCATTATTTTCCAGCTAGCACATCCATTGATTTAATTCAAGATAAAAATAGCCAAATGGTTTTATATATGATAAAAAGAGGGAAAGAAGATTGCTTATAAGATAAAAAGAAGAAACTATGATAAGTCAAACACGAGAGCACAGGAGATGAGAGTTAATACGTATTGGTGTGATGAAGGCTGACATGCCCATTACCAAAGTGGAACAACTTTTAGCAGTAAAAAGATTAAGCATGATGGTGTGAAATAAAAAATTGACTAGAGTTTATAGAACATGGAAGTTCAGAGGCTTCAAAAGAATTATTAAAATGTGCTGTGAACAGAAGTCTCCATGAGTCAAAAGAATCAGAGAGATTATTCCACCCCTTAATGTAAGAAAAAAACCAGCTTATTTCTTCTATGCCCATGCAAAATGCAGAGAAATTATTTGTAAGAAATAGTAAAAGAAGAGTGAAAAAGGATAGTCAGCTGCAAATTGCTGCAGAAGAAAATGACAAAAGTAGAAGATAATTGCCAGGCAAACACAAACCTAAGCATTGCCAACTGGTGATCCAGAACTTGAAGAAGATTTTTTAGCTACAGATGTACAAGATATTAATTTGTTGGATATTACTTTAAGGAGTTGGTAATTTACAAGTGACCATCTTATTAGAAACTGCAACAGGTATTACTTCATTGTAGCATCTTCATGGGCCTTTGCTTTGTATTTATTTTGGATAATGTAGTAAGTAGCAAGTTCTCTGTCTTCAAAATATCACTTGAGCCCTCAGGGGACAAATGACACAGTCCCTTCAGCACTGACACTGTGCAACAACAGCTTTCCACAGCACTGTGGCTTCTGAGATAGTGAGCCACATATTGGTAGGTTGAGGCAATATTAAGGGTGATATTAAGCTTAGAGATGCATTCAAGATGAATGTTTATCATCTTGTTCAGTGCCACTCATAAGTGAAGACAACAGAGCTGGACCACAGTATCAACCACCATGATACTTCTATCATACTGACGATGTGTATCATCCCACGTTCAGACCTTTAACTCTTCTTTTCTTATACTCAGTTTTATAACTATCATTGCAGTTTTTCTAAACTGGATTGACAAGCCTTTTGATTTAATATATAGGCAAGCCATCAGAATCGTAGGCTTTCCATTTGAAATCATGAACTTTTAGTATATTAATTTGTTTTGCAAAATTTTCTGTAGTACATATCAATATAGTGTGAGCATTTTAAGATGCCCAAGAAACTCTCACCTATCTTAGGGAAGTATTACATGTTGCCTGAAAAGACTGCTGAGAAAAAGACAAATCTTACAAAAACTTCATTATTTTCTCATTTACTTTTTGTCCAATTACTCACGAATTATACACAAATGCACTAAACTAAGCCTATTTTTAAGCCTATTTATTGATAAACTGAAACAAGACCATCAAAAAAGCATTCATTTCAATGGGATATTTATCTCAAAAAGACAATGATGGTATAGGGTGTGAGCAATCTCAATTAGTATAAAATCTCCCCTTGGGCTAATCACGCACAATTACCTTCAAGCGACAGGCAGCAGCTGCAGTCAAAGGCAGGCAGAGCAACAGCCATGTCATCCTAATGCTGAGATTGAACACCGGACAAGTGAACCACATGCTACTTCTTTCAGACGACTGCAGAGGGAGTATGGTATAAATACCTTGACTATTTACAACAGTAAAACAGTCTAAATTTGGGATTGATGACTCTCATCCACAATGTCTACCAGGCATTTTTTCTGTTTGTTTGTATTCATTTTACCACTGTTTTTTTGTTTGTTTGTTTGTTTTGTTTTTGTTTGTGGGGGGGTTTTTTTGGTTTTTTTTTTTTTTTGAGAGTTGCTAATGCCCAAAGAACGTGGTTGCAAGCAAAACTGAGTGTGAAAATTCCAGTTATTTTAAACCTCATGCTGGCCACCAATCATCACTGCTTGACAGTTCCCATTTCTGCAGAAGTTTGCCAACCCCTCATAACTAGGTCTATATGTCTGAAAATGTGGGATGAAAGATAGATAAAACTGTAGATATTGCCCTCTGGATTTCAGATAGAACATTACTATTACCTGCAGTGAGAACTTTGTGTTTTGCTGAAATAGGTGTTTAAATTATTCTTTGAATCACAGCACTCTGGAGAGATCTTTAAAATTGGGATTTGCTTCAAGTTATAGTTATTAGAAACCAGGGAACAAAAACACAAAAGGAAAATAAATAATCATATGTATTTCCATAAGTAATAGTCCTTTATATGAGGTCAGTGTAAAGGCTTGCAATGAAGAAAAAAAGCAGTTACCAGGACACACGGATGTATCAATTGAAACTATTTGATTGTTTTTTTAACTGTCAAATTTTCAGTCAAGATGATACTTCAATTTGTGTGTGTGTGGTTATTGTTGTTCTGATGAAACAGTTGCCCTATGTTCCTAAACCAACTAAAACCAGGCTAAAACAAGCAATAGCAAATATTTATTAAAAACATTGTATTCTTTCCCATTATTTAAGCTTCTGGGTGAAGTAACAAATTTAATTGTTTCAGTTTTCTGTTTTTCTGAACACTCTCAGGGACAACTAGCGCCCAGACATTGTGCAAACACCAGTCTTCCAGCGATCCATCAGCAGCACACAGGGGAGAGCACTGCCATTACAGCTACAGGGAAAGTGGTTTGGGATAGTTCTCTTAGAGGGAAAAAAAAAAAAAAAAAAGCCTAAATTAATGAATGTAGTTCATGACTACTAAAAATAAAGTTCACTTGTTTCCTCAGGAGGCAGGTTTAGTCCCGCCAAGCCCACTCCAAGCTGGGGTTCACCTTCTCTTCCACACAGGGCTGCACTCACTCAAAGGATTGCTCCAGCCCAATGAGGAAAGTACAATCACCCACATAAGAAATATGTCAATTCTAAGTAAAGATGAATTACTTTCTATTTTAACAGGCAAAAAGAATTTTTCAGAAGGCTCTGATAAATTAAGGTTTATCAAGAAAAGATGTGGGCTTTGGTTCTCACAGCATATATTATTGCCTGACATTCTCTACTGTGTAATAGAAAATAGGGTAAGGCTACAACTCTCTCTATTTAAGGCAGGTGTAATCTAAGCAGACATCAGGAGAAACACATGTAATTTTGTTTCTTTACATAGTGTATGTCCCAATTCCATTGTTTCTAAGTGAGACATTTCTCTCTGTAAGACCTCAACCACACATTTCTTTTTCTGTAATTTATTACTTTAAGAGATAACAGGGTATATATTGGTCAAAGAGGAGTGGCTGATGTGCATTTTGTGAGTAATTTTTCTTTATTATTATTTTGTTCACAGTAACTTTCCTAGTAATCAAAGAAACAAGTATATCAATTCAATTGGAATCGTATAATGGAAGAAAATATTGGCTCTAATTAATTTTTTGATATTTCTTGTCATTTAGGCAACATACATTAATATTTTGTGGTAATATATTTAAGAAATAACATTTCTCTATTTCTTTCTCCTCTGTTTTCAAAAAGCTTTGATCTTTCCCTTTGCTTATTACAGAGATGAGGGTATAAAACCTGTATTATAGTCTAATATCAGTACCTGAAAATTCTTTCAGTTCTTTGTGCCTTTCTGTGGTGCCTGTGACTAATCTCATGCAAAAGTGATTACTAAAAATTGACAAGAAAGCTGAAATTTGTTAAGTATAGGAAACTTGTTTCGCTATCCACCTTGAGTTTCTCTTTTTCTCATACATAGCTGATGACATTTTTCTTGAAGTACCTGTAGTGTAAGCTCAGGATACAAGCAATTATAGCAGTGTATGCTACTAACAATTATTACTTCCTGACATGACGAAAAAGCAATTTTAGTGTTATGATGGTTGAAACTTTTCTGCAGTTCACTGAAGTAATAAGAACACTCATGGGCACCTCTCTCTCTTCATGAGGAAAATAAATAAACAAAAAGCAGCAGCTTTTAACAGCAGCAGCTTTGCGATCAATACTCTCATGGATTTTGTGTCATGACCTCAAGATTGAAGAGAGCGAAACGTTATGCTACTGAGTTATGTTACTGGATGTCCTAACACCTGAGGGGACCAGGCTAGCATCTAGCCTGCAAAGATGAGGAATGTTCCTGTTGTGTCACCTCTGGCTCCAAGAGGAGAAGGATGAGTGCTCAGTGCTTCTGTCTGGCTCATTCTGGCTGCTTTTGCCTAAGCATTGGCAGGATTTGGATACCATAAGGAACAGGTCGGACCTTTCACTGCTTCCCAGGCAGGTTCAAGCAGGAAAGTGGAGGGCTAAGCTGGCATGACAGAGAATGGGGTTTATTATTTTACTTTCAACTCTGAAGTGTCCAGGAAAGTCTTGGAATAAGCATCTTCTCAAGACTGTAGAAACTCCCACATCAAACTTTTGGGAACTTCTTTTGGAGATGGACATATGTAAACTATTTGAGTTTTGAGCAATGTTACATCTTTAACTGCAAACAGCAGGACTGAAATGAATATCTTTATAAATAAACGGAATAAAAATTAAAAGCCTGTCCACTGCCCACTCAAATGATGACTAATTTTTATTAACAGCAGTGGTGATGTAGGGGTTTCAGCAATAGATTCTCAGAAGAAAAAAACAATTTGTAGCCTTGGGAAGACTGAATACATAAGTGTAATAATCCTTTTTTTCCCAAACGTTTTCATTACACACTTGAGTAATAAGAGGAGTCAGATTTCTCTCCAGTAGAGAATACAGCAATTGCTATTTTAATGTTAATAATTTAACAGTTTTATCCAGTGTTTTGGCAAAATGTCAAGCATAAACCAAAGGACAAAGCTCCCTGCCCCACTGAGAAAAGGGAGAAAAAACACCTGGACACTTAAGCTTGAAACAGAAACTGGGAAAATTAAAAGTAGATTACAATATAACACACACCCACAAAAGTTAGAAATAACAAACAATAACTCCCCACTCCCCACCGAACACAAATCTCACCCTTCTAGCTACAAATCACCCAAGAGAACTCAATCCCCTGAGGGACAGACACAAGCAGAGAGAAGATTAAGAATAAACATTTTACTTTCCTATAGCTAACATAGCAGTGAGGTGGTTCTGGGCCTGATCAGCAGAGCAGCACAGAGCACGTCCACATGCACCACAACCACAGGGAAGGAGCAAGCTCCTCCTCCTCCACTGTATTTATATCTCAGTTTATGTCATCTGCTATGAAATATTTCTTTGGTTGCTTAAGTCAGGTGACACCTGACCCTCCTAATCTACATAACATTATCAGGGCCTACTAAAATTAAGGCCTACATCTAGGCCTGACTAAAACGAAGGCCTAAAGTACCACATCCAGGCAGATCACTGATTCTGGAACAGGTCAGTAGATACACAGGGGAATTTTTAACCACCTTCTACCTACACAGAGGTAAAGCGCAAATTCTAAACCCATGGTGCCTCATGGACTGACACGCTATTGCCAGTGTGATATGGAGGAAGAGGCTGTTGGGAAAGATCAGAGTTGCATAAAATGCTGATTGAAAGCAAATGGAAAAGATAAACAGAAATAGCATGGGACCTACACCAGCATGAATCATCTAGACCAAAAACATCTTCCTTAAATGGTGAGATGTTACAGTTTGGTATAGCTTAGAAAAGTCTGTTATGCCCAGGCCACAAGCTTGGCCACAAACTTTACCATGAGTTTACTCAGATTCAGACTCCCAATAGTTCCTACACAAAACTTTTGCAGAGTCTTAGTTCTTTGATATCCTGAATATTCATCCAGAGAAAACAATGCCACACTTTCCCTAAGAGAATACCTTTTAATTTAGTAAGAAAATAGGTGTTTTGGCAAGAGTCACAGGAGTATCATACAACCAAGGAAAATATTCCACAAAAGCATTATACCAAATATCAGGCGACTAGGAACAAAAGAACTGCCCTGCTTCCCTCCAGGCAGCATTTGGAGCTCTGCCTCTACACTCCCCAAGGGTTTTACAAGCCAACAGGCATCACTGTGGAGTAGAAGCCTTCTTTGCACTCAGCAAACAACAACCCTGTACAATTTCAGTGAAATACTGTTCAACGGTTTTAAGTTACCCACAAGAGGAAGAAAAAAGGAAGAAAAGAGAGATTAAGAGAATAGAGAATAAAAAGATAAATAGTTACAGCCAAGGGATCACACGTTGGCAGGTTCCAGGAGTGGAGGCAAGACCAGATGGAGGCCTCACGCGTCCTCGTTGATTAAGTTTGGCTCCTGCGGCCACATCCCCCCGGTGGGACATCCTGTCCACTGACCACTCAGTGCCCTCCCGGCTGGAGTGACGGCTGCCGCAGTCAATCAGAGATGTGGGGCCTGGTCTGGGCAGGCTGCCATGTGGCCGTGCAGATGGACAGCCCAGTCCACGGCTCTGGCCGCGCGCACTCCCTGCAGCCACCTTGGACACAGACTGTGCAGGCTTCTGGCTGTGCCGTGTGCTCTCTGAGGGCGAGCCATGTGCCTGCAAGCCTAGGCCTACCCCTTACCTCCCTGCCACACACACACGCAGGAGGGTTGATTTGGCCCATAAATCAAACAACCCAGTGAGATACAAATCCGGTTTATCACAATGTCACAGTTTCACCAACCATGTGCCACCAGTTACCTGTTTTGTCAGGAATTCTAAGATAGGTTACATTCCTCCAAGACTTCTGGGATATCTCAGCAGCATTTCTCAAACAGAACAACTATGTAATAGATTCAGCTAGATTCCTGCTTGGAATATGGACTTTTCTTACTTTTTTTTTTTTTTAGAAAACGTGAATTTACAGTCACAACATGCACATAATGGAGAATAGAGACAGAGAGGCGGAGAGAGCAACATCTCCTGGATAGTGATGTCTTAGGAAGGAACACACAGATTAGATTTAAAATCCCCTCAGCAGGGGACTTAAAATCCTGTCAGCCTGTGTTCTCTCAACAGTTTATAAAACTATCATTATTTCCATTTTTCAGACAGAGAAATAGACCAGAGAGGTGAAGCAACATTCACAGACCAAGTCATTAACACTATTGGCAATAAGTACTGCTACTAATATGAGGATGTTAAATTCAGTCATTACTGTAATATTTTTTCTAATTATTTGATTTTTTACAAGTGATCAAGAAACTGTTTACCCCTTTAATAAAGTATTTATCTTACCTATTTTCTTGATGTGGAAAAGTTACTTGCTAGCCCAAGGGGAACAAAAAGAGGATTTTAAAAAAATATTTATTTCTACTATCTCAATACCTATTCTTCAATAGGTAATAACAGCAATTTCATAGAACATGCAAAGCATAAAGTCTTCAATGTGACATGTTAGGAAGCAACATTTCAGCAATCTGACCTTGCATTCTGATTCAGAAAATTACTTGGCTCTTACAGGCATCACTTAATCTTTAGCAATTTGAGTGCAAGCTTCAAACTAAAAACAAAATTTCAGATTTCCCTCACTGTGATGTAGCTGTATGGCAAAACAGTAATGTTAGAAACAGAATTAAGAGTTTTGCTGAAGCTAAAGGAACTGTATTGTTAAAGAAGAGAATAGGGGGAGTTAAGTTTCTAATGGTTTTTCGCAGCTTTGCAGGTGTGTGAGGGGTATTGGGCATGTAGGTGGACCAGGCCAGACTGCGAGTACCCAGGTCCTAGCCAACAGGAATGGGGGCAGGGAGAGGGCATAAAAAGTTCTTTCTTTTTGTTCTCTGTCTGCCTCCCAGACCAGAGGAACACACCCAATTCAGTTGAATTTGTTAAATAAAAGTTTAGTTTTGCTTCAACGACTTTGTCCCCTTTAAATTTTATTGGTAAATGTGGCATTTCTCACAGTAATATGAGTTTTCTGAGCATCACTTTGATTTGCAATTTTAATATAAACATGTAATTACTGACAATCATTGGTCTGCATGCTGCCCTTAATTTATGGAAAACTGCTCATGACCTGTGGCAGTCTATCTGAAGAGGTGTTATATGAGAGACAGAAGAGTTGAGCAGGGCAGAGCAACTGGGCTGTCACGACAGTGCCCTGCTGGACGGGCTGTGTCACCGTTTGAAGTTCCACTGAGTAGGATGTGTTGGAATGGGGGAGTAGGTGAGGGCACTGTGTGAGGAGAGCTTTACTTTTAGTGTGCCTGTAGATATGAGGCCAGGCTGCTCAATTCTGTCCACACTGACAGCCCATACCAGTCTGTTTTCCATCTTTCTTTCCAGGAAGCAAAAGTAAAGCCAAGCTTCTTTGTGGTGTACAGGGGCTAAGCCTTCTACAAACTGCTCAGCAACCTCCACCTTCATCTCTTCACCCTGCTTCCCAAGTGACATACCTGTCCTCACTGACACAGCTCCCTCCATCACTCAGACACCTGCTAAAACCTCCCCCAGACAGTTCAAAGGATGCAAACATCAGCTGTTTCTCCACCTCTGATTTCATGAAGTCATCTTGCCACAGCCCAGAACTCCAGCACCCATTTCCAGCTTTTTGTTTCAAAGTCTGTAGTTCTTTCACAGCAAAAAGCTCCTCTGCTATGCCTAACAAGTGCTCCATAAAATAATGGAAGCAATGAAACTCTCCTAGGAAATTATCCTACAGTGCTAAATTCAACACTTAGAAAATAATGCACCATTCTCACCTCAGCCAGCAATGACTCCAATGAGAAAAAGTGATTTTGAATGGAGCTTTGACTACTGTTCCAAGTAACCATGTAAGTATCAGAAAGGCTGTATCATGAAATGTTCACATTTTAAATTTTGTCAAATTATTTTTTAAATAATTAATTTCCTTTTCTTCTTTTTTTTTTTTTCTACCCTCAGTTCCCCATATAGTTGTATTTTCTTTAATCAACCAATCCCTTATGCTATATTTTCAGAAATTTCAGTCATCTGCCTGTGAGAGAGAAGTTAGGCAGGTGAAAGCATCTCTGTACACTAAAACAAATAACAGTAAAAAAAAAAAAATCCCGTTATTATTTGATACATCAGGATTAACTGAATGGCAAGAAACATTTAGAAAAGAAATAACATTATCTTTAGAAAGTGTGTCCAGGTGATGATTCCCCAGTAGAAAAAAGGGGAAATTAAAAAGTGTTGGTGAACGCCACCTTTTGAAATCTGGCATGTCCCACAACCTTGGCCTTTTACAAAGTGATATTTTTTTTTCTAAAAAGTTCCTAATTTCATTCACTCTAGAGAAATAATTAAAAAGAAAAACACAAACAACAAAAACCCAAAAAGTTAAATAAACAAGAACCCTCAAACCACACAACCCTCATTAAAACAGCTGGACTCTTGGCTAGGATATACATTACAATTTTTGGAAGCCAGCAGCATGGGGACACTTACGAAAACCAGGGATGTTTGAAGTTTTAGGTGATCAAGAAAAGCTGGATAATCTGGAAAAGAAAAAAGGCTGTTACACTTGCATCTAGGAGACAAATGCACAGGTTTGGCTGTGGGAGGCTTCAGAATGATGAAAATGTGTTTTGTTGGAACTTCACTGTAGGTGTCCTGCTCTACTGCACTTATAATTGCCTCATCTCTTCCTTGGCAGTCCAATATTCAGGCAATGCCCTTGGCACCTTCTCTTCATTCCTGGCTGCATTTTCTGTTTTCTGGCCCTCCTAAGCAGGAAGGTGATGGCTGCTTCATGGGCAAGGAAGAAACAGGCACCTCTGAGAGGGAGTGTGGAGCCAGTAGCAGAAAAAATGATGATGGCTTGGGAGTGAGGTACTGAATAAAGCAGTTTTTATGAGCATATTGTGGACATGTCAGCATGCCTGAATCTCTAAGGGCTAGATATCCCTGATATCCATCCCCACCTGGCTCAGTGAAGGGAAGCAGTTTTCTGGTCTCAGACAACTGAACTGTGACAGGATGCAGATACCTCACTTGGAGAAAGCATAAGAATCTGTCCCTAATCAGAGCACTGAAAATGGATATACTCCAGCCACAGTAGCTACTTCTGCATAAGACAGCACCAGTTCTAGTTATTTTCTGCCATGTTATTTGCACCTGAAATTCATCTACTTTGCAAAGATAACAACCTAAACATAACTGAACAAAGCCTACAAACTGTAGGGACAGCTAAAGGGACATTTTAAATGATACCTGTACTAGGTATGCAAAGAGATCTATGAAACCAGCTGGTTTTGGATTATACCTGAAATAAAAGTCTACCCTCAGGAGGAATCTGTTTTCTACTTCCTAATTTTATATAATGTGTCCTTAGTGAAGACAAAAAGAAAAAAGAAAATATCACCCAAGTATTGAAATCATTAAATGATTCTGTACAAAATCCTACAATTCTTCTTTGGCAACACTTCATTTTATTTTTTTGTTTGTTTGCTTGTTCTTAATTTTTTATCCTCATGATGAATGACACTGATTGACTCAGAACTGCCTTCATAGCAAGAGAAGGACACACAGGGCAGGAAGTCCCTAAGAAAGCTTTTTCACACTACTACTGTGCTAAACTGCAAGATAATATTGGTGTATAGATAAATGTCCCCTGGGCACAAGTGTGCAAACTCATTTTAACTTGTGACCCATACCAGATTTTAATTCAAGCTGGTACCTGAATACACCGGGCTGGGGGAGCTCTTCATATGCAATTCTGCCCCACTCTTATCAGAACAGTTCATTTCAGTCCTATCAGGGAGGTCTTGTCATTTAAGCCTCGATTGTGCCTGCAAATAACTCCAAACTACTCTAAAGCTTTCTGATGCATGAGCTATATGCCCTTTAACATGGCATTTTCTTCACATCCTTTCATGCAACATTCCCTAGTATAAGGAAATAGTTGAATAAACATTTCACTATGAGAATTGAGTGGGAGAGTAAATAGCCAAAGTGGTAAAAGAAAATTAACTGAGCCATCACATTCACACAGAACTTCTTGCGTAAGGATTACAACATCACTGGTCTAGTCTACTACTCCTTGTCTGAATTGTCACTTACCAAGTATCAGTTACATTAAGAAGATGGTTCTCCCCTGAGAGAAGCAATTATCTGTTAATGTCTTAATGAAACACGTCTTGAATATGCCTGTGCAGAATCAAAACATAATTAGCATTATATATACTAATAGCCTGGCTCCAATGTAAACTTATAGGAACTATCCAAGCAGTTTTAGAGACGTTTCAGTGCAATACTTTCACCATCACTAGACCTACTAGCTTCCTTTTAGTTATGTTAAACTTTTTATTTTAGATCATATGCTTTTTTTCGGGGGCTGACAAAGACTGAAAGTCTTAATTTTCTCATTGAAACTAGTGGAAGTATTCATGTGTTTTAAACAAGCAACTAAAATAATTTCTTTGCAACCATCTCCTCCTCCTCTTTTCTTATGGGAGCGAAGACAGACATAAACCTACAGGGTGAGATAGTGACAAAGAATACACATTGAAACACAGCTGTGTCTCTTCATAATTTTGTTCATATTTTAACACAATTTAAATTGTATGCATTATGCATTTTTAAGACATTTTCCCTACAAATAGCAAATTCTGCAATCCCAAGAAGCTCAACACAGCTGCACATAGCTCAAGCCAGTACACATTTCAGACAAAGCTCTTTATACAGAATGCAGCTCCATTAAGCAAACTCACTAGAGAACAGCCTTTAAAGCTATCCATTATACATTAGGTGGTGTATACAATGAAAATAAAACAGATTTTATTATTTAACATCTACTTAGTGTTTAAAAATGCATGCTCCTTGTTTGGACAGTTTTAATGGCACTCAGGCTCCACGCACTAAGTCAGATTGAATATTTCTGGTGACTTAAAGTCAAAACACAAAAGAAATGTTATTTAGCACTTGTCTGTGTTTAGCAGAATCTTGAGAGCTTTAAGAGGGTTGATAGCTGCTGATAAACTTACTCTCTAGCTCAGTAAAATATATTTAAGATCCTGGAAGTAATACAGCACATTAAATTTTCAGAAGTTATTTATATCTCAAACATGACCTAAGTTTTTCAGCAATTCATAGAAAAATACATTGCACTTCCTTCATGAATTTGATTGCATTTTATGTTTCCTGTTCACTCCTGTTGCTTTACATCAATAGTGATAAGCAGACCATCTTATGTCAAACCACTGCAGTTTGAATAATCCACTATACAGGACATAATATATCAGCTGCCAAAGTAATTCGCTGATTATCATGGAAGATCCCTGATCAGTAAGACAGGTAAGAATCTATAGCTTCAGTGGAAGGGTTGTCAGAATTGAAGAATATTAGATTATAATTTGAAACACCGCATGCACATAGAATAAACAGCAAATTCTGTCAGAAATTTCATTACACAAGGGCAGATTGTGTCAACTGAAAGAGGAGCTGAGTCAGCATACCGACCACTCCTGCAATTCTTGTTCTACAACAGTGTGAATATTTTTTAGAGCTGCTTGACACCTGTAATTTTCATGGTTTGTAGCAGTCAATGTTATACTTCTAGCTTTTAACTTTTATTGCTTTCAAGATCTCAAAGTTTGCCAGCTTCCAATTTGAGTTGAAATCATGTATAGTGTCTAAATTGCTATCCATTAGAAGGGTCTTCCTTTAATATCTTTGTAGAACCTAAATTGTGCCTTGCTTTCAAAGCAAGTTCTGCTGTCATCAATACATGCATTTAATGTTAACTTCAATTTGAGCTGCATTTCCAATAACATTGATATTTTTTATCTTGAAGTCATGAATGAGAACAGCAACTTGAGGGCTTTGTTTTAATGAACATAATATTTCACAAGTCGAATCAAAATACCTATTTTACTGTAGTAATTTGCAGACAGATATTTATGTATAGAATAGGGTTTGAACTCAATGTAAGAGGACAATTGCTCTGTGACAGTACAGAGAGGACTCTTCTTCCAGGAAAGCAGTTTATAATAGATGTTAACACTTCCTGTATTTTGATGGCAATTAAAAAGTTGGAAAAATAAGGTGAATTAAAATATATTTACCAAACATCTTTAAGACTTTGAATTTTAAAGTCCCCATGAAGCTGCGTGTCATTACAAAGTATGGAATACTGGATGAAATAAATTGCTAAAAAGGAACTCTTTGATCTCTAGAGGAAACAACTAAAATCAAATAAAATCCTGAATATTACTGAGTAAAGTAGTCTCAGTCTTCAGAAAAATGTATTTTACATCACAAATCTATAACCTTTAGACTTCACTCAGTATCTGGTGGGTAGGACTGGTGCAGGTGGGAAGAACTTAAAACAGATATTGTCTGTATTTGCACAAGTCTCAGGTTACTAAGCACCATCTTAAATTGAGGAAACTGTTCAAATGAAAAATGCATGCAATACAAAGAAAATATCCAGTACCTGAGAATGGCACTTATAGTTATAATACTCTGTGCTACTCAGATAGCCCAATTTATTAAGCTTCAGTTCCACTATAATACACAAATCTTGAAAAGGAAACTCTAAATCTTCTGAGTTGATGCCTCACTTAGAAGCTTGGGAAGGAAAGGACAGAAACAAAGAAACCAGAAAACAAACAAACATTCAGAGAATGATGAAGAACAGAATAGAAATTAGAGCTGTGTCTGTTTTTTTATATATTATCTATAACATACCACCTTGCATAGCTTTACTGCACCTAAACCTTCCCCTTTCACCACACATTTCCCCAGCTCCTATCTCACCCCCATTTCCTCTGACTGCATTGTCCTTGTAATGAAAAAATTCAAGGATTTAAATAACAGAAAACAAGACCTCTGAACTGGCTGCTGAATTTAAAGTACTGTTGTTAAAACTTCATCCTTGTAATCTTTATTGTTCTATTGTTATGGTATGTGCTTCAGAAACCTGATGCACTGCAGCAAAAATAATCTTATTAATAAACAGTATAAAGCACTGAACAGCATGAGAGTTAGCAGATTGACACACAGAATCAGAGTGAATATGACAGGTCTTCATTCCAAGTTCAAATATCCTAGGGGGTAAATGAAAGGTTTTTCCATACCAAAGAATAAACCTCAGAGAACACTTTGGCTGTCATTGAGCTTAATATCAGGCTATGGAAAGGCTGAGAAGTATCTGAGACAGAAGGGTTTTGTGAGGTTTTTGTTTACTAAACACCAGGGTTTGGATTTTAGATATTTTTATCACCAAATCCAGATTTAGAATTTGAACTGTAGCCTTTAAGTGAGCTTTCAAAAATTACAGCAAATGCTTGTTTTCCCAGTACATTTTTACATGAGCCTAAATTTGAGATATTGCTGAAAAAGGTACTTAGGCTTTTTTAGATTTTATTTTGGGAGTTGTTTGTGGAAGTAAAAAGAATTTAATAGCTCCTGTTTGTGTTATCCATTCTTCCAAAGCACACTTTATATTGATGAAACCTCATATGCTTAAATGCAGAGGTTTCCTACATTGTTCACATGTGTGCATTGTGAGAAGGAAGAAGGGACAATTTTTCCACTTGCCAAGTGGCTGTTTCTTTTCTGCATCTCTCCATATCACTTCTCTCAGGCAAACCACAAGAGGATGTTAACACCAGTGTTGCTATTAAATGTCTTGAAGTCACCTAAGAGTTGGTTTTTAGCCAAATAGACTTCCTGAGTCTCAGTGTGATCATATGAATGCTCAAACTGATGCCCTGGCCATGGAGACAGGACAGCAAGTGAAGAGGCCAACATGGACAAGCACTGGCCCTCAGTGCGCCAGTAAGTACAGACTAACACAACTGGAAAAGGTTCTAGGACTAAGTCTGAAGTTGGCCTTGCTTTTGACCAAGCACTGAACTGAGTTCCAAATATAACTTCCAGCCACAGTTCTATTCCAGCTGCCACAAGTAATGTTTTTTTGATGTTTTTTTGCCTGGGCAGACTCAAGGCATTGCTACCTCTGAGGCCTTTTCCTTTCTCCTTTCCCCACTCATTTCTCTTTTTCCCCCCTACTCATTCCACCACAGCATCATTCCACCCTCTTACACAGACACCCTATAAGACAGCCAGCAAAGTAGGCACCTCCTTTTGGACAGTTACTGAAGAAGGTATCATGAGGCACATGGCACTAAGAAAATAGTTTCAGTATCTGTTAACAGCTGAAATGTTTTGGAAATGTGAAGGACACCAAAGAAGGTTTAAAGCACCACTGCCATTTCTGGCTACTAGAAGCGGGTTTAAGAGAGAAAGGAAGACAGCCACAGGATACTGTTGTTGCAAGCTACTAGTTCTGAAATGGTTTCAGCACACTTTTAAAAAGTATAAAGAGTAAGTGAAGGCAGAAGAACTCTCCAACTAAAGACTGAAAAGATAAACATGGTTTTTAAACTTAATATAAAAAGAATATGATTCCAGAAAAATGGGATATGGGACACAATGACTCAGAACCTTCAAGGAAAATTAATTTTCCATTCAAATATCACTTAACTAGACATGAAGTTTCTGATGTACGGAGCAACCTACAGCACTGCAAACATATCAAAATGTCAGAGCAAAAGAGGGGAGAAGAAGGACTTGCAGAGGCTAACACTGGAGTCAAAACAAGACAAAAAGCTGCACAGAACATTAAATTATCTGGCAGATTCACTAACCAATAATATGCACATCACTAAAAAATAAAACAATAAAGACACTCCATGATTTCCCAAGCAAATGCGAACATTAAGAGAGTACAGACACCATGAGCAGGGCTGGAAACAGCATTATTAACATACTGGAAGGAAGGAACCATTGCAGTAAAAAGTGAATGGGCTATCAATTTTAAAGAAAGCAGAATGCTAACTTCAAATTGGACACAGACGAACAATCTGGTGTTATCAGGGCATGGTAATTGTTGCTTTTGAGAAAAGCTGCAGGAAAACAAATGAAACTCAAATAAAGATTTTATTCCCAACCAAAGAAGTTTATGAAATAAATGAACAGGAAACTAAGACAAGGGAAAAGGTACAATCTATACACAGTATTACCAAAGGAAGGGAAAAAAAGATTCAAAAAGAGTAAAAGATGTGTCATGGTCTGTGTTTCTTCACTGTGAAGCCCATAAGAGGGGCATCAAGTCCAAAACAGCTGGACTGCTCCTCAGGGAGAGAGGGTTTTCCTCAGGGAGAGAAGGCCTGAGAGCGCCCATCTACTCTGTTCATCAGGCACAGAGAGCAGATGAGGCTTTCCTCATGTATGGGACTCACCAGCTGAACCTGAATCTGAAACAAAACCAAGAACCCTGCCTACTGGTTTCTGAACCAGTGGACTGACCTTTTACCAATTCTCTGTTTGGTTCAGCACTGCCTGTTTTGCCCCACATACATTTAATTTTACTTCATCAGGAATCCATCCATGATAGAAACAGGGCTTACAGAGATGCCCAAATACAAACACGGTACACAAACCTTTAACTACTCTATCACAAGACCATTTTACAGTCATTGTTTTTTTAAACAAGCAAGCCACATAAATTCCATTATAAAATTCTACCCAACCAGAAGCAATGATTGACATGTAACTACTCCTTGAAAGTGAAGTCCACAGGATTAGTATTACGTCTGCACTTTACTCCTGTGGAAGTATCTTCAATGTCTGCTTTTTTAAAAAATAGTTAATAGGAATTTTATTTAAAAATAAACATTTTTCTGCTCTCAAAAGTTTTATTTCACATTTTTTGGATGTGTTTGAAATGCCAGTACCATCTGAAGAGGACACAGTGCGAGGATAATTGACCTTGTCAGCTAGAAACAGTCTTTTCTTTTCCTTGGAACATTTCACTCATTGATGCAGTCAATTACCTTCAGGTAATGCCTGCTTCAGGGGTTTTATTGCTGTTTCTTTGAAATGGATTTACTACACAAGTAAATCTTGCCTGTAGTTCCAATAGCACTTTAGCATAATTTTAGCAATATTAAAATTATCTCTGATTCTAGTACTAGGCTTTAAAAACAAAGCCACTGACATCTGTGTTTAAAAGCAATCAAATATTTATGAATCTTGCAAGTATTTTTGTCCATAACCCTGAATTCACTAATATATATATCAAAGGAGATTTATAGATTCAATAACTAATTTTTACTTGCTACATTATAAGTGTACTGGACAACTTTTAATCTGAAATTTTCTTTTTACCTCATAAATGGTTGGGACAGTCTGAGGGTCTTTGTCTTACACCAGAAACCTTGGCAGGCAGAGTCAAAACAGAGCCCAGCAGTGTGCCACGGTTTATGACACTGTCACTGAAACAGTCTCTGTCCAGGAATCTTAGAGAGTCTGTGTTCAGTGCTGAGAAATCCCAGCTGACAAGTTGTCAATAGAACATGAAAGAGAACAGTTGGAATGTAAAGCCCATGGCTCACACATGGGGCCCTTGTCTAGTATTTGTTCAGCACAATTAAAAAACTGAAGTTCTTTTCTCTCCAAAAGAAGTACAGCACAAGGCAGACAGAGATTCATGAGGCAAAAATGGCTTGACCTTAGATGAGAGTACTTTTGCCCCTTCTTTATTTCAATTCATAACAGGTAACATTTTCTTTTTCCTTCTTTTTTTCATTCAGTAAGAAAAAAAAATATATTCTACATATAGACTAGAAGAAATTCTTAATTCCACAGAAGATTGACTCAAACAGCAACTGAATTAAGAATGTACTGAATTGCTTACTATCCAGACATAAACAATTCATGTTAATGTAAGATTCCACTTTCATTGCAGCTAAAAAACAAAGCAAAAAAAGATTCAGAGGAAGCAAAAGAAACTTTCTACAACACTTGCAGATAATCACTGTATAGAATTGCAAGCAGTTCAATACTTTGTTCATTAACTCCTAATTAGATAGTTCTATAAAGAAGAATGAGTACCGTTGGATTATGTGTCCTACTGCAAGTCCCCAGACACTTCCTATATTGTTTATTTTCACAGAAGCAATAGGATTTAATTCTACAGTAATTACTTCCCAATTTTCCTCCAGAACAAAAGTATATTCATTTCCTACTAAACTGAAAATGAATTCTATCAAGTAGCTGCTGTCTTGCAACTCACTGATAAAAGAACAAAGGGAAAATATTTTAAGAGTTTGTATTAATCCTTGAAAGGTGCTGAATAGAACAGCAACTGTTGGATGGGAAAAGCAGGTCTAATAACTGAGTATTTGGGTCTTTGTAGGATCAATACTAATCTTGTTCAAATACTCAGTGGAGAGACTACAGCATGTATCTGCATCAACTTCTATTACATATAGAAGAAATTTATATATATTTATACCTCTTGAAAAAAATCATTCACAATTTCCCAGAAGTTTGAACATTCATCTTTCAATTGGCTTATTCAGCTTCTAACTGTAGTGTACTCAGCTGAAATCTCCACCGAATATGTAAGAAGGCCCTTTCTAAAAAATGCGTTCAAAGTTATTCCCAACACTGGAGTACTGGTGGTGGTTGAAGATACATTGTTGTTGAACTTTCAAGCTTGACCCTAGAGTCCTATTCTCAACACGAGATTAGAATAACAAAGCTCTAAGCCTAAACTAGTGAAGTAGTCTACAATATGGGATAAAGCCTCAAAGGGGATGTGGAAGAAGCTGATGGAAAAATGAAAAGCACTCAAATGATTCAGTGAAAACACTGTATTAAAAGTACAGTCTTTAAAAATGAGGGACCAGAAACCAGAGCTTTGTTTTGTAGAGAAAAGACCATATTTTTCTTAGAACTGTCAAAAATTTTTAACAACGTTAGCCAGTTAACAAGATCTTCTTAAGTCACTGACAGTTTTAGCAGCACTATTTTTGAAACGTTTTCTGAGGTTCTTTGAGAGGACTCAGTAGAAATTTTCCCAACCAACAGTACCTTTTTATAAATTTAATTCCAAAAGGTCAGTGGTTAGATCTGAAAATTTCAATCAATACTTTCACTACATTTTATCTTTGTGCCTGTCATTTCAGTTTCCAGCATCTTCACTTGTCATCACAGCCATTTCTGGAGAACAGTGCACTGAGACCAAAGTCGTCTTTGGAGACAGATCCACCTCATTCTTTGTTGATGCAGCAAGTGCATCGTGTGCCATTGTAACAGCACCGAAGCCTCTGCACAGGGCTGTGGAGACTGGACAGCCCAGCCACAGAAAGGGTGTGCCCACGCAGTCAGGGGGTGGGGATCTACAGGTCAGCTTTCTTAAGAAAGCATGTTAAAATCTTGACGTGTGTATAGTTTTGACACAATTCTGTGCTAGTACATCTATCTGAGCAGCTTTGGGAACAGAATTGGATCTCACCCTACCAACTCAGAGCACAGCTATGTCATGACTGCTCCTATCAGCTCCACTAGATGTCTAAAGATTTTTCCAATACAACTTGCACATAAAAGTTAACTTTTGCTACTAGCTGTAAAAGATGCACTGCCAAAACAGATAGAAAATGAGTTTCAAGATGTTCTTGCTCATCACTGCATTAAACAATATATTTAGAAAAGACCTGAGATTATGGTCTTGCAGACTTAATTCCCTCCTGAGACACTGTGACATTTTTTACCACTTCTTTTCTTGTTTTATACAGAGGATGAGCCCTTTGAGACCATACAATTCAATTCCACATGTAATAAAGACTGGCTTGCAGTAACTTTCAACGTGGACATAAAGTGCTAATTGTTAGACAATACTCTTGTCAATAGTAATAATGTAAATAGATTTTTACAACATTGCATAAAGAGAAATACACAAAACGCAAGCCCATGAAATATAAAGAATCACAGCTTCCCACTTGCATTTCTATAAGACTGCATTTTCCTCTTGTGCATATTTCAAAGTATTTTACAGAAAATCATTTCAAATTCTGTTCACATGCTGCCCAGATGAAGATTGAATATTCTTCCATGAGTAAATAGGATGATACTGGGCTTTGCAAAGTCAGAAAGAAAGCCTTAGCAGGGCCAAGGAAGAGACCTCTTTTGCTGTTTTCCCCAAATTAACATTGTTTCTACCTGTGAACAGAGCAGTCTCTCATGTGGATGCTGAAGTACATAAGCAAAAGCAGCTTTGGCACTGTTAGATCGATCCTTTCCTGCCATCTAGGGGACACAAACTGGTGTGCAGAGGACTATCTTCAGTTACATACAGGAAAACTTTCTATATGAAATGCTCATCTCTACCCAGCAAAAGAAACATCAACTTAATTGAAGTGTAATACACCTACCAAGAAACCACCCCATAATTCTGGCATAACCCTCAAATTTTCTGCAGTAAATTTCAGTTAAATGACCAGCAAAAATCTTGAGATGGTCATTTAAGCCTCACTTTTATGACATACACCCATGTCTTCTGAGCTACAAAGCCACAAGAAAAGCCTTTTGATTTTCCTGGACTCCTCAAGAAAACAGCACGTCACTGTCAACAGCCGACAGAGAAATGAAAAAGGATTGAGTTTGTCTGTCGTAAGTGTGGAAGTCAGAAAAGGCCTAACTGTTTCACACCTGGTATCATGAAAATTTAGCTTAGAAACTCAGAACTTGATTTCCAGTATATCATTACTATGAAGCCTCAGTCTCCTACATGCATGGTGGGCACATACACTGTGTAGACCGCATGCACCTTCCTAGTGTACTACCCACTAAGTAGCAAAATACAGAAACATTCAATGTCAAAAGATCAAGGTAATTTCAGAGAAAGTTAAAGGCTGCTCCAAGATGCAAGTTGCTATTGCTAGTGTTGGCATTGTGGCCAGGTTTCTCAGTTGTTCTCCTCTCTGTCGCCTTCTGAACTCTTTCACAAGGCAGACTCTACAAAAGAGCAAACTCAGCTAAATGCTAAGCATAATCAAATGCACAGACAAAAATCCACAGAAGTTTTTTTCCCACTCTTTTGTTTGGATTTGTTTTGTTCTTATTTTGAAAGAGAACAGTCCACTAAAACAAACTCCCTTCTCTAATACAAACAAAGACCTATGCTTCCCATGGCTGAAACAATGTGGCAGTCTCTTTAGGATCAAGTTGGAGCTTCTCCCGAGATGAAAGGAAGCAGGTGTCCAGCCAAGATGTTTTGTGATCTGGCTACAGCTGTACATGATGCAGGGCCCAATTCTGCCCCAGTGAACAGACTGGAGATGAAATTAAAATGACAATGCTACCCTTCTGAGATACCTCTTCACCAAAGAGCACTCGCAAAGAGCACAACAAAAAATTCATCAAATTTAACAGAACAACTCAATTTTATTTTGACAACAAATATTTTGAGCAGCTGTGCCCAAGTCCTCTTCCCCTTTCTGCATTCAGTGTGCTTAAACAGCTGGAAAGAATTGCTGGCTTGGGGATACTGAAGCTCTTTACCACCTACACAAGAAAATAAAAAAACAAATAAAAAGCCATATGCCAATGCATTTACAGCAGTACAATATAAATCTGCATAAGACATCTTAATTTCTAGAATCTAAACTGTTTAACATTGTTCTTTGTGAACAGCACCTTAAATGCAGAATATTTTCAAATTGCAAAACCGCCTGCAATATATTTACTGAATTCAAATTACCAAACATAATGCAGTATTTGGCAACGGCAAAGACATTTGCAGCATTCTAAGGCACACCTTTAACAACTGTTTTAATTAAATTACTTAGTTTAACAGGCTCTGAAGTTATTTAAAACAGATGCCCCCCCAAATTCCACACCAAACCTTTTTTAACAACAACAAAAAGATAAATTCCAAAACAAATTACAGTAACAGTGTTGTGAACAAACTGATATTATTAAAGGAAAACTGTTGTAGAAAATTAAGTTCTTAGGTCATCAAAATCAAAGCAATTGTCAAGAATGTTTCATTCTGCAGTCAAAAGTTTTAAGTGCTATGAAATGAAAAAACCTTCCATTATTCTGATATTTTAAGGTCTAAAATCTGAAAATTCCCTCCTAATCAGGTGAGACTGGATTTAGTAATCAAACTATACATTTACAAATGGTTTTAGCTAGAAAGTGTTAAATATAAAATCATGCGCATTTTTTTTAAACAAAGGGCTAACATCCAGATAGTGCCTTTTATGTAAGTATTCAGGACTACATTCTGAATCATATCAACTTGAAAAAAAATCTAAATTGCCAACTGAAATTTAGTGATCAAACAAGAAGCATCATTCATACTATCATTTTTTCATTTATAATTTCCTTCTCTAAGAACAACAAAAAAATCTTATTTCACACATTAGAACATTTGAACATCAGATCAAGCAGCTTAAATATCAGATTTTAACCTTGCCTTGCATTCATCTTCTTTTATGCACTTTTCACGGATTTAAATTATTTTCTGAGCATTTGACTTGACACCAAACATAGTCTTTCTCCTAAATGTGACTTTTGCCAACCAGCAATAATGTACAGCTTCATGCAACCAATCACTGTATCCACATGTACCCAAAATCTTTTTAACACTTATGACAACATATTTGCTGATACTTTTAAAATTTCATTAACATTTGTAAAAAATAAAAATGGAAGCAAATTGAAATTTACAAAGCTTAAAATTTTATTAAAGAAAAACCAGTGTGCTTGAATTATCAAAACAAGATTTAATAAAAACATTTTCTATTAAAGGCCTACAGTCAATCTGTAAAATGGTTCTGGTAACCAGACTGCATGTGGCTTTTAGGCATGCAAAAGTACAGAATGGTGCTTTTGGAACGCCTGCCAAGCACTTATGTAGGTCAGGTACCTGACGGCTGCTGGCACTTCACTACCAATTGGGCATCCACTATTGTTTTTATCCTCACAGGGTTTTTGGGGGCAATTAGTGGTTAGGTTTTTTTGATGCCTAATGTTCTGAATTAACACCGTATCTTTAGATTATCTTTATAGATCTAACTCCATTCCCTTCAAATTGAATTAAGAGTTACTAGTCCAACTTTTCACCACCTGTTTTTCAAATTCCAGGTGAAGGAATCTAACTCAAACACTGTCAAAAGCTTTCTGCTTGTGCAAATATGACTAAAAACAAAAATCAAGGCAAAATAATTTCTCTGCAACAGAATCTGAAAACACGTGATAGTAGGTAAATAAATGACAAGATTAGCTTCACTCTGAAGTCTACAGATACAGCACCATGGTTTTGTTTATAAATCTGGCTTCCCTTTTGATTTTGCATTCAGTTAGAAAACAGCACTCTCACTAAAGGGTGAGGAAGGCTCATGTATACAGAATTTAAAACTTTAACAGGATACAGCAAGTCTACACATAACACTGGCTGCTGTGATTCCAAATTTAATTATTGAGATTTCTTTTTAAAAAGGTATTCAAGTTCTAAATTACTTTACCAGCACTCAGTAACAAAATTTTTATCCACTGTACAGCAATGTATTTTCTAGTAAAAGAATCATATCCTAGAACTACATACCAGAGATACTGAGATGGAAACAGGGTTTTTTTAAGGCCGAAGTTCCACTGTATACGAGGTTAAAAGCCACCACAATATTAAATATAGCTAACTCATTAAGGATTTAAAAATTTGCATTCATAACTATTAATTCCCATGCTGGCTAGAACACTACTGATGTTCTGGGAAGACCAGCTGGAGATATGGTTATCTCAGAGGTTAAAGCTATGTCAGAGTAAAGTTAATCTAACCACTACTTTTAATTATTAACTAAACTGTGCTCATTTATGTTAGCAAGTTATACAAACTATTTAGAAAGAGGAAGTATGAAATATTGACAATGACAAAACAGATTTTAAAAGGCTATCATTGAAAAAGTTAGAATACATATTCAGAGGAGTTTCAATGCCTAAAACCAGATTCACATATGTTCATCCAGTTGAAGATTAGTGTATTAAAAAAAGTTAAGAAAATACTTTTGTGTTTCAGTTCAACTGCGCTTGATTCAAGCACAGCTTAGCGGTTGGCTGATATAAATTAATAACATGGTCACTGCCTTAGCAGCCAAAAGTACAGAAAAATGTACACGTTCACAGGATAAATAGAAGTCTCTTCTTTTGGAGGAATGAAAAAAAAAAAGCTATCTCACTCCAATACGGGATGTCATCCACTCCAAGCCTTGGCACAATCTGAAAGATAAGAGATGTTATATTGGTACTAGTTCTATCCCAACATCTTGAAAGTACTTTTTAGTTGTTTTTATGTATAAAAGCATCTACTTAAAATGAATTAAATCAACTGGAAATGGGATTGAAAGTTGAACAGAGTAAGCACTGTTTTAAACTAAGTCTATAGGCTTTAGCCACAAGAAAATGATCACGTGTTCTAATTTACTGAAGCTTGGCAGTATTTCAGTTTTTTGTCCTTGTAAATCTAAGACACTACTCTTAAATGCTTACTCAAATGCACATGGAACCAAGTAAGTTTTTATTTTTCTACAGATTTCCTATGAAAGACTGCTTACGTGAAAGATAAACCTTCACATACTAATATTAAAAGACAAAGGGCAGGTCATCCAGACTGAATTGTTTCACTAAAACTCAGTATAACAAGAATTCCAAGATCACATTACAAAATCAGAAGTATGTTTCTATGTAATATTCAAACTGCAGGGGATCTAATCTGCTTACTCACTCAATTTGCATCTCCATTTAAAAGTCTTCCATTTTAGAACACAGGCTTTCCCTTT
Source organism: Hafferia zeledoni (assembly GCA_035583235.1). Lineage (NCBI taxonomy): Eukaryota > Metazoa > Chordata > Aves > Passeriformes > Thamnophilidae > Hafferia > Hafferia zeledoni. The sequence goes on from JAWWEV010000083.1 coordinate 18,905,860, forward strand.
CTAGGGATCTAGTTACCTAGTCTGTGCCCCCTGAGCTTCACCTTTGAAAAGTAAATATTGACTTACCTATCCAAGAATGGGGTAGGGCTCATCTCCTTAAACTCCTGTCACATCTTTCCAAGACAAGTCAGCTCAGAGATCTAACTCTGGGAATTTTTTTTCTAAGTTGGTCTCACTACTGTCATAGCTTAAAGGATTCAAAATATTCACCTTTTTTCTTTCAATAAGACAGAAGCAGCCTAGGATGGCCACTGTTTCTAAACTGAAGTTTGTGTTTATAATTACTACTTTTCTGCAAATGTCACCTTGGTTGATTATCTTACTTAGCACATAAACTGAGTATTCAAAAGTGACTCTAGCAAAATGATAGAAGAAGAGCAGAATTAATTCTTAGAATGAAACAATACAATCCAAAGACTCAGTTAAAAAAACTAGTTTGTTCTCATTAACACATCCCACTGCAAGGAAGTTAATGCCACCATTATCTCTTAAAGATATCTCCACTACATTAGAAAATACTTTATGCTAGAAAGTGAGGAAGATGCTCTCATTTCCCAGATACTCAGTTGGATTCACTATTTTGATGACACAAGACTTCATTACTGCAAAGGTTGTAAAACACTGCTGAAAGAATTCCTCTATTACACATTGTAAGTGTGCTTTAGAAATCAAGATGAAAAATTAGCACATTTCACACCACACAAGCAAGACATTATCCAACTTGTTAAAAGGCACACAAAAATGTTTCTTGATCTTTAGAGACAAAGGATCTAAGGAAAGTTCACCTTTCTATTTCAGTAACTGCTGGCATAAGGTATTCAAATTTCAAAATTAGCTACGTTAGCGAGATATAAATAATAGGTTTAATATTGATAACAATTTTGTTTTATGACTGATCTATGTACCTTTCCATCAAAACTATGTTTCAATGCTTATCAAAAAACCCAACCAAAAAAAAAACAAAAACACTCCAACTCACCAACTTAAATGCTTCCTTTAGATTAGAATGTAAAGGAAAAAAAGAGTAGCTTATTTCTTTAAATACAAAAAGACACACAGAATAAGAGAGTAGTGCACAGAGAGTAGACAGTTATGCCAACAGCAAACTATTTGTGTCAAGGAGTGTTGTTTGGCTTTTGTTTTGGGTTTTGAACAGTAAACTGACAGACTTTCATATGAATTTGGAGTTTGATCTATGAAAAAACCCACAAAGTTAAAAAAAAAATAAAAATTTCAAAATGCCCTTCCTGACAGCAAAGAGAAGAAAATACATTCTTTCAGAAAATCCACTTTGGCATCAATAGGATTCTAAATTAGTATTCTCATTTAGCACAAACTATACCAAGCAGTAAGCATTTACCCTTCTCCAGTCAAAGCACAACAGGACTGAATGTGCCACGGGTGATCCTTTATGGAGCTGAGGGTGAGGTATGTGGATATCTCGGCAGCCGTCATGCAGCCTTTCATGTCCTGCTTGTTGGCAAAGATGAGAACTGCAGCCTTCCGTAAATCCTGGAAGTGATTTAGAGTACTCAAAATAGTTATTATAAAAAACTAAAATGCTATTGCGTTAATTTTTTAAAAGAACTGTATTCAAGCTAAGCTACAATTACACAGGACTGTGGAGTTTTTTAACTGACTTACTGCACTAAAAATTCATTACATTAAGACTGAAGAAACTAGTTTACTCACTTCTTCACCACAGAGAATCAAACTGTAACATATTATATGACCATCCTTTTGGTGTTGACCACATATTCATATATAACTAACAGAAGTCTTCTTAAAATATATTTCATAATGCTCCAAACCAGCCAGCCAGCAGAATTATTACACACATTCCAATCTCTACAAAAGGTAGCATTCAAATGGAAAAGTCTCCTATGTATCACTCCCTTGAAACTGCTTTCAACTTCATTAAACAAGTTCAGTAGTGATTAAAACAGTAATAAATTAAAAAAGCTATCTGAATTCTTGACGGTTTAATCTCAGTATTCCAAAAAGGGAGTTGTAACAATGCTGCAATAGCTTTAGTAACTAGTAAAAAGTTGCTCTGTTTCAATGTGGAATTCAGGATTCCAAACAGCACTGAGGCAAGAACTGAGGCAGAAGGGGAAACAAACGCAACACTCAGGAAGCTGACCACTGCAACTAGAAGTGTTCAATACATTTCAATGTATAGTGCATTTTGAGACTATTTCTCCATCAAGAGGAAAGAAAAAAAACAACAAAGAAGTTTTATGATCAAAAGCTGAAAATTCACTCCTACAAGTAGTCCAGTCTAGGCCTACTGACTGTTTTCAAGAGATGGTAGATCACAATTTCATAAAAGTTTAAGACTGGAAACCCAGGAGGTCATCTTTCCATGTTTTTAGTATTTGTTCCTTACTACCAGTCCTGAACTACATTAATATAGAACTGTAAAGCAAAAACTCACTTATTTGAAACAAAGCAAGTCTCTCAGAGAAATGAACTCAACAGAATTACTTACTAAATCCTTTCCTTTAAAAAACAAGAGATAACATTTATATTTAAAATCCCTTGATTTAGCTCAAGAGTGATCACAGAAGGTTTCAATGCACCTTAGCTAATCCAACGCACACGTTCATTTAGCACTTTTCAGGGAGTTGACCCAATGTTGAACAGCCCTCAACACCACATATAATATTAATAATAGTACAAAGAAAAAAATTCATAAGGAAAATGAACAGAAATTAATTTATCCATAGTATTACATATGCTCATTAATTTTAAGGAACAAAATCAAAACAAACAAGAAAAAGTAGGCAATTCCATTTCTCTAAAATAAAAACTAAAAAAAAAAAAAAAAAAAGAAAGAAGGAAAGAGAGAGAAAGCCCCTGGGCTGAGCAGGCTGAGGGTTTATAAGCACAGCCACCCCAAGGAGCTGCAGGGCAGTTGTGGACCTGACTCCAGCCCCACCTGCTCCAGGTGAAACCTGTTTGTGGTGAAACTGCCCCAGCTGAGCCCCGGGACCAGCTGGGCTCCTCCTGCCTCGGCTGCAGAGCCAGGCCAAGGGCAGCAGGATCTGCCCCCTCTGGTACCCAGTGGGATAGTGAACTGATGCCACGAGGCATCTTGGTCTGTGCCTCAGTTTCTTTGTCTTGAGTAGGGGCAGGAACAGCCACGTGGAGATGCAGGGAGGGTTCAGCCCAGGGCATCGGTTTGGACTCCCAGTGCTGCCAGACTGACAGGCAAAGCTCCTTCTCCCTGCAGAGACACCTCCCACCCCAGCGAGGGAGCAGCAGAGCCCCAGGAATGGGGTGAAGGGCAGGGCAGGGCACGGGCTGGGGGGCCCATCCACGGCTTCGGGACAATGGAAAGGAGCTCTGGGATGGAACACCCCGTGCTGGGCAGGGTGGGAGGGTGAGGGCACGTGGGGATGAGAACAGGGGGGTTGGAGCAGGGGGCGCTGGGCCAGCTCGGGGGTGACACCAGGCTGGGGACGATGCCAGGGCTGGCAAACTGAAGTGCCACTGGCAGGGTTGATGCTGGGGGCCTGGCCCAGCTGACCTCACCTGATGTTTCTGTGCCCTGTGGCCCCGTGGACTGGCCAAGGGCTCCACTGGCACATGGTAAGATGTTGTTCCAATCAAAATGAAAGAGAAAGTGCAAGGAAAGAACAGAAGGTGGCTCTGGCTCGTTTTCAAATCTGTATTTTGAGTTTTCTGTTTTGAGAACTTCGTATCATCTCACTTTGCAAGTGCCTGTGTCCCAGGGGGATCTCCAGATGTGGGTACAATCCAGGAGTGCCAGACCATGAACCTAAACCCATCCCTGCCCAGGGACACATTCCCTTGGGGACAAACAGGAGGCTCATCCTGCCTCACACCCACGTTGAAGTTCTCCAAGATGTCCTGGCTGTCCAGACCAGCAGAATCTCCCAGGCTGGTGCCACTGCAGCTTCCCCTGTCCCAGCATGGCAGGGCTGCTCCTGGTGAATCCCTGAGCTGTGCCAGCTCAAAGCTCATCCTTCTGGCATGAGGCACAGCACAGACTGGCAGTATCAAACTGCTTCTGGAATGTTGCACTCCTCTGATTTCCCTGGGGTTGGTGTCACCCCCCACCATCCCCACTTCCCCTGCCACCTCCTGTGTTATCTGCTGGTTGGGAAGAGATGGAAGACAAAGACTTGGGATGCTCATGCTGAAATCTCTGTGGATTTGCCCATCCTGGAGGGGGGATGGAGCCAGAGGCAGGTGAGGATGGGGGATGGGGGGTGTGTGTACTAACAGGGGTATTTTGAGCCGTGTTTGCTTTCTGCTTGCAGCCAGGTTTGCTCGGGGGCAGGAGGTGCTGCCCAGCAACCCTGGGGGCAAGAACTCCCTCCTTCCAACCCCAAAGGAAGAGGCTCTGGCTGGTCCAGCCATCACTGTAAGACTGGGCACAATCCAGAGGGATGGTGAGGGGCACAGGGGTGAGAGGCTGAGGTTAAACCTTCCCTTTCCTGAGGGGTCAGAGCAGGAATGATCCAGCACTGGTCACATGTCAGGATAAGAAAAGGTTTTTTGAATTAGGAAAAGTTTTGAGGTTCCAGGCTAGGCCTTGTAGCAGGTACTTTTTGGTGCAGAGATGTGAGCACTGAGACTCCAATTAGTCCGGTGAGAAAAACCAGCAAGCCAGCAAAACCAAAACGAGATAAGGTTTTGGGAGAAGGTACCCATGAGAAAGGAATGCTGAAAAGATAAATTTCTCATGGCAGAGAGAACATCTGTGCAGAAAGTGACATCCAATTAGAAGCTGTAATAAGGTTTATAGACACTGATACAACCTATAGAACTTGGCTATGGGCGGGATTTGACAATATATATTGTGTAGAGTTAGAGTGTATCTTTTTACTCTCTTGATTGCCTTTTTCTTTTCTTTTTCTTTCTTCATGGAGTGGTTTAATAAACTATCTCATGTGTGACACCTCTGAGTTGTGTCCCCTTCTTTTTGGCTGCCACGACCTTACTGCATAATACCAGTCACATCCCTGTCTCGCTGCTTCCATCCTCTCAATTAGTCTGGATAATTAGTTAAAAAGTGATTCCCATGGCCCTGTGCTCAGCCAGATCCTTCAGCCACTCCTCCCCTCTGAGGGTGTGATGGGGGTTATCCCTCCATCCTCCATGGGGATTCTGCCTTCCTGCAGACACGGGATCCCTGCCCCAAGTGCTGTAAATCCCTGCCCGGGGCAGCTCCTGCACCCCCCAGAGCTGCAGCATCTCCTGACATCTCCTCTCAGGGAATGCAGAAGAAATGGGACCACAACAATCCTTGTACAGGCCTGAGCATTTGAGACATGTTTATTGCTAGTCAGGTTTAGCTGGGAATTCTGTGCCTGGGAGGGGTTAGGTGGTTCCCCAGGCTCCTCACACAGTGCTGCTCCAGAGCATCTCCTTGTTGGGGTCCCTTGGGGAAGGGCCACTGTTCCAGCTGAACTTCCTACTGCCCTCAGTGGGAGCAGGGGAGTTAAAACTTGGCTGCTCAGCTGCTTTTTCAGACCCTCTTATCTCATCAGCAGGATCCCAAACATGGACTCTGACCCCAGTTTTGGTTGTTCTTTACATTTAAATTTGCCTTTCTCACTTCTCTCCTGCCACTCCCAGATGAGACATTTGCGGACAAACATCACCCTGACAACAACAGAACAGGAGAGTCAGAGGGAAAATGTGCATTGCACACATTTTGGTTTCCCTTGTCATTTGTGAAGTGTTTTAAAGTGTCACAGCTCCCTTAGTAGCACTGGGAATGGGGAAAGAAGAGACCTGGACAGAATATACTCTGCTATGCAAATGCACATGAGACCCCTGGAAAAGCTCACACCAAATGCTGGACCATTAGAAACCAGAATAATAATAAAAGCTATTTATGACACGGCCTTTATTCACAGAAGGATTTGCCCCGGGGCTTTGTTTTTGCAGTTTGGCTTGAGGACAGACTTGCCCTCTCCTCTGCCCTGGAGCCCACACCATCCCAGTACAGCCCACACCATCCCAGTACAGCCCACACTGCTCCAGTGCAGCCCACACTGCTCCAGTGCAGCCCACACTGCTCCAGTGCAGCCCACACTGCCCCAGTACAGCCCACACCATCCCAGTACAGCCCACACTGCTCCAGTGCAGCCCACACTGCCTCAGTACAGCCCACACCATCCCAGTACAGCCCACACCATCCCAGTGCAGCCCACACTGCCCCAGTACAGCCCACACTATCCCAGTACAGCCCACACTGCCCCAGTACAGCCCACACTGCCCCAGTGCTGCCCACACCATCCCAGTACAGCCCACACCATCCCAGTACAGCCCACACCATCCCAGTGCAGCCCACACTGCTCCAGTGCAGCCCACACTGCCCCAGTACAGCCCACACCATCCCAGTACAGCCCACACCA
>JAWWEV010000083.1:18912354-18962032 GCA_035583235.1 Hafferia zeledoni
TTCACCAGCGAGCTTGAGGTGGGGGTGGGCACAGTCGTGCGTGATTTTTGGGGGCGATGTGTCTCTGCACACATGGTGTGTGGGTTTGGGGGTCTTTATGCCACAAGGGCACCCTGAGGTGTGTGGTTTGGGGGGGTCTGGGTGCCCTGGGGACGTGCAGAGAGGTCTTTGGCTGTAGGGGGGGACTGGAGTGTGTGGTTTTGGGGGGCTGCACAGCCCATGTGTGTGGTTTGGGGGAGGTCTTGGGGGGCACATGGGGTGTGTGGTTTGAGGGGGTCTCTGTGCATCGTGGGGTGCAACAGATTGATTGGTTTGGGGGGCACAAGGATGTGCATGGGGGATGGGCAGTGGATTGTATGATTTGGGGGGGCTGTGCACCAATATGTGTGGTTTGGGGGGGGCTTGGCACTAGGGAGGCAGATGTGGGTGCATTGGCTGGGGGCACACTGAGGGGTGTGGGTTTGGGGGTGTCTCTGCTCTGCAGGGTGCACACAGAGGTGTGTGTTTTGAGGGGAGTCTGTGCACTCAGGGGTGCACACCAGGTGTGTGGTTTGGGGGGGCTTTGCACCATAGGTACATCTTTTCTGGGGGTCCTGTGCACTGAGGGAGCACCCTTGGACCCCTGAGCGTGGTGGGTGGGGTGGGCTGTGCATTGGTGGGTGCATTCACTGGGAGCCCAGTGCCATGTTGGGGGTGGGATTGAGGGTCCAGGCCATCAGGGGATGCACATTTTGGGGTGCTGTGCACCCATCCTGGCAGTGCAGGCTGAGCAGAGTGAGTGTCTTGCATGGACAAGGGGGGAATATCCCTGTGACCCACTGATGGGATGTATCTGTGTGGCACATGGCCTGAGCTAGGGTGAGGGTCCCCAGGGTGCCTGGAGGGGTGGCAAGGGACCAGGAGTCCAGGGGACAAAGGAATCACATCCCTTTTGGCAGTGGGGCTGGGGCAGTGGTGGGGGGATGCATAAATGGGGTGCAAGAGGGGCTTCCTCGGGTCTCCAGCTGCAATGACAGGCTGGAACCAGGGAGGCTGGTGGGATTTGTCCCCAGGGAGTGGGACAGGAGGTGCAGTGAGCACAGGTGGTGGAGGCTGGGCCCTCCATCCAGCAAGTTTGGGGGCTGTGTCTGGCCCAGGCATAAAACGCTTCCAAGGCTTTGTGTAGAAAGGTGTTTAAGACAGTGCGGAGGCTGAGGAGAGAGATTCCCATTGTGTGTCTTCCAGTGTTAGTGTGAGCTGGCACAAAGCAACACGGTTGCTTAGCAAAGGAATCCATCCCATCCCATCCCATCCCATCCCATCCCATCCCATCCCATCCCATCCCATCCCATCCCATCCCATCCCATCCCAGGAAGGCTCCTGCTTCACCTGGGCTGTGGGAATTCCTGCTGCTGGCACACGAGGATGGGCAAGAAGGATAGTTAATAATTAAGAAAAAGCATTGAATGGGGTTTTCCAATCTGGGGTGGCAGAGCCCGAGGGGGAGGCCCTGGGAGAGATGTGTAATTGGAAAGATGATCTAGGCAGTCATCTGTCTCCAGCTGAGCATGATGAGGCTGTAATTCTCATGAAGGGCAGAGGATTTGCCCTTCTTTCCTTGGTATTCCTAGAATCCACAGTGAGAACTGGGCTGGCCTATTTTACAGTGGGCAGAAAGCATATGATGTTATTTAGTGGGATTAAGAGGTGATCCTAGTTTCCCGTGGAGGGGATGCTGAGAGGGCTGGAGCAGGGCAGGGGAGCTGGTGGTTCCATGGCTGCGAGGTTTCTGCTTTGCAGATGCTGCCTGTGGCTGTTCACACCTCACACATCACAGGAGAACAGGCCAGCAGACACAACAGGTACCTTTTCCTACCCACCACTGGGAAAATGTGGCACAGGGACATGCAGGGATGCAGCCCAGGGGGCTGGGCACCTTCTTTAGGCTATTTTCTTGCAGAAGGAAATAAATAAGTCCATACCCAACTTGTTACCCTGTGATTCCCTTTGGGGATTTGGGATTTGGCTCTTGGGAGGTGCCTGGGATGGTGCTCGATGCTGCAGGGTGGGTTAATAAGAGCATCTACAGCACCAGGGCTTTGGCTGGGATGGGATGAGAGGACAGGGGGGTGCCTGGGATGGTGCTCAGTGCTGCAAGGTGGGTTAATAAGAGCATCTATGGTGCCAGGGTTTTGGCTGGGGTGGGATGAGAGGCCAGGGCAGCTCCACAGAGCGATGCCCGGTGCCTGGTGGGGATGTGAGGACGTGGTGGGCTCATGCACGGCCTGTGCCAGGCTGTGTGTTGCATTTCACCACCCAGACCCTGGTCCCCATCCTCCCTCCTCCCAGGCCCATGGCTGGAGGCAGCTGAGTTCAGTGCTGTCACAAGCCATCAGGACAAATGTCACAGAGAAACTTGGGATGCAGCTGCTTGGCTCAGAGGGTTTCAAAGTGAAACATGGCAAGTGGTTTTTCCAGGACATGGTGATCTGTGGCACTTCCCCAAAATCTCCAGTCACAGAAGTGCTGGCTGGGAGATATGGAGGCAAAATGTCCACAGCCAGCAAGGAGGGGAGCAGGAGCAGTGCCACGTGCTCCCAGTCACACAGCAGGAGCGGAGCCTCCTGCTCTGCCCTTTGAGACTGTGCCTGCTCCCTTATCACCGCCCAACCCCGCCCTGCAGCTCCCGACACCCTGCACTCACCTGGGCCCAAACCCATGGCTTTCTGTCTCAGAATCACCCACCAGCAGTGCCCCACACAGGGCTGGCAGCTGGCACACCATCCTGGGAAGCTTTAGGGGTTGGATCCTGCAGGAGAGGAGTGGGAGCTGCAGCCTCTTCATGCATGTCCTGGTGATGGCTCTGCCCAACCCTCGATATTTGGACTCTGAGCCACCCAACCACCCTCCTGGGTCCTGGCAGAGCCATTTGCCACTTAAAGACCTCAGTGTTGTGCTGTGCAGCTGGATCCTGCTCTTCCCTCAGCTTCAAGAAGGCAGCCTGCAGGAAACTCCCCAGGGAATTGAACACAGCCCCAAGGCTGTCAGAGCTCAAGGAGTGTTTGGACAACACTCTCAGGCACATGGTGGGATTGTTGGGGCTGTGCAGGGCGAAGAGTTGGACTCGATCCTTGTGGATCCCTTCCAACTCAGGATATTCTAGGATTCTGTGAAGCTGCCAGGTTCTGCTCCATCTCCTGCCTGTGGCCATCCTGTCCATGCCAGGTGCTGGTGATGCCGGTTCCTCCTCACAGGCAGCCTCGGGATGGGTGACACACTGCTCTGCTTCAGGCTTTGGGGTCACACTGTCTTTCACACACTTTCCATATCCTTTGAAATAAGTGCTGGATGGCAACGGCAGCACCACAGCCGGGGCAGCCTCAGCATGAGCAGTGTGGGAGATGCTGACAGCGATTTTCCACTCCATTTTTGGTACCAAACATGCAATTAAGTGATGGAGGCAGAGAGGGCAGCAGCCCCAGCTCCTGTCTCTGGGGCTTGGCAGCTCCTCTCTGCCCTGGGGCTTGTTTGTAGCCCGAGGTTTCCGTGCCTGAAGGATGGGAACCAGCTGCAGATGATGCGTCAGGGGAAGGGGGGGTAAAGTGGCGCAAGATGGTTGCGGAGCCGAGGGTGGGGTGTGCGGAAACAGGAAACATCGGCCTCGCTCTGTGTCACCGTTACGGGAACTTGCTTCGTTGGAGGTTTGTTTTCACCTCCAAAGTGAAACCCAGCGAGCAGGAGGGAGCTCCTCATCCCCTGGGCTGTCCCCCTGCGTGACACGGACACACGTGCAGCCCAGGCCCTGTGGCAGCATAGACAGCCAAGCAGTGCCACAGCTGGCAGCTCTGCAGCCCTCCTGGTGGCTGAGCCTCTGCCTGTGCCCCTGTGGTGCTGTGGCAGAGCTGTCCACACTGCCTTGGTTTCCCTGCCCCAGGCTGTGGGTTGCTCCTTCCCCGGGGTGGGTGCTGGGCTGTGAGTTTGCAGCTGTAGTTGGGGTTCGAGCCTGTGTTTAAGTGAGAAAATCAAATGGACTGGTCAGGAGGGTGGGTTTAAACTGGGTATTAGGAACACATTCCTGGCTGTGAGGGTGGGCAGGCCCTGGCACAGGTTGCCCAGGCAGGCAGCCGTGGCTGCCCCATCCCTGGAAGTGTCCAAGGCCAGGTTGGACAGGGACAACCTGGGACAGTGGAAGGTGTTCCTGCCCATGGCAGGGGTGGAATGAAATGGGCTCTAAGGTCCCTTCCAACCCAAACCAAACTGGGATTTTGTGATTCTGGGAAGGGTGAATGGATGGAGGGGAAAGGTTTCTGCCTCCCCCTCAGCATCTCAGCTCAGCCCAGGTGCTGAGCAGGAGTCTCCAAGCCCTCCAAAGCCACCACAGCTCCAGGTGAGCTCAGGACAGTCAGGGGGTGCATGTCCCAGAGGGACACTCACAGACCCCTCATCATGGGTGCAGAAAAGTTTAAGGGAGGGTGCAGCCAGCAGAGAAGGGTTTTGGGAGCCCCAGGCGGCCCCCCTGGCTGCCACCTTGGCTGAGACCCTCAGACTTGAGCAGAAGAGTTGAGGCTCCTGGTTGGAGCCGCCCTAAAACCACAGCAGGAGGAGGAGCTGTGCAGGGGGAGATGCCAGGGGGACATGAGGGTTGCTGGGTGTCATGTGTGGGCTCTGACCACTTGTGTGGAGCTCTGACCATGCCTTGCTGGTGTTGGCTGCCTTGTTCAGCCATCTGGAGGAACAACCTGTCGTGAAACACTGTCCTTCACACCCTGGATGCTGCATCTGCCGTTCACTTCTGGTTTGGGGATCTGTGGAGAATCCCTCTGCTCAGAGTTCATCCTCTCAGTGTTGTGGGTGTATCTGGCCATGGTGTGATGTTAAAAGACGTCCTTTAATTAGCAGCATCTGTGTGGGTTCCTGTTCCCAGCCTTGTGAGGAAACTCAGTGTCTTTGCAGCCTGAGGAAGCGGAAGTAGAGGAAGGGGAAGGTTGTCCTTGTGCTTGAGCTTCTGCTCCGTGCCGTGGATATCTGCAGTTCCCTCTTATCAGACTGAAAGAGAACTTAAATGAACCCATCACGTTTTAAATGGGGATGAAATGTGGGAGTGGGGTATGACAAGAGTGGGGCTGCAGCTCCTCCGTGGGAATTTTTGAGACTGAGCCACCCTTGCAAGGCAACCTTGGGCTCAGGGCTTGGGGCAGGGCTGAAAGGAAAGCAAAAATGAAATCGTTGCAAGGATTGAAATCTTGTGAGTTGGGAGGGTGGGAATGGAGATTGGGATATGAAGACCCAGGGCTTGTGGCCTTTCAGAGGTGCTCTGTGGGATGCCAGGATGTGGTACCAGGATGGAGTTTGGGAGTGTTTGGGTTGTCAAGGTGCTGATGCTACTTTGCACCTGGTGCTGGCACATGTGGCTTCCTCCTGCTGCCTGTTGGAGCTCTGCTGGGGCATCACAAATGCCTGCAGACACCACAAAGCCTCAGGGGGTTGGGGGCCATCTGCCTTCTCTGCTGTGACCTGGGGACCTCCCAGAGGAGGGAGATTTATAAGAACTGGGGTCGTTTTCCATGCAATGGAGCAGGTCGGGCTGTGGCCACTTGGCATTTTCATCACTTCCTCCTTTTACATCCCTTTTTCTATTCGTGCCCCGGGGCTGTTGCCAGGGACTGCCTGTCTCTGCCCTCCCCAGTGAGCCAAAACCAGAAGTGGGGCCTCAACAAGAGGGTTCATTATTAAAAATAGCCCTGCTGGCCCATCCCCAGCATCTCTGAACCTGGGCATGGACCTTTCCTGCAGTGGGAGATCCATAACCAGTGGGGTGACAGCAGCTGTGTGCCATGTACACAGGGATCCTTACACTCCTGAGCCCAGACAGCCCTGCCTGTCCTTGGCTTCCCCAAGTTAATTCCCTCTTTTTCCTCCCTAGTTGCCGAAGCAGCAACAGGAAGAGCTTAGTGGTTGGCACTCCCTCTCCAACCCTCTCACGGCCACTGTCCCCTCTCTCCGTGCCAACAGGTAAGGGATGTCCCAGCAGATGGGCTGAGCATCTCCCAAAATTACTAAAATATTTTGGAGGGGTCCTGGAGGACTCTCCTCTTCTGCAGCACCTTGTTAGCACCAGTGGACTGGCTCTTGGCTGCAGGTGCCTTTTACAGGAGGGAGTAGTTTGGGAAGTGATTTCAGCTCTCTGTCCCCTGAGGAACAGCCTGCAGCACCCTGGGCAGCACCCTGGGGTGGGTTTGGGGTGACTGTTCCCCCTTTCTCCCTGCAGCTGGGAGCAGCCCCTTGGACAGCCCACGCAACTTCTCTGCCAGCACCTCCATCAACTTCCCCTTCGCTCGCAGGTGAATTCCCAACCCCAACCCCAGCTCAGTAATATTCACTAAGAATTATCATCCACCAACAGGGACTGTTCTGCTGATCTCAAGTGATTTGTTTTGCTTCTGTTTTTGCTTTTTTTCTCTCTGATTTCTGCTCTGGTGGTGTTTGCTCTGCCGTGACTGCTTCTTCCCACCACCCCAGCCATGCTCCTCGGACTGACAGGTGAGTACCAGGGATGGGAAGGGGCTGCAGTTTGGGGAGGTCTCTACTCCACATCATCATGAACATTCTTTTTTAAGTGTCAAAGGCCAGGTTGGACAGGACTTAGAGCACCCTGGTCTAGTGGAACATGTCCCTGCCCATGGCAAGGGGGTTGGAGCAGAATGGTCTTTAAGGTTTCCTCCAACCTAAACCAATCTAGGACTCTGTGATTCTTTGTTGCATCCCTGGATGGAAGATCTTGCACCAGGACTGGGCTGTCTGCAGCTCTGGGAGCCCAAATATCCCTGTTCCCATCACACCATCCCTGGCCACGTGCTCATCCCCAGCCCTGACCAAGCACTCCTGATGGATGCTCAGCAGATGGCCCTGGATGGATCCTCACCCAGGTCCCTGCAGAGGCAGCTCCTGCTGCATCCCCTCCCCAGCCCACACCACTCCAGATGCAGCCACCAAAATCCCGCTGCAGTAATTAATTAATTGCACACATGGAGGAGGGTGGCTGATTCCAATCCATCGATTGGCACATGGAAAAACGCCGGAGGCTTATGGATTGTTTGCCCACTTGTGACAGAGGGAACAGCCAGCCAGAGGGGGCAGGAGCTTGGGAATGCCATCAGTGAGGTGGTGCTGGAGCCAGACCTGGCTCCCTGCCAGCTCCTGGAGTCCTTGACCCCACAGGGGAAGTGTCAGCAGGAGGTGAAGGGCCCCATCTTGACCTGGATGTTGCCCCATCCTTTAGAAACAGGTCCAAGAGGAAGAGCTCGCCTACGTATGAGCGGGGCCTTCCTGTTTATAGCCCGGCTCTGCTCTGTGGCGCCTGCTGTCTCGGGATGAGTCCTTGGGAATCCTCGTTTCTCACCAAGAGAGCTCCCAGCAGCCTGAATTTTGCTCTGATTAAAAATCAGATGCCTGCAGGTTTTTTTTTCCCCTGTCTGACATGGGTTTGATCAGTCCCAGTGCTGTCCTTCTGCAGTGACACTGCTCACTGTCACTGTCCCCACGGACACCTCTGTGCTGGGGTTACAGAACATCCCCCCTCACCTTCAAACCCCTTATTTCACCTGGCTCCAGTCCCTTCTGAAAAGAAGTTTCGGGGCTCTATTACTCAAGCCAAACCTGCATCCTCTTCCCCATCTTTTGGCTCTGATGTTACTGATTTGCACTTAGCTGTTGTTTTTCCCCCCCGTATGTGACTGTCACGTTTGCACTCGCAGGGCTGATGGCAGAAGGTGGTCACTGGCTTCGCTACCCTCCTCTGGCTATGGGACCAACACCCCCAGCTCCACGGTCTCGGTAACATCGGCTTTCTCATGGCAGTAGATGATAAGACCCTAAAAGCCCTTGATTTTTGGTGAAATGCCTCCTGAGCCCTGTGGTGCCAGTCCCTAGGGCAGCCCCACAGTTCCTACAGGACCATGTGCTTTTTCTCAAATGGGCTATTAAGAAAGTCATAGGGCCTGGCTAAGGGCTTATGTTGTCCCTGGTGGTTACAGTGTCCCTGGGCATTAAAACAACCCTGGGAATTACAGCATCCCTGGGCTTTACAGCATCCCTGGGGTTGCAGCATCCCTGGGAATTACAGTATCCCTGGGCTTTACAGCATCCCTGGGGTTACAGCATCCCTGGGCTTTACAGCATCCCTGGGGTTACAGCATCGCTGGGGTTACAGCATCCCTGGGGTTACAGCATCCCTGGGAATTACAATATCCCTGGGCTTTACAGCATCCCTGGGCTTTACAGCATCCCTGGGGTTACAGCATCCCTGGGAATTACAGTATCCCTGGGCTTTACAGTATCCCTGGGGTTACAGCATCCCTGCAGTTACAGCATCCCTGGGGTTAGAGCATCCCTAAGGTTGCAGCATCCCGGGGAGTTACAGCATCCCTGGGGGTTAAAGCATCCCTGGGAATTACAGTATCCCTGGGCTTTACAGCATCCCTAAGGTTGCAGCATCCCTGGAGTTACAGCATCCCTGAGGTTACAGATGTCACAGGGTGAGGGTGCTCGGGGCACATCCCGACCATGCAGGGGAATGGCCAGGCAGGAGCCACTTGGGATGCTGCAGGTACAAGGGATGGAGCTCATGGAGCTGGACTGAGATTGAGACTGGGATAATTTGGGGTGGGACTGAGCAGTGCAGACCTCCCTGAGGTTCTCTTCACCATCTTTCACATTCCTAAGCACAGAGCATGCTCTGTGTCGTAATAATGCCAAGGTCATGGGTTCAATCCCCTGTGTGGGCCATTGACTTAAGAGTTGGACTTGATGATCCTTGTGGGTCCCTTCCAACTCAGAACAGTCTGTGTCAGTACTTCCAGACTTCTAAGAAGGTCCAAGGAATATTTTCCTCATGGGCTCACTGGTTTCAAAACAAAAATCTCTGGGCAGCATGGATCCATCTCCTGACCTTCTGCCTCTCTCTCTCCCCAGTCATCTTCATCCTCCCAGGAGCGCCTGCACCAGCTGCCGTACCAGCCCACCCCTGATGAGCTGCATTTCCTTTCTAAGCATTTCCGCAGTACGGAGAGTGTCACGGACGAGGAGGGCCGGCACTCGCCCTGCCTGCGCCCACGATCCAGGAGCCTCAGGTACAGCACCTGCCCTGGGAGGGCACCCACGGTGCTGCCAGGGTGATGCACCAGGTGCTGCCACATCCAGCACATCCTCTGTCCTCCCATGAGCTGTTCCTGGGCTGTCTCACTCCTGCTAAGCCTGTCCCAAGGTGTTGACCCTTTGCAGGGAAGTGGAGGAACTCTGACTTGAGTTTTCAGATGTGCCATCCCTGGAAATATTCAGGGTCATGTTGGGTGGGGCTCTGAGCAACCTGGGCTAGTGGAAGGTGTCCCTGCCCATGGCAGGGTTGGATTAGATGAGCTTTAGAGGTCCTTTCCATCCCAAACTATTTCATGACCCTATGATCCCAAGCTCCATGGAAATTAAGCTCTGCTTCTCAGCATCTCCTTGGCTGTTGGGACATGGCACTGCACTCCTGGCCAGCATTCAGCACCTGAGAGGGAGGTGTCCTGGGGCTGAAGCTGAAGAAAGTGGGATTTGTTCCGTAATAGTTGGTTTGCAGCGTCTTGCTCAGTTGTCTGAATGGTTTTGGTGGCAAGGAGAGGACCACCAAGCAGAAGCCCAAGTGGTGGCTGTCCCTGCAGTCCTGACCTGATGGTAAAAGGTTCAAAATCCCATTTCTGAGCTTGGATCAGGAAACATCACCTCTGTTTGCTGGGGCTGGCCTTTACCTCTGCAAAAACCCCCAAACATAAGGAGTGAATGAGAATTTGTGGGATGGAGAGAGGAAAATTTGGAGAGATCATCAAGCCAGTGACCAGAGCATCGTGTGACCTGACCCTACAGACCTGCTGAGCTCCATGTTGCTGCACCAAACCACATCCTGTGCCACCAGCCACCCACATTTACACTTGTCCAGCACCAGAAGCTTGTGCTTTTTGCAAGGGATGTTTTGGTTAAATCATCTTTTCCCTCTGAAAAATCTCCCAGCCCTCTGTACCAGAGTCAGAGCCATAGCCCTGTGTATTGCTGGCTGAAGTTTCATTAAAATCAGATTAATTATCTGACAGGATTTTGTAGGTGGTGAGGGTTTTACCAAGGACATGCCAGCTCTGCAGCTGGGCTGGTGCTGGCAGTGAGAGGCCTGGGTCTGGTTTTAATCACCACATTTATGATTTTACAGATGTTAATGAGTTGCAGGCTGTTCCTGCTATTTGCTGTGCATAATGGGATCACCAGGAAGGGGCCTGGGACTGGCAGTGTTGGGTGAGGACAGGAGAAAAGCCACGTTTAATGCAGGTTCCTGTGTCCACCACAGGGTTTGGTTGGTTTTTTGTTTGCTGGTGAACTGCAGAAAGGGCAACAATGGCAAGAAGTTGTGGGATCCAGAGGAAAGAAAGGATCATCTTGTTCTTCAAAGCCAGCTGGCTGATGGATCAGTCTCTCAGCTCTGGATTTTCAAGTGACTTGTGTTTGGAGACCTGGGTTTGCTGGAGGTTGAACGTCCATGGACCCCATCCCAGAGACCTTCAGATCCACCTGTGGTGGGAGAGATGCTGCTGGAAGTGTTGGCCCAAGGCTGGTGGCTGATGAGCTTTAACCACTTGGAAATCAGGATTCAGGAGGAGAGAACAAATTGTTTTCCAGGTGTAGCAGCTATTTGCATATATGTAAATGACTTGAACCTCATAATGAAATTGGTTTCCTCCCTCCACAGCCCTGGACGGACGAGTGGAACGTTTGATAATGAGGTTGTGATGATGAACCATGTCTACAAGGAGAGGTTCCCCAAGGTAACTGCCAGGACTGGGGGGATGAGTGTGTTGGTGCCCACATGGCATCCTGACAGCATCTTCCTCAGGACAACTTCTCTGTGCTGGAGTATGGAATGCATGGGGAGATTCTGGGGGGTGTTGAAGTGTTAGTAGGGAAACAGGGACCTACCTGTGGGTCTGCCTCATCACACAGGCAGGAAGAGCTCTCTGGAGACTTTGGTGGAGCTTCCCCAGGCTGCTGGAAGCTGGGTCCTGGGTGGAGCATGTTGGTGTTGGAGCTGCAGGAGGTGGTAGAATGAGATCCCAGCTGGCCAAACCCAATGAAGGAGGTGGTAGGATGAGATCCTGTCTGACCAAATTCAGCGTAAGAGATGGTGAAATGAGATCCCAGCTGGCCAAACCCAGTGAAGGAGGTGGTAGGATGAGATCCTGTCTGACCAAATTCAGCGTAAGAGATGGTGAAATGAGATCCCAATTGGCCAAACCCAATGTAGGAATAGTAGGATGACATTCTGGCTGGCTAAACCCAATAGAGGAGGTGTCAGTGTGAGATCCTGTCTGACCAAATCCAGTGCAGATGATAGAATGAGATCCTGACTTGCCAAGCACAATTAGGAGAGGGGAGAATGAGATCCCAGCTGGCCAAACCCAGTGTAGGAGTGGTAGGATGAGATTCTGGCCCACCAAACCCGATAGAGGAGGTGTCAGTGTGAGATCCTGGCAGGAGGCAGTAGAATGAGACCCCGGCTGGCCAGGCCCAATGAAGGAGTGGCAGGATGAGATCCTGGCTGGCCAGACCCAGTACAGGAGGTGGTAGAATGAGATCCTGTCTGACCAAATCCAGTGCAGGAGGTGGTAGAACGAGATACCTGCTGGCCAAACACAACTAGGAGAAGGTAGAATGAGATCCCAGCTGGCCAAACCCAGTGTAGGAGTGGTAGGATGAGATCCTGGCTCACCAAACCCAACAGAGGAGGTCTCAGTGTGACATCCTATCTGACCAAATCCAGTGCAGGAGGCAGTAGAATGAGATCCCAGCTGGCCAGATCCAATGAAGGAGTGGCAGGATGAGATCCTGGCTGGCCAGACCCAATGCAGGAGGTGGTAGAATGAGATCCCAGCTTGCCAAACACAATTAGGAGAAGGTAGAATGAGATTCCAGCTGGCCAGACCCAGTGTAGGAATGGTAAGATGAGATCCTGGCTGGCCAAACCCAATGCATGGCATGGGTACATGTGTTCCTGGGCATCACCCTCCATTCTGCCTTGCAGGCCACAGCCCAGATGGAAGAGCGTCTGCAGGACACCATCACCAACTTCTCCCCGAGCAGCACTCTGCCCCTGGCAGACGGGGTGCTGGGCTTCATCCACCACCAGATCATCGAGCTGGCCCGTGACTGCCTGGCCAAGTCCCAGGGAGCTCTCATCACCTCCCGCTACTTCATGGAGCTGCAGGAGAAACTCGAGAAGATGCTCCGAGACGTGAGTACAGGGCAGTTCCCCACCCAGTGCCATCTCCTGAGGCCACCAATACACCCCTGGCTTCTGTCTCCTCCCTGGCAGGCTCAGGAGCGTTCGGAGAGTGAGGAGGTGAAGTTCATTGACCAGCTGGTGAGGAAGCTGCTGATCATCATCTCCCGTCCTGCTCGACTTCTGGAGTGCCTGGTAAGACACAGATGTGTCTTGTCTTTCATGGTCCACTCCATCCTGGAGAGGAGGCAAAGCCTCTGGGATGCCCCATCCCTGGAAGTGCCCAAGGCCAGGTTGGACAGGGCTTGGAGCAACTTGGGCTGGTGGAAGGTGTCCCTGCCCATGGCAGGGGGTGGAACGAGATGGGCTTTCAGGTCTCTTCCAAGCCAAACCACTCTGATTTTCAGGGTTTTGTTTTTGGCTGATGTGCCAAATTTCTAAAGCACTTGTCTTCATGCTGTGGCTCCTCCAGCTGGAAAAAGAAGCCTTGGTGCAGTGTGCTGTTGGTGTGCTCTCCTTTGTTTTCCCTCCAAGGCCAACTCATGGAGCCACATTTTTTTCCATCCCTCTTGACATGGGGAGCGATGGGGGAACAATGCACCCAGAGTGTATCCCCAATTACAGGTGTCACCTGCAAGGCCTAGAGAGAAGTTCTAATTTTGCAAAATCTCTCTCCTCAACTGTTCTTGGTTCTCCCCATGCAGGAGTTTGACCCAGAGGAGTTTTACCATCTCCTGGAAGCTGCAGAAGGACATGCCAAAGTTGGCCAGGGAATAAAGACTGATATTCCCCGATACATCATCAGCCAACTGGGGCTCGTCAAGGACCCACTGGAGGGTAAGAAAACACTTGGGTTGGTTGCTCTGAGATCTACAGTGAGCTTTGGCCTCCCGGTTTGATCATTGGTGAGTGTGAAAGATCACTGGGACGTGGCAGGAGGACCTGTAGGGCTGAGCTGGTGTCATGGCAGGAGGGTCACAGCAGGACCAGGATGTTGTCCAAGTCCTCCTGGCCAGCCCCACATCCCTCGTTATTGCTTCCAACACGTTCAGCAAAGCAGATTAAGCTCAAAAACATTTAATCCATGGCCCTGGTGGGGAACCATAATCCCCAGAGAACGCAGGAATGACTATCAAAAAAAGAATTATATAAATGTTTAACCTCATGTTGAACCTCTTAACGTCATGACCTGAATTTCTCCATACGATGGCTCGAGCAAAGCATGTGGCTAAATCCCCACAGGATCTCTGAGTTTGGGGAGGGAGTGGTTGGGGAGGGGGTGATTTTGGTGGGGTTCTTGAGCATGAAGAAAATGAAAACCATCTCTGTCATCTGCAGAAATGGGCCAGCTGGATCACTTTGACAGCGGGAACACCATCACACCAGAGAATGACGATGCCTGTGAGGTGAGTGTGGTCCTACTTGTGGGTCCTACCTGTGGGTCCCACCTGCTGCCTCCAGCCTTCTCCTGCCTCACTCCACTCCAAAGGTCCTTGCAGCAGCTCCTCTGCTGTCCTAGACTGGGAGATGTTAATTTGGGTTGTCCCCAAGGGTGACTGATGGATTCAAGGGTAATATCTCACAGTCCCTTGTCTGGTTTCTTGAGTGGACAGAGCTCAGAGTGGGCTCTTGATCTTCAGAGTGTCTTGGGCTTCTGGTTTGGGGTTTGTGGCTGGAAAGGGCTCTGGCAGCAAGAAGCACTTGAAGGTGATACATGATGGTGCTGGGTGAATTCCTGCCTACAATTCAGAGCACTGGAACGTTGGGAAGTGTTAAAAACCTTTGTGTCTTCATCAGAGCCAGCCTTCAGTCACGGCTCCGCGGAGGAAACCCTGTGAGGGCGACTTTGAGACCATCAAGCTGATCAGCAACGGGGCTTATGGGTGAGCTGGGAAGTTCCCATCACTTGTCTCCATCCACAAACCACTCCTAAGTCCTCCCTGTCCGAGCTCTGTGGTGCTGTGTGGTCAGTCATGGTTGGAGGATGTGTTTGAGGTGCAGCATCTCGCTGTCTCTAGGGCTGTGTACCTGGTGAGGCACAGGGAGACGCGGCAGCGCTTCGCCTTGAAGAAAATCAACAAGCAGAACCTTATCCTGAGGAACCAGATCCAGCAGGTGTTCGTGGAGAGGGATATCCTCACCTTTGCAGAGAACCCCTTCGTGGTCAGCATGTTCTGCTCCTTTGAGACAAAGCGACACCTCTGCATGGTGATGGAGTACGTGGAAGGTGAGAACAGGGGAAAGGGGAGGATATCAATGTCTGGGCATGGAGGACACCACCTGGACACCTCCTGCCCTGCTTTGCTCCAGGGAGCAGAGGGAAGCATGGGGAGATGCTTTTGTGATCCTGAGTCTCACCTTGATGAAGGTGGTGGCCATGGTCCCCTAGGAGAGCATTTGTGCCCTGTGGCCAGGGATCAGCTGCTCTGAGGAGGGATGTGAGGGTCTGGCTGGGAGCCTGCTGGGCCTGCTGACCTCCTTGCCTTCTCTGAGCCCCCGTGTCCCCACAGGGGGGGACTGTGCCACATTGCTGAAGAACATGGGCCCGCTGCCTGTCGACATGGCCAAGATGTACTTTGCTGAGACCGTTCTCGCACTGGAGTATCTCCACAACTACGGCATCGTCCACCGGGACCTCAAACCCGACAAGTGAGGACATGGGTCAGGTCTGAGCAAGGGTGGGGCTGGATTTGGTTGGGGAAGGGAAAGCCAAGAGGATAGGACAGAATGAGGTAATGGATTTTGATGTCCAAAGTCCTGGTTCTGTGCTGTTGCCCCAGAACCAGAGGTCCCAGGGTGCAGCTGGTCCTTCTCAGGTCTCCCCAGAAGCAAACAGCAGCATTGTGGGGTGTCTGTCTTCTCTTGCAGTTTGCTCATCACCTCCATGGGCCACATAAAGCTGACAGACTTTGGTCTGTCAAAGATTGGCCTGATGAACATGACCACGAACCTCTACGAAGGGCACATGGAGAAGGACACTCGGGAGTTCATGGACAAGCAGGTATGATGTCCTGCTCCACATGGCTGACCTGCTGTCCCTGGGGACCAGGAAAGCCTTGGGACTTGTTGCAAACATCACTGCAAAGGTGTCAGCCACTGCTCCTCACACAGGTGTGTGGCACTCCGGAGTACATCGCCCCAGAAGTCATCCTCATCCAGGGCTACGGGAAGCCCGTGGACTGGTGGGCCATGGGCATCATCCTCTACGAGTTCCTGGTGGGCTGTGTCCCCTTCTTTGGAGACACCCCCGAGGAGCTCTTCGGGCAGGTCATCAGTGGTGAGTATCAGTGATAGGTTTGCTCCTTGACTTGCTCTTCCCAGCAGCCAGGGCTGGTCCTGAACACACAGGGAGCTTCATTCCTTCCTGTCATACTTGGGTGAGCCATGAGGGGGTTCCTCGAGCTTTGATTTCCCACTTTGAGAGGATGCTTTACCTGCTGCACTTCCCAGAGGATTTTCCTGTTGCCCAGTAGTGTCCAAACCCTTCCAGCCACTCCAAACTCCTTCTCATTTTATCTCGCAGATGAAATTATGTGGCCAGAAGGGGACGAGGCCCTTCCTGCCGATGCCCAGGACCTGATCACGCGGTTGCTGAGACAGTGTCCCCTCGAGCGCTTGGGCACTGGTATGTGTGTGCCAACCCCTGTGTAGCTCTCAGGGCATGACCTGGCACCCTGATTCTGATCCAGCTTGTGTGGCTTTGAGTCCAGAGCACATCCTGACACGTTGAGGGTGCTGGGAGGAGGTGTCCTGCTCAGGGTTCACCTCAGAAAGGCTTCACAGGGCTCTGGTCCATCCTACTTAAGCCTCTGCATGGGGACTGTGCCATCCAGGATGGGAGCAGGACCATCTCAGATCCTGCCCCATCCCCCTGATGTGGGTTTCTCTGCCTGGCAGGAGGTGCACACGAGGTGAAGCACCACTCCTTCTTCCTCCACCTGGACTGGAACGGGCTGCTGCGACAGAAGGCTGAGTTCATCCCCCAGCTGGAGTCGGAGGATGACACCAGCTACTTTGACAGTGAGGCCAAATCCAACCCTTTTCTCCCTCTGCCAATCCACTATCCCAGCATCCACAGGTGTTCCTGTGGGAGATGAAAGTCTCCTGGATAAAGCTGGTCCCTTTACAACTGAAGTCACAGAACAGATGCAATCCTCTTTGCAGGCTGCTCACCCTCACCAGCTTTCTGCCCCTGGGACTCCCCTGGGATTTGGGACTGGGCTGTCACCCCATGGGGGTGGGTGCCACTGCAGGCAGGATGTAGGTGTTGCAGGGAGGATGTAGGTGTTGCAGGCAGGGTGACAGCCCTGCCCACTCTGGCTCTTGCTTTCAGCTCGCTCCGAGCGGTATCGCCACTTGGATTCAGAGGATGAGGAAACCAATGATGAAGAATCATCGGTGGAGATCGGGCAGTTCTCCTCCTGCTCCCACCGCTTCAGCAAGGTGCTCCAGTCCCTCCTCCAGCATCCAAAATGCTTTGGCACTGCAACCAGTGTGGTTGTGCCAGGCATCAGTGGCTCAGCTGACACTAATGCACCTGGATTCCCAAACTTCTGCTCCTTGCTGATGGTTTCTCTCCTCCTCAGGTGTACAGCAGCTCAGAATTCCTGGCAGTCAACTCCACCCTCAGCCTCTCATCCTCCGACCGGAGTCACTGCGATGAGAAGGAGGAGCGATGGGACCGGCACTCGGGAGACGAGGACAGGAGCCGGCCAGCGGGCACTGAGCCCCGGTGTGTTGTGGGGTGGGCCATGGGGTGGGCTGGGGTGGGCTTCTCCTGGTGCTGAGGGTTTGTGCCAGCACCAAGGCTTTGTGCCAGCACTGAGGGTTTGTGCTGGGACCAAGGGTTTGTGCCAAAATCAAGGGTTTGTGCCAGTGCCAAGGTTTTGTTCTGGTGCCAAGGGTTTGTGCCATCACTAAGGCTTTTTGGTGGAACTAAGAGTTTGCAGAGGGGTCAGTGGGGTATGTCTTGGGGTGCTGCAGCATCCCAGTGCCATCCCCCTCACCCATGTTTGGTAGTCCTGAGTTCTCCTGTTCTTGCCATGCAGGCTCCGCTCCTGGACGTCCTGTAGCTCCACACCATACACCTCCCGGCACGAGCGAAGCCACAGCCCCACTGTGCTGCCCAGCACCCTCAGCCTGGACACCATGCCCAAGTTTGCCTTCTCCTCAGAGGATGAAAGCCCCTGTGTGGCCTCCTCCAAGCCAGAGAGACCCAAGTTTGTGGTGGGAGAGCCCGAGGTGGGGACTGGCAACGCGGTGAAGCAGTCGGCATTATCCGGTACGTAAGCTGTGGGAACTGGTGTGGGATGTTCCAGGACCAGCTGTGGTCCTGCATGGCATGGACTTCTCCACATCCTCAAACCCTCCCTCTTCCCCTCTGTGCAGCTGATCTTGTCAGCCTGAACCGCATCCGCCTCCGGAGCAACAGCACCGGCACCAAAAACGCGACTCCCCGGAGCCTGGAGCCAAGTGGGGGCCGCCGGCTGAGCACCCAGAAGGATATGCCAGAGAGACAGAGAGCCTCGCTGGGCAGCCGTGTGCCCAAATCTGCCTCTGTCTCAGCCCTGTCCCTCATCATCACATCAGGTCCATGTGCTGCCTGGTTTATCCCAGTGGATGGCAGTGTCTGTGTGGTTTTCCCAGGCTGAGCCGGCTTTTCCTGCTTGCAGATGACTTTGGTGGTGGTGCCCTGATGAGCCCCATCTCCCCCCACTCCCTCTCATCCAACCCCTCTTCCCGTGACTCGTCCCCAAGCCGGGACTCGTCCCTCGCCATCACCAGCCTGCGGCCACCCATCATCATCCACAGCTCGGGGAAGAAGTACGGCTTCACCCTGAGGGCCATCCGTGTCTACATGGGCGACAGCGACGTCTACACCGTCCACCACATGGTCTGGGTATGTGTAGGGAGGCACTGGTGGTGCCAGACATGGCATTTCCCAGTGGGAAAACCCCAGGAGGAAACAGGCTTACATCTGAATAAAAGCCTTCTCTTCTGACTGCAGAGTGTGGAAGAGGGGAGCCCTGCACAGGAGGCAGGGCTGAGAGCAGGTGATCTCATCACACACGTGAACGGAGAGTCCGTGCTGGGTTTGGTTCACCGGGATGTCGTGGAGCTGCTGCTCAAGGTGGGTGTCCAGAGCTGCTCTGCCCACCTGGGACCAGGACAGCAATTCAGCAGCTCCTTGGCATCACCTCTGCTGGCAGCTGAGGGAGGAGCTGGTTCAGATCCACTCTTGCAGTGCTTATTTTTCCATCCCTCAGAGCGGGAATAAAGTGGCCCTGCGCACCACGGCCCTGGAAAACACCTCCATCAAAATCGGTCCCGCACGGAAAAACAGCTCCAAGACCAGGATGGCACGGAGGAGCAAGAAGAGCAGAAAAAGGGATGGCCAGGACAGGTGAGTAGAACTGGGGTGGGATAAAATGGATAAAGTTTGTCCTGGTGTATGCCATACCAAGGAGATGCTCTGGATATGCCCTACTGAGGTGTCCAGTGGCATCTGGTCCTGCCAAGCACTGGGTTGGATGCTCTGGATCTGTCATACCAGGATGTCCAGCAAGGTCCAGTCCTTCTGGCACTGGGTTGGCAGACTTGAGGCTTCAAGGAGAAGCCAAAGTCATTCTTGTCACCTGCAGCAGGAGAAAATCCCTTTTCAAGAAGATCTCCAAGCAGTCGTCGGTCCTGCACACCAGCCGCAGCTTCTCCTCCGGTCTCCATCACTCACTGTCCTCCAGTGAGAGCCTCCCAGAGTCCCCCACCCACAGCCTGTCCCCAGGCCCCACAACGCCCTGCAGGAGCCCTGCTCCAGACCTGCCCTCAGGTACCCCACCCCATGGCGAGGGGGGATCCTGCAGGATTGGGAAGGGTGGGATGCCGTGTGTCCCTCGGGGAAGCCGTGTGTCCCTCCCTCCCTACAGTGACCTGTTTCTCTTTGTATGGCAGATGCTGTGTCCCCACAGAGCACCTCTCCCTCCTCCAGCAGCCCGACGTCACCCGCCGGCCACGTGCGCCCCAGCTCCCTGCACGGGCTGGCCCCAAAGCTGGGTGGGCAGCGCTACAAAGTGGGGCGTCGCAAATCCACCAGCAGCATCCCCCCCTCGCCCCTCGCCTGCACCCCTTCCTCCCAGCGCCCGCCTTCTCCCCAGCGCTCCCCGTCTCCGCTCCCTGGGTACCCCAAGACTCCCCATTCCTTCCAGGGCAAGACGCTGTCCCCCCCCACCATCGTCCGGCAGAGCTCCCGCCCCCGCAGCGCCGACTGCCCCCGCTCCCCCCTCCTCAAGCGTGTCCAGTCGGCCGAGAAGATCGTCACCATCCTGGCCGAGAAGAAAAGCTGCGGCGGCCGCAAACTGGGGCTGGAGATGTCCCCGATGGATGGGGAGGCCATCGGGGAGGGAGAAGCGCTGACGTACCCTGTGGAGCACGGTTATCACCCCGCCAGCTCCCGGCTCGGGGACAGGCACGACCGGGACCAGGAGATGGTGGTGATGCGGCGCTTGAACCTTTCCGAGCGCCGGGACTCCTTCAAGAAGCAAGAGGCGGTTCAAGAAGTGAGTTTTGACGAGCCGGAGACGGCGCCGGGAGGCGAAGACTGCGGGAAGAGCGAAGACCCGGCTCTGCAGGGCAGTGGCACGGCCGGCGCGGAGCCGCAGCCCAAGCCCAAGCCCAGCCCGGTGCCGCAGATCGCCGTGCAGGGCTCTGAGAGCGACGAGCAGGAGCCGGCGGTGGCCGAGTGGGAGTGCCAGGGCTCCTACCCCATCGGCAGCGCCGAGCAGCCGGACGGCAGGGGCTGCGTGCCGTGGTGGGATGGGTGTGAGCACCGGGAGCGTGGCTCCCAGCAGCATCGGAACTGCGGGCAGGGATCCACGGGCCGCCGGGAAGCAGCGCCAGCACGGGGCCAGGAGCCGCCGGGGGCTCATCTGCCGGCGCCCCGGGGCACCACATGGAGCGGGGCCAAGCACACATGAGCCCCACGCCGGCACCAGAGGTGGTTCAGGCTCCCCTTGGCATCCCACCGCCCCCGGAAAACTCCGTCCCGCGCAGCATTTCCATGAGAGAAACATCCCTGGAGCCCCTCGGGACGTTGGCGCTGGCCGGGCACTTCACCCCCTTCCCCCCGAAGGCTTTTTGTACTCCCCAAAAGATGCTCATATTTTTATAGAGATGCAGGAGCTTTTCCGGCGGCGGCGTTTCCCCGGCTGGGCCCCAACCTCTGTGTACAGAAAAGGACTCGATGCAAATATTCCTTAATTAATTTATTACTTTTTATAAGCTAAATGGGCAGTGCAGGACTGTCACAGGGTCCCACCCAGCTCCGGGAGTCCCAGCCTTTTCCGTGCGTCTCCCAGCCGGATCACACACTGTTTTCTAACCTTGCAAAGACCTACTCACTTTCCCCTACGTTCTAACTTCAGTTTTAACTGGAAACACCCCAAATCTCCTAAGAACTCCCTGTTTGGGGGATAATCCTAATATTTGAAATTAAACCAAAATCCCAAACCTACAGCAACGTCCCCAAACGCTGGCGCTCCGGGCTGGGATGCACAGGGGTGATTGTATTTTCATATGGATCATGAGATAATGAACATATGGGTCATTTTATAAGCATATAGTGGATGCAAAGGGTTTAACTATTTCATTGGAGCCTTTTGGAGCCACCTGGCTCTGTTGGTCCTTCTGGGGGGGGAGAAACAGAGACATCCCCACAGGGTCAGCAGCTGGATATGAATATTAATGGAATTTTTAGCGTCAGTTTTTGCTCTTTGCATTTCTCTACCACCAAATCCCTTGGTTGATCAGTGCATAGACACCCATGAAATCCCAACTTCTCTTTTTTAAAAACAAACCCACCCCAACCTGGTGAGCGCCTGTACCTCTGGAATTTGGGAATTTCAGCCCCTTCTTTTCCTCCCCGCCCTGTTGCTCTTTATCTGACAAAACTACAGCTCAGCCCGGCATTTCTGCCCCATTTCTACCATTTTCTAGGATTTAAACGTTTCCATTCGTTAATGCATGTTCTGGTTTCCCCCTCCTGCTGTGGTTTGCTGCCCCAGTGCTGGCAATGGGGGCACCGTGCCCGCTTTGCCACCAGGTGTCACCTGGGGCTGCGTGTGGGGTTATTTTGTGCACGTGTGGTTTGTGCCAGGCTCCGTATCCCGCTTTTCACGTTAAACTGGTGCTGTTTATCCCTCCAAAAAACGGGTAACCAGAGATGCTCCGTGTTTCCTTTGCTTCTCTCCACTGTCTGTAGGAAGGTCTCGAGAAAGCAGCAGAATTTTGGGGGCACATCGGGCACCCCCTGCCCTCTGGCACCGCGGGGAGGGGGGTTTGGCTGTGCACGGGGTACAGTGGGAAAAGGATATTTATTTTTTTTTATGGACAATGTCTGAAAAGCTAAGGGGGACCGTGTCTTCCTGCCCAGTGCCCGGCTCTGTTCGTACCTTCGGGAAGTTTTATGTTGGATTAAAATTGTCCCTCGCTCTTGAGTGTGATGTCCAGAGCTGGGGGTGGGATTGGCACTGCTGGCACCAGAGTGTGGCTGGGTTAACGTTAGGCTTAGGTTTAGGTTTAGGCTTAAGGTTTAGGGTCGTGGCAAGGGGTGAACGGGCCTGGTGGGGGCCAGAGCTGCCCCAGCACAATCAGGAGGGCTGGGGATATGGCTGTGCCACTGCCACCGGCACGGCTGGCACCCAGCCTGGCTCTGACACTGTGCCCCGGCTGTGGGTGCCCAGTGCAGCGCCCAGTCCCCCATGCAGTGCCCAGTGCAGTGCCCAGTCCCCTGTGCGGTGGCCAGTGCCCAGTGCAGTGCCCTGAGTCACCCACTGCCCCGTGCTGTGCCTGGGGCTGTGCCCCACACCCATGGCAGTGCCCGATGCCCAGAGCAATGTCCCAGATCCTCAGGACAATCCCAGCACCCAGGGCAGTGTCCCAGACCCCCGGGGCAGTGCCTGGTGCCCCGAGCAGTGTCCCAGACCCCTAGGACAGTCCCGGTGCGCAGAGCAGTGTCCCAGTCCTCCAGGCAGTGCCAGTGCCCCAGGCAGTGTCCCAATCCCCAAGGACAGTCCCAGTGCCCAGAGCAGTGTCCCAGATCCCTGGGGCAATCCTGGTGCCCAGAGCAGGGTCCCAGACCTCTAGGCAGTGCCAGTGCCCAGAGCAGTGTCCCAGTCCCCCAGGCAGTGCCCAGAGCAGTGTCCTAGTCCCCCAAGGCAGTCCCAGTGCCCAGAGCAGTGTCCCAGGTCCCTGGGGCAGTGCCTGGTGCCCCGAGTGTGTCCCAGACCCCCAGGCAGTGCCCAGTGCCCAGAGCAGTGTCCCAGTCCCCTGGGGCAGTACCCAGTGCCGTGATGTGTGCCCAGGGTAGTGTCCCGTGCTTGGTGCCAAGCCCCATTCCCAGGTCTGTGCCCGGTGCAGTGCCCGGTGACCATGGCCCAAGCCCCATTCCCAGGTCTGTGCCCTGTGCCCGGTGCAGTACCCAGTGCCCATGCCCCATGCCCCATTCCCAGGTCTGTGTCCCATGTTTGATTCCCAGTGCAGTTCCAGTACAATGCCGGTGCTGTCCTGGGTCAGTCCCAGTGCTATCCTGGGTCAATCCTGGTGCTATCCTGGCTCAATCCCAGTGCTATCCCACTGAAATCCTTGTTCAATCCTGGTGCTATCCTGGCTCAATCCCAGTACTATCCTGGTATGATCCCAGTTCAATCCCAGTACTATTCCTGTACAATCCCAGTGCTATCCTGGTTCAATCCCGGTACTATTCCTGTACAATCCCAGTGCTATCCTGGTTCAATCCCGGTACTATTCCCGTACAATCCCGGTGCTATCCTGGTTCAATCCCGGTTCAATCCCCGTTCATTCCTGGTGCTATCCCAGTTCAATCCTGGTACTATCCCGGTGCTATCCCGGTTCAACCCCGGTGCTATCCCTGTTCAATTCCAGTGCTATCCAGTTCAATCCCCATTCATTCCCGGTGCTATCCTGGTTCAATCCCGGTTCAATCCTGGTCCAATCCCGGTGCTATCCTGGTCCAATCCCGGTTCAATCCCAGTTCATTCCCGATGCTATCCCGGTTCAATCCCGGTGCTATCCCGGTCCAATCCCCATTCATTCCTGGTGCTATCCCGGTCCATTCCCAGTGCTATCCCGGTTCAATCCCAGTCCAATCCCGGTCCAATCCCGGTGCTATCCCGGTTCATTCCCGGTGCTATCCCGGTTCAATCCCCATTCATTCCCGGTGCTATCCCGGTCCAATCCCGGTTCAATCACCGTTCATTCCCGGTGCTATCCCGGTTCAATCCCGGTTCATTCCCGGTGCTATCCCGGTTCATTCCCGGTGCTGTCCCGGTCCAATCCCCGTTCATTCCCGGTGCTATCCCGGTCCAATCCCGGTCCAGCGCTCGCCTCGCTGTCCCATCTCGCCGCCAGGGGGCGCTGCCGCGCCCTCCCTCGGGCCCCTTCGGCTGTTTCCGGAGCGGCCGCGCGGGGGGCGGGGCCGGCCGGGGGCGGGGTCGGCACTTCGGGCAGTTCCGTCATCTCTCGGCTATTTCCGACAGAAGTTCGGTGAGTCCCGTTGTACTCGGCTATTTCCGGGGCATGTTCGGGGCGGTCCGTCCCCTCTCGGCTGTTTCCGAAGGGAGTTCGGTGAGTTCCGTCGTCTCTCGGCTGTTTCCGGGGCGTGTTCGGGCCGTGCCGGCGGCGCTCGGGCCTGTCCCGGTCTGGGCCGGGCCAAGGCGGCAGAGCCGCGCTGGAGCCGGGCGGCGGCGGATGGGGCCGGCGGAGAGGTGGGACAGGGCCGGCAGTGGGGGGGATCAGGTTCGGCAGCGATCGGGGCCGGCAGTGGGGGAATCGGGTCGGCCATGGGAGGGATCGGGTCCGGCAGTGGAGGGATCGGGGTCGGCAGTGGATCGAATCAGCAGTGGGGGAGGGATCAGGATCGGGGGCAGCAGTGGAGGGAGCGGAGCTGGCAATGGGGGGATCGGGATCGGCAGCGGGGGGGGATCGGGGCGGGCAGTGCGGAGATCGCGGAGACGGGGCCGCCATCCGACCCAGGCCCGGGGCCGCCCCGGGACCCTCTGAGCGCGAGGCGCCCCCGGGGTGGGCCCCGGGCCGGGGCTGTGCCCGTGCCCCCCTCGGCGGTGTCCCCGGACACGCGGGGGGTGCCAGCGCGGGATGTCCCGCTGCCAGAGCAGCAACACCCTCGGGTCGGGGTCGGGACACCTCTGAGCCGGAGCCCTGTGTCCCGCCGTGGTGCCAGGGCTGTCCCTGTGCACGGCTGTGCCCCCGATCCCCCTGGGCTGTCCCTGTCCCATCCCTGTGCAGAGGCTGTGCCCCCGATCTCCCTGGGCTGTCCCTGTCCCATCCCTGTGCAGAGGCTGTGCCCCCGATCCCCCTGGGCTGTCCCATCTCTGTGCAGAGGCTGTGCCCCCGATCCCCCTGGGCTGTCCCATCCCTGTGCACGGATGTGCCCCCGATTTCCCTGGGCTGTCCCTTCCCTGTGCACGGCTGTGCCCCCGATCCCCCTGGGCTGTTCCTCTCTCATCCCTGTTCAGTGGTTGTGCCCCCCATTCCCCTTGGGCTGTCCCTGTCCCCTCACTGTGCCAGTGACTGTGTCCCCCCTTCCCCCCGGGCAGTCCCTGTCCCTTTGCTGTGCAGGGGCTGTTCTCCCCTCAATCCCCCGGAGCTGTCCCTGTCCCCTCCCTGTGCCAGGGCTGTGTCCCCCATCTCTCAGGGCTGTCTCCATCCCAGCAGTGCCATCATGGGTTTCTGTGTGCCATCCCCCCGCAGTGATGCCACTTCAGGAATCCCACTCAGCAGGGTACAGGCCCCGTTTCTGGGGGTCCTGGGCACCCTTTTGGGATGGCAGAGCCATTGGGGTCCCAGTTCAGCTCCAGCAGAGCCCAGGCTGGAGCTGGTGCCCAGGGATGTGCCAGCCCAGCCTGGGGGTGGCTGTGGCTTTGCTGTCCCTTGGCACAGTTGCCCCCAAAGCCTGGCTCTGCTTCCATCCCACTGCTTCCCAGGGTGGTTGGTCCCTGCATTTCTTCTGCTCCTGTGGGTGTTTCTCGGCCCCTTGAGGTGGAAAGTTCCCGTGGTCAACTCACATCCCAGGCCAGGGGTCTGTGGTCAGTGGGCAGTAAAACCCGGGGTGAGACCTGTCCAGAGTGAGCTCTGCGAGGAGCTGGAGCTGCCCCAGCACTGCCTTTTGGTGGAGCCACGGCTGCCTCTCCTCCCATTAAAGCACAGCTTTGATTTCCCAAGCAGCCCTTGGAGCCACTGGGGAACTGGCCCTGTGACTTTTTTCTGTGAGAGCAGAGAATGGAGACAGCTGAGTAAATACAGCCTAAATCACTGCTTTCCTGGCCATTCCCCCTGCCCTGCAAAGGGCTGGTGTGTCCCCGAGGCTGGACTGGCCTCTGCTCTGCTCATCCACCATGTGGGAAAGTCCAGGGCATGGTTTGGTTCCTTTGGTGACTGTCTTTGACGTGGGCAGATCGTGCTTCCATCTGCCCCTGCGGTTTGTGGGGTGGATTTGTTCTGCCTCGACTTGGGTCGCTGCCCCCAGACCCTCCATTTTTAACTCGCTGCAAACAAGGGTTTAGGCACACAGGAGAATCCCTTTCTGCTGGACAAAAGCTGGGGGTTTGGAAGGGAAAGCGTGGCTGGGCTGGAATGTGGCGAGGAGCAGAGTGGTTTGTGGAGCCATTTGGAGCCGTCAGCGCCCGGTGCCGGGGTGTGTTTACAATGAAAAAAAGAGTATTTATAATATCGAGGGCTCTTTTAATTCCTCTGGGAATCTCTGGAGACACAGCTTGGAGCTGGAGTAGCCAAGTAATGGAAGATAAAAAGCAAACAGAGGAAGGGATGGTGGATTCCTCAAGTTGGAAGGTCTTGGTTCTCTCACCAATACCCAAATAGTGCTGGGCTGCTGATGTGGGTGCTTCTTACCTTCTTGGTTACTTCATGTGATTGCTGAGCTGTGCAGAGCTGCTAATAAATCATATAAATTCCAGATACCCTGGGGAATGTGATTTTAAGCAGATAAGTTAGCAAGAACAGTTGGATTTCTTTTTTTTTCTCATGTACTCAGGTTTTTTTTAGAACTGTAATTTTCGAGGGAAGGAGCCAAAATACAGCTCCTGGGTTTATATATCCCTAAAGCCAGCTCCATGAATGCTCTGAAAATGGAATTAGTGTGTGCTGGCTGCATGGGGGATGGTGTAAAGGCAGCCTGGAGTGAGGAGATGGGGCTGGTACAGGGCACTGGGTCCTATACTGGCATGTAAAGTCTCTGGCTAAAGAAAAAGGTCTTGCAGGGAGGAAAAGGTTTCTGAGGTGGGTAGGAAAGGACAAGATTCAGCTGAAGCAAGAAAGTCCAAAGTCAGAAGCCTCTGGACAGTATGAGAAGTTTTGGAGTAGGTGTGCAGATTGTCTGAGGTGCTCTCACCCTGTCCAGACTTTGAGGAGGTCACTGGGACCTCCAGTTGTCTCCCAAAAGTGACAAAGGTATCACTCATCCCAAGGCAGGAATTTATTCAGCTCCTCAGATCCCTGCTGACCATGGCATTGACCTTGTCAGTGAAATGTTCAGATATTCCTTCCCTTCCTTGGCTTTGGTGAATAAAGCAAAATACTTAATGCAACTCAAGTGTGAGCAGTAAATGCTCGGTGTGCCTGGCAAGGGGCAGCTTGTGGCCACGGGCAGGGCAGCTGCCTGGCACCACAGGGGGCTGCTGTGATGTCTGTCCCAGTTGCAAACCAAAAGTTGCCAAGCTCTTGCCCCCTTTGCCCCAGTGCTGCTCCGGGGTTTTGGTGCCAGTGGGCACAGCGTGACCCACAGCAGTGCCAGCTTCTGCCACCCTGGCATGGGCTGAGCCCGGCAGAGATGCCCTGGCTCTGTAAATCAGGAGGATGTGATGCAGCAGCAGATGTCGTGATAGCAGGCAATTCCTTCCCACCCTCATTGCATTGTCCTATTTTCTCTTTTTATGAAAAGTTTGTTCTTGTTGTCTGCAACATGCAGTTCAAAACCTGATTTGCTGTTTGTTTTTTTACTTGCTGAGGATCTGATGTAACTTGGAGAGATTTGGGCTCTGTAGATTGTTGTAGGCATATTCTTCTAAATACTTTTGGGCTTTCTTTCCCCTTACTGGAGGGAAAGTAGTGCTCAGTCTCACTTCAAGTCAGGCTGCACTTTGAACTGCATTTGGAACTGGGTGAAAAAGCACAGGAACCACATTTAAAACGTTAAGATGCTTTTATTTATGTGCTGGGCACACACAAAAAGACTTGTAATGTGTTTTTTGTTTCAAACCGATGCATTAAACAAAGAAAGTATTGACAGCAGTTAATGAATCGAGGGATTGTTTCTGGGCGCTGAGATAGATTTACCAAAGGTATTTAGCTGTCTGATGCATGGGATTTTCAGAGCAGCCTTAAGCGAGTGCTCGCCAGCACAGACACATGAGGTTCTTCTCCGAGAGCCGAGCAAACCTGGAGCAGGGCCCAGCCAAAATCTTTTGGCAGGCAGCTCCCCCTCTCCCCTGCTCGAGGTGTGCTTCCAGCCGACAGGCTGGTGCGTGTCCTGGGCTCTGGCACTGCCTTCCCTGCAAAGAGCTGTTCCTGGGCTTTGGGAAGTGCCTGTTCCCTCCCCACAAAGGCACCCCGACTCGGGCAGCAGAACTTTGCTGGACGTTGGCAGGAGCTTGGCCAAGGAAACCACTCGCTGGGTCTGTGGCAGGACAGAGGATAACCTGGCTAGGATGGTGCCGGCGTTTGCCACGTGGATTTGGGTTTTCCGGAGGGCTCCTCACCCGTGTGCTCGGGCACTCGATGCCCACATGGGCTGAGCGCGGGGAAGGCAGGTGAGACTGCTCCAGGACCAGCCTGGCTTTACGTTCTCTGAATTTTTTCATGTGCCCAGTGAGTGACCCACTGGGCTGTGGAGAGCAGGGTGGCACAGAACGGCCTCTGCATTCCCACCCCAGGGCAGGAGGTTGTGGAAAAGGAGTCTGTTGGAAGAAGCTGCGGGACCTGCTCTTTGGAGACACTGAGTGCTCCCGAGTCACTCTCCTCTTCCCACCCCTCCGCGCAGATCTGCTTTTAAAAGCTACTCAACAAGTTTGCCAGGGCTGAGCGTTTTGTCCTTCCAGCCTCTTCGGCTGCACCGGCTTGTCGGAGGCGCCTGGAGTCGGCGCTGGGAGCTGCGGGTGGGAGCTGGGGAGGTGCCTGCGGGGGAGCATCGGCCCAGCTGGGTTTGGGCTCGGCTGCCTCTGGGTGCCTGCTGGGCTCTGTCCTCTGCGGGAGGAGCGGGAGCTGCCGGCGCCGTGCCCAGCAGGCAGCGGCCACTCAGGCCCTTGGCACCCAGATGGTGCCCCCGGGGCTGCAGCTCAGCTCTGGGGGACCTTGACAGGGGCAGCCAGTGAGCCTGGCCATAAATCTCTCTTTATTCTCTGGATTATGAAGTAATATTTTCCTGGCCGCGGCTCGGTTGGATGGGGGAAATGCAGGCTGTGCTGCGAGTTCCCTGCAGCTGAGTCCCAGCGTGGTGGGAGCTCTCCCGGCGCCGTGCTGGGATGTGCTGCTTCCCCGTGGAACATGAGGGACCTCCCCAGGAGCTCTCCGTGAGTCCTGCAGCCTGGTGCTGCTCCTGGAGCTCTGGAGAGGCTCTCCGGCAACCTGGATCAGGCTTAATCCTGTTCCCCACCCGCCTCCGGCCGCAAGTGCCTCACCTCGCCGCAGGCAGCGCCTGTTCATTCATGGCAAAGGCAGCCCGGCTGGGACTGCTGCCCGAGCTCAGGCAGGCGGTGCAGGCTCTGGCTGCTGCACAGGTTTCCCGTGCCATGGCCTTTTTGTTCCTTTTGTCTTTGCCAGGGGAAGGAGCCCTCAGTGTGGTGCTGGGCTGGAGAGCCTGGCTGTGGAGAGGTGGAGCTGCCTCCTCTCAGCGGGCTCACCGTGATCTTCAGACTTTGTGGTGGCACCTGCGGGGGTGGTGGCATGTGCAGGTGTGCTGGCATGTGCAGGGGTGGCATGGTGCAGAGCAGGAAAGAAGGGTTTGGAGCTGATACGAACTGTAAAGTTGCTGGCCCAGAAGGGTTATTTTGAAATCTTGCAGATCCCCACCGTTAGTGCCTCTCACAGGGTCCAACCAGGGGTCAGAGCAGCCTTGGCTTCATGCCGTGCTTGGTTGTGCAGTGACCTCTCTGGAAAGGGTGTCCTGGCTCCCTCTGCCTCCTCCCCTCCCTCTGCCCGGGCTCCCGCAGCCCTGAGAAGAGCCTTCCTGCTCACTAATAGTTTTCAGATGAGACTCAAGAGTTTGAGCTGGGTTTGGTGGTTTCTGGGCCAAAACAGCCCAAGCCATGAGTAGGGCCTGCAGCGTTCCAGCAGGCCCAGGGTGTCTCTGGGAAGGCATTTTCTCCCTGCCCCGGTGCCTGGTAGGTCCGGAATGCTGGGATTTGCCTGGGGGAGGTGGAAAACTGGCCTGTGCAGCCGGGAAGGGATGGGAAAAGAGGACGTGCCTGGCTGGTGGGAATGCCCCAGCTCGTACATCTCTTCAACAACATGTTATAACCCAGGTTTCTTCTTTTTGGTGGATTTCTGGGCAGGGCAGGCAGCATATTCAATTTCTCTCTGAATAGCTGAAAGGCAGTTGGGAGCTGCAAGCAGACTTGAAGGCTTCTAAAGATTATTTTAACTCCTCTCGCCTCCATCTCTGCAGAAAGAACCCGTGCCTGCACTTGATGCTGTTGCTGCTTTTGAAAAGTTCAAAAATTGACTTTTAGCTCAGAGCAAAGCTTTGAAGTGCTGCTCTGTGGGAATGGCAGCACATCTCAAAAGCCTTTCTCTGCAAGCTTGGTTAACCTACATTTGTGGGCAGCTCCCTTCAGAAGATGCCTTTGTGGGGGATTGCATGGGAGATATAAAGGTGAACTGTGAAATTTAATCGATTTAACAAGGAAAGGTTAAATCTGTTTGTTCTGCTCCTATTCAGGGCTTGCAGCTGGTGGGTGCAGGGTCACCCTTTTCTGTATGCGAAAGTTATCCTGCATAAAGGCTGTTTTGTCCCCCTTGTTGTCTCCTTGTTTGCATAAGTGCTTCGAGGAGGGTAAGCTGAAGAATCAGGAGTGAACCTCTTTAAGATGCAGAGCTGGTGCCTGGCTGTAGCAGAGAGGAGGTGGCATTCCTGCCTGCAGCCACTGGCTCCTCTTGCTTTTGGGAGTGGAAATCGGTATTAGCATGTCCTGGTTGGATTCAGGGTTCAGAATCAGCTGGTAGGTAGGAGAGAAACAAGTCCTGCCTCTCAGGTGACCCCCTAGTTTGAATGCTGGCGTGTCAGGAGGGTGTGGGGTGCCTGGCTGTGCAGTGACAAGTCTTTTTCTCTTTGCAGGCACTGGGAAGGGGGACGTAGCACTCCACGCCGTTCCGGGCTGGAAGCCTGCAGCGCTTTTTTCCCCCAGACTCCAGGAAACCTGCTTTTTTTTTGGTGAAACGGACCCTGATCTCGGGTTTCTTTGCTGCATGCCTGCTCACCAGTGCTGGATTATGTTTGTCTCCTTCTCCCTTTGCTCCATAATTTGGTTGAATCGTGGTTTCAAGCTCAGGAAAAGGGGCTGCACCTAAGCGTGCCGTGACCAGGCTCCGGGGGTGCTGGTTCACGCAGAGACAGTTCAGAGTGCTGATGGGGGAGAGCTGACTCTGAGGTGCCTCCTCCCCTTCCCGGAACGTGCTTCCTCACCGTTCAGAGCCCTTCTCCCCACCCCGACCCCCGGCAGAGAGGATGGGCAGCACCGACGGCTTCCAGTACCGCGCGCTCTACCCCTACCGCAAGGAGCGCGAGGAGGACATTGACCTGCTGCCTGGGGACATCCTGGTCGTGAGCAAGGGGGCCCTGCAGTCCTTGGGCTTCAAGGACGGGGATGAGCAGACCCCCAACCAGATCGGGTGGATCCTGGGCGTCAACGAGCGCACCAAGCAGAAGGGGGACTTTCCCGGCACCTACGTGGAGTACGTGGGGCCGGTGAAGATCTCGGTCCCCTCTCACCGGCCCCGAGTGCAGAGACCCCTGCCCGCCACGCCGGGGGCCAGTGGCGGCCGGCTGCCCGAGGCTCTGGAGCAAGGTAAGCCCTGCTCTGTGCTGTGTTGCTCCAGGACACCTCCACTCCTGGTGTGTGATAGCTGAGAGTGTGTGAGTGGCTGTGCAGGGCAGTGGTGAAGCCCTTGGCTCCACAGCGCTGAGTTGCCCCACCTGCAGCTGCACAGCAGAGTTGCTTGGGGGCTGTGGGCTCAGTCCCAGCCCAGAGAAAAGCATGTTGTTCCTCCTCAATCTGCTCAGCAGAGCTTCTTGGAGCAAGCCTTGTCCTGCTCGTACCTCTCTGAGATCCTTCTCCCTCTCTGTCCTGCAGTGGACCAGGATCCCTGTGGCCCTTGGTCCCTGCTCCGCTGAGTTGTGCCCTGCGCCCTCCCTTCAGGATAAGTCCTGACCTCTCCCAGCCATCAGCTCCCCGCCTCTGCAGTGCCTGGGGCAGTGCTCCCTGCCAAGAGCTGCTCAGCCCTGCTGAGAGACACAATTACTTGCCTCTGGGCAAGAGGAGAAAAGTCAGGGTCTAAATGAGCACTTCTGAGAACTGGAGCTAATTGCTTGTCTGCCTGGCAGCCAGCCCTCCCCGCGGGTCGCAAGGCCCTCTCTGGGGCTGGGCAGCCACCCTGGGGCTGGGCATGGGCTGTCCTGCACCTGCAGCTGCCTCCCAGCTGGCACTGGGTTTGGCACAGATCTGGCCAGGGAGAGCCAACGTGCCTCAGCCCTGCCTGTGGAGCTGTGGCAGCTGCCTGCTCTTTGCCTGTGTTTTTTCCTTTCCAGGCACTTAAACCCTGTGGCAGGGGCTCAGCAGCCCCCAGGTTGCCCCCATCTGCTCTACCCTCATGACACCCCACCTGGATTATTTCATCCAGGTCTGGGATCCTCAGCACAAGAAAGATGTGGACCTGTTGGAGTGAGTCCAGAGGGGGCCATGAAAATGTTCCGAGGGCTGGAGCAGCTCTGCTATGAAGGCAGGCTGGGAGAGCTGGGGGTGTTCAACCTGGAGAACAGAAGGCTCCAGAGAAACCTTATTGTGGCCTTCCAGTAGTTAAAAGAGCTTATAAGAAAGAGGGAGAGAGACTTCTTATACAGGCAGATTGGACAAGGGGAGAATTATAAATTATGAGATGTGAGATTTAGATTAGAAGTTAGTGAGAAATTCCTTCCTGTGAGGGTGGGCAGGCCCTGGCATAGGGTGCCCAGAGAAGCTGTGGCTGCCCCATCCCTGGAATTGTCCAAGGCCAGGCTGGACAGGGCTTGGAGCAACCTGGGCTGGTGGAAGGTGTCTCTGCCCATGGCAGGGGGTGGAACTGGATGGGCTTTCATATCCCTTCCAAGTGAGGAGTGACAGCCACACTTTGCCTTCCCATGCCTTGCAGAAGACCTCGTGCTGGTGCACACAGGAGGATTAGAGACAACAGCAGGAGCTGGTGGGTGTCAGAGCATGTTCCCATCTGGCAGTCCTGTGTCCCCCTGTCCCTCTCTGCCTGGCAGCCACAGCTATCCCAGCACCTGCTTTGAGCTGTGTGAAACACCTCTGGGGGCTCCCAAAGCCAGGCTGGTGGGGCTGGTGCAGCTCCCTGCAGCTGCCTCCCTTGCTCCTGTGCCGGAGCCAGAGGGGCGGCCCCAGGAAACATCTCCGGAGGGTGGGAATGCGGCCGGGCCCTGCGTGCGTTTGGGTTGGCAGCGAGAGCTGCTGACCTGAGTCATCCCTCTCACAACCTGCCTTTCCAAGAAAGCAGCTCCTCCTGGGAGCCTGGGACAGGCTCTGTGCTGGATGTGCCGGCCTTGCCTGTGTCCAGCCCTGCGCTCCCTCAGGGGCTGTATTTCTGTCACTGTCTGCTCCCTCCTCCTCTTCTCAGGGAGGGCTTAGGGAGGTGTGTCTGGGTGGTCAAAGCTGCTGGTGGGATCTCTGGGATGTGGAACAAGATCCATTACAAAGCTCCTGACACATAGAAAAGATGCGGGTGGAGAAGAAACCAAAAGGCAGTCTGTCTTGTGTCCCACCTGGAGATGGAGGGTGGGGTACCAGGGTACATGGTGGGGTGTCAGCCCCTGTCCCTGTCCCCTGTGGGTGCATCCCCATAGCCAACCTCCTCCCTGGGCACAGCCAGGGCTTGCAGGGTGGAGGTTCAGACACCCAGGACCATTTTACACTCAGCCTGTGCTTTCAATCCCCATATGGGCCATTCACTGAAGAGCTGGACTCGCTGATACTTGTGAGTCCCTTCCAGCTCTGAATATTCTGCGATTCTGTGTTTCTGCATTCAGTGTTCTGCTGGGGAGACACATTTTTGCAACAGAGAAACTGTATTTGAGCCAAGCCTGTGTTCCTTCTCCACAGGCTGCACTTTGGGAGGTGCAGAGCTGGCTGCTGGCTGCCCCACGAAGCTCCTGCCGTGCTTCCCGGGTCCTGCCACGGCTGGTGGGGCTTGCTCAGCCCCGCGGTGTCACCCGTGGGGCAGTGCCAGCGCCACGCTGTGTCACACAGCCCCAGGAGCAGGGCTGGCCCTGCCCAACAGCGAGACAGACCCGGCGCGTTGTGCCAGTGGATTTACGAGCTGCCGGTGTTTGCCTTCCGCGGAGAACACAGGCGGAAAATGCGGCTCGGAGATATTTCCGCAGCTGCCCGGGCCGTGCTGGGAGCTGTGAGCAGCCTTGTTCGCGGCGGCCCAGCCCCGAGGCCCGGCAGGCTCAGGAGTCGCTGCTGGCTTCTGCACAGCCTGCCTGGTAAAAAAAAAAGACAAGCTGCTGCCTGCTGAAGCAGCACATTCCCGGCCGGGCCACGTGGGCAGCGCCAGTATTTACTCTCCCTTCAGCCCTTCCCAAGGGTCAGGCAGGGAGCTGCCAGCCTGGCAGCTCGCCTGAAGCTTCCCCACCCCGACCAGCACCATGCTGGGCCCCTTTCGTGTGCCCAGGGGCTCGCTGTGGTAGGGATTGCCCCCTGCACCCTTCAGCAGCACAGGCCCTTGCAGAGCTGCTGGGTGCCTGCCCTTTCCATGGGTGCTCCGTCTCCCCACGAGGCCGAGGGGGCAGGAGACTCAGCTGGGTGCGGAGTCTCAGCTTGCTGCTCCTCGTGGTGAGACCACACCAGGCGAGTCCGGGTCAGATCCATGACAACCGAGCTGTTTCGCAACAGGGAGCAGCCTTCTGGCTCTGCCTCTGCAGAGTGGAGTATGCTGGGTGTCCTCACCCACTGTGAGCTGCCCAAGGTCTGCCCAGTGCGGTGGGGCAGCCCAGAGGAGCCTCCTGCACCGGCTGGTGCTCAGCTGGAAGCAGGATGGAGCCTGGCACTGCTCATCCTTCAGCAAACCTCCTGCTGGCAGCTGCCCAGCCAGGCCTGTGTGCTCCTGCCCCAGCATGCCCAGGGGAAGGGAGTGCCTGGAGCCAGAACCTCAAGATCTTCTGGAAGTGGCAGTGAAATACCACCCACCCCAGGGCTGTGGGTCCCCCAGGAATGGAGGGGACCCTGGTCCCATGCTGTGGGC
Source organism: Hafferia zeledoni (assembly GCA_035583235.1). Taxonomy (NCBI): domain Eukaryota; kingdom Metazoa; phylum Chordata; class Aves; order Passeriformes; family Thamnophilidae; genus Hafferia; species Hafferia zeledoni. Next base: position 18,947,186 of record JAWWEV010000083.1, read on the forward strand.
TGTCTGTACCCTGTAGCAGCTTGCAGGAGGCTGTGGGCTCACGGGGAGGGGGAGGCACAGGGCAGGTTTCCATGTAAAACGAGCAGTCAAGGGCAGGAATTTGCTGACATGGCGTTCTGTCTGAATTGCTGGATTAATCACAGCTCACCACAGTGAGCAAGTTCCCTGGCCCTGCTCCGCTGCCAGCCCTGCACAGCCCCTGTGCTGGGCAGGAACCCAGCCCAGCCTGAGCTCCAGGAGCCCTGGTAACCCCTGCACTGCCTACCCAGGGGCTGGGGGTCCCCAGGCAGATGGGCTCTGTCTCCAGGCCTCTGTAGGGAACAGTGGGATCTCCTGTGCACACCTAGTTGGGGGTTGGTGCAAGGCTGGGCTCAGCAAGTGCCATGCTGGTTTCTGGGCCAGCTCACAGGTTGCTCACAGCCTTTGTGCCGTGTTTGCCTGGGCCACAGCTTTCCTTGCTCCTGTTGGGAGCTGTGTTGGTTGCACCGCGCTCTGCTCTCTGCTGGTGGCTGAGCTGGCACTGAGCCATTCTCTCCCTCCCTCTCCCACAGGGTCTCCTCTCCTGGATTTGCAGGAGCAGTTCAGCCCTCCTGACATTGCTCCACCACTCCTGGTGAAGCTGGTGGAAGCAATTGAGAAGAAAGGTAAGGGGGAATGCTGAGTACTGGGGAAGCTGATAGATCCCAAAATCCTGCAGTGAGGGCAGAAGGGGAGGCTGAGCTCTGTGGGACACACAGGACACAGCTGCCCTCATGCTTGTCTCTGGATTGAGCCATTGTTCCCCAGAGCTGGGCTTGACTCCACTGTGCCATCCTGCACAGAGGCCTGGAGTGAGGGTGCTGGGTCTGAGCACCTACACACCCTGGATGGGCACTGGGGTTTGGGAAGTGCTTCCAGCCTGGATCTGTGCTCTGGCAGAGAAAGGGGGCCACTGAACCAGGTGTTCTGGGGGTCAAGGGGGCTGCAGCAGCATGTGCAGGAGGCTGGCTTGGACACGCTCCAGGCCTGGTTGGCTGTGCCACAGCCACAGCCCAGCTGGTGCTGGGAGCTGACAGCAGTGTCCCCCTTCCAGGGCTGGACAGCGAGATGTTGTACAGGACATCTGGCTCCGAACTGAGGCAAGCGCTGAGAACCGGTAAGAACCAGCTCTGCGCGGTGGAGGCGAATCGGCTCAGATGGAGGAGATTAGTGGATGTGACAGCGCCAGCAGTAATGCAATCCAGGCCAGGCTCGCCTGGCCCCGGCAGTTCTGACTCCCAGCACGCTGCCTGTGGGGCTGGGCTGTCCCCATCCCAACACGTCCCTGCCTGGAGTGGAAGGGATGGGACGGGGGATTCCTGACACTGTCCCTGGGCAGGAGCAAAGGGATGTGGTGCCTGCTCGGAGACTTGCAGGCAAACAAGTGAATCCCTGTGCTTGTCTCCTGCTCCCTCTTTGGGGTGTCTCGCTCTCGGGGTGCTCTGCTGATGGTCTGGCAGAGGCTTCTCTGGCTCTGTCATGTCACTAATAACCAGGGGAGGATCTTTCATAGCTTGGTGGCTGGGCTGTGGCTCTGTGGTGCCAGAGCTGATGTCTCTGCTGGGGAGCCTTTGGAGCTCTCTGCCTCTTGGCTTAGGCCTCATCCGGCACCACGCTGGCCTGTCCCCTTCCACAGACGTTCCTGCAAACCCCAACCATGCAGTGCTGTCAGCCCTGGCTGTGCTGCTCTTGGGACAGGCTTTATGTGCTTCCCGAAATCCTGTGCCCTGCGTCAGAGGGAGATGTTTTCCCTGTTGAGTTCAGTGTGTACCTGCTCAGTCTGTGCTTGGCTCTGCCAGCAGTGGGGAGCAAAACTCTCACCCCAAGCCTTGCATGCCCAGGATTCTTGTGGCAAGATTCCTGTGTGGGCACCCAAAATGACCTCTGCCCTTTCCCAAGGGGAACTGCTGGGGTTCCCAGAGCCAGCTTATTTCTGGGGTGTATGGGGAACTTCCAGGAATCCTCTGTCACATGGGCTGCCCGAGGGCTGCCTGAGCTCCCTCGTGGTGCCGTGTCCCGTGATAGCTGGCTGGGAGGTGTGGGATGGTCTCTGGGATGGGTGCTGGGAGCACTGGAGGTGCTGGATGGGTGCCCAGTGCTGTGCCCACCGCCCATGGGAAATGTGTGCCCTGGCAGATTGGACCCTGGGCGACCTGGAGCCCTTGGATGTGCACTCCCTGGGCGAGGCACTGCGGGGTTACCTGCAGGACCTGCCCTCCCCTGTGGTGCCAGTGTCTGTGCACGGAGACATCCTTCGCATCCTGCAGGGTAAGGGCCTCCCCTGGCTGCCCTGGGAATGGGATGGATGCACTGGGGGTATTAAAATAAGCCCTGTCCCTACGGGGCCTGGCACATGGCCCCGCTGCTGACAGCGCTCCCACGCTGTGACGCAGCAGAGCACAGAGAGCGGTGCCGGCTGTCCCAGCTCCTCCATCGTGTCTTGTTCTCTCCCCAGAGATCCCTCAGCCAGAGAATTGCCGGAAGCAGCTGCTGCTGGCCCTGGAGTCGCCTGCGGTGCCGCTCCAGAACACGCTCACCCTGCAGTTCCTGCTCCGGCATCTGGGGAAGGTATCGCAGCAGGCCGAGAGCAACAGCCTCCACCCTCGGGCCCTGGCAGAGCTCTTCGGCCCCCTGCTCCTGCGGCTGCCTGGCGCCAGGTACGGAGGCTTTGGGTTCCGGCAGCGTTCCGAGCGCCGGCCACTGTGCCCGCCGGGATGGGGAGTCCAGCCTGGAACACGGAGTCCAGCCTGGAACAGCAGCTCTGCCCACAGCCCCTGCCCAAGGGATTAAACTGCTGGCAGCACACAGGGGTGGGACTCAAAGCCAGGACAGAGCCCTTGCTTCTGTGCCAGCCCAGGGTCTGGCAGCTGGGGTGAACCAGCTGACCCTGGCTGCCCCTTTGCCCAGGGCTCATGGGAGCAGTGCCACGTTCTCCCCCACAACTGCTCTTCTTAACTTGCCTTCTGTCTCCCTGCAGCCCAGAGCTGAGCCCTGACTTCTCCGTACTGTTTCTGGAGACACTTCTGCAGACAAAGGAGCTGGAGCCGGAACAGTTGCCTCCAGGTACTGAGATGTCCCTTCCCTACCAGGGCTGGAGGTGCTGGTGTTTGTGCCCCAGGGGTGTGGAGTCTCTGCCCTCACGAGTGGGTTGCCAAGGGCATTTTGGTGGCCCAGCTGTGCCTGGAGGCTGGCTCAAGGTGTAATGTGCCTGGAGTAGCTCTTGGTAGCATGGTGGCCAAGGGGGCTTCCAGGGCTAGTTACTGGAGGGAGAAGGACTCAGTGTTCCTGTGGGGAGCTGGGATTTGGGCTCTGCCAGCCTCAATCCTCCTTCTCTTACAGCCTTGCCTCCCAAACCGCCGAAGCCAAAGCCCAGCGCAGCCAGCCTGGCCAACGGGAACAGCACGCCCTTGCAGGACGCCGAGTGGTACTGGGGGGACATTTCTCGGTAAGGGGGTGACTGGCAGCTCATGCCTGGGGTGCCCTGTCCATCAAGGTGTTTAGGGGAGCTTTGGGGCACCTCACAGACTGTGACAATCCTGTTCCTTGCAGGGAGGAGGTGAACGAGAAGCTGCGGGACACGCCGGATGGGACCTTCTTGGTGCGTGATGCCTCCAGCAAGATCCAGGGGGAATACACACTCACGCTCAGGTAGGGCACTGGGATCCACTGGGAGCCTCTGCCACTCTGGGCTGCAGCTGTGGGTGTGTGTCCCTGTGCTTTCAGCTGCCAGGATGGCCAGAGCTCCAGCTGATGTAGGGTGCTGGGGTGGTGGTGAGTGCCCTCTTCTCCCCTCCCCACTACAGGAAGGGAGGCAATAACAAGCTGATCAAGATCTTCCACCGGGAAGGGAAGTACGGCTTCTCGGAGCCCCTGACGTTCGGCTCCGTGGTGGAGCTCATCACCCACTACCGGCACGAGTCGCTCGCCCAGTACAACGCCAAGCTGGACACCAGGCTGCTCTACCCCATCTCCAAATACCAGCAGGTGAGCCCTGTGCCTCAGGGGCACTGCTGGCAGGCACAGTCTGAACCAGTGGCATTTGCTCCTCCATCCCTGCTGCTCTGGGAGATGACTGTCCCATCCCTTTCCCCGTGCTGGGACATTGCATTGTGGGGTGATAGATGTGCAGAGCTGGTGGGGTTTCATGGGACCAGCTGGAGCAGGTCCTGAATGAGGTTGTGCCTATGGCAGGACCAGCTGGTAAAGGAGGACAGCGTGGAAGCCGTCGGGGAGCAGCTGAAGGTCTATCACCAGCAGTACCAGGACAAGAGCTGGGAGTATGACCTGCTGTATGAGGAGTACACACGCACCTCCCAGGTACCTGAGCACTGCCTTCACCCTGGGCTGCCCTGACACCCCCTGAGCACTGAAAACTGCCCTGCTGTGCACAGGGGAGGGCAGAGATTGGACTCCCCAGAGGCTGGGTTTGAAAAGGGGGATATTTTTTGGCTGCAGCAAGTCCAGTGCTGCTTTGAAGAGGGGGAAAGAGAGGGTGTAAATGCACAGAAACCTTCCTCATCTCTCCCCTGCCTTCTGCCCAGGAGCTGCAGATGAAGAGGACAGCAATTGAGGCCTTCAACGAGACGATCAAGATCTTTGAGGAGCAGTGTCAGACACAGGAGAAGTGCAGCAAGGAGTACATCGATCGCTACCGGAGGGATGGCAACGAGAAGGAGGTGCAACGGTGAGGATGGGGGTGATGGTGGCCTGCCCTGCCTGGGGAGGGGCTCCAGGGGCTGGAAGGATCCTCCTGGCCCAGCACGGAGCCGAGGCACGTGCAGTCCTTGTCTCAGCAATGTGCTGTGGGCTGGAGCTGGCAGGGAGCCTCCTCTGCCTCCCCCTCTCTGGCTCACAGCCCAAACCCCCCTCTCTTCCTCCCAGGATCCTCATGAACTCGGAGAAGCTCAAGTCTCGCATCACAGAGATCCACGACAGCAAGATGAAGCTGGAGCAGGACCTGAAGAAACAAGCCTCAGAGAACCGGGAGATCGACAAGCGCATGAACAGCCTCAAGCCAGACCTCATGCAGCTGCGCAAACTGCGGGACCAGTACCTGGTGTACGTAGTGCCCCTCCAGCCCGGCCCGGGAGCCATCCAGCTGGCTCCTCGAGGGCTCTGGGGCTCGTTCGACCGGTGGGAGCCTGTTTGGTGCAGGAGGGAGCTCTGCTGCACGGCCGCGGGGCTCGGCCGGCCCTGAGAGGGGTGGCTGCTGCCCTCTGGTGATGGCCTCAGCCTGTGCTGAGCTCTGCCTCTCCTGAGCTCTGCCTCTCCTCCCACAGGTGGCTCACGCAGAAGGGTGCCCGGCAGAAGAAGATCAACGAGTGGCTGGGAATCAAGAATGAGACAGAGGAGTGAGTGTCCCTGTCCCTGCTCCCTGCGTGGGAGCTGAGAATGTCTTTCCTGTCTGCTGGAAGGGGTGATGGCAGCGAGCAGGGTGGGGGAGATGTGGGTGCCCAGCCTGAGGCAGTCTGACCCTGCCTGTGCTCCATTGCAGCCAGTACTCCATGATGGATGACGAGGAGGAGCTGCCCCACCACGAGGAGCGAACGTGGTACGTGGGGAAGATCAACCGTGTGCAGGCAGAGGAGATGCTGTGTGGCAAGAGGGACGGCACCTTCCTGATCCGCGAGAGCAGCCAGAAGGGATGCTATGCCTGCTCTGTGGTGTGAGTATCCCTCTGCAGATGTGGGATGTGGGATGGGGCTGACATGGGTGGTGTTCCCACATGGCTCTGCCTGTCCCCCTGCCAGATGCTGGAGGCGTCAGCAGGGCTTTCCCAAAGTCTCCCATCTGCCTTGGCTCCTCCTGCCAGGGCCAGGTGTATCCCTGGGCTGCTTTGGTGGCCCCTGCTCATGCTCTGCTGTCCCTGCCCCACTGCTGACCTGGGCTCCCTTGTCTCCCTGGCAGGGTGGACGGTGACACCAAGCACTGCGTGATCTACAAGACAGCGACCGGCTATGGGTTTGCTGAGCCCTACAACCTCTACGCCTCCCTCAAGGACCTGGTCTTGCACTACAAGCACACGTCCCTGGTGCAGCACAATGACTCCCTGAATGTCACGCTGGCTCACCCGGTCCTTTCCCAGCCACCAGCCAGATGAGCAGCCCATGCACAACACAACAGCTGCCTTCAGCTTCTCCCCAGGGCGCTGCTTTCTGGCTCTGGACTCTTGCACCCTGTATAGTTGAGTCTCTGTGCTCCTGCTCCTTGAGAGCCTCTGAGATGTCTGTGACCGTTCCTGATGTCCCTCTTGGTCAGTAGCTGAAACTTGTGTTGGCTGATGGGACAGAAAGGCTGGGCTGTTGATTCCCAGCAGGCTCCAGCCTCTAGGAGGTGGGATCCAGTTGTGTTTGAATTGCTGGGGGCGAGCACAGCCCCCTCCCCTTCCCCAATAAGCAGGTCAGATCCCCTTCTTGCTGGCAGGTCACCCCGCTACGCATCACTGTAGAGCTTGGTTCTGATTCCTGGGAGCGCTCCGGCTGTGCCTGAGGGGCTCCCTGCCTGGATGCTGGAGGAGGCAGAGGAAGAGGCTCCACTGAGTGTGTGCATCCTTCCCTCTCGCTTCCCTCGGGGGTCTTGCAGGCTGTGATGGTGTCTGGTACGAGGGGTGCTGCTCTTTGCATGAAGAGACTCATTTAGGAAGGAGAAACTTCATCCTCCACGAGGCTCCCTGGCCAAGGTCTCCCACCTCACCGTCATTCCCTAGTTTCATAACCACCTCTGGAGTGTTGCTGCCTGGGCAGGGAGGATCCAGTTAGTGATGAATCTCTCACTGTAGTTGTGCCAACGAAGCTGTGAAACCCGTGTTGGTACCGTGTTTCTCCTGGCAGGATCTGTGGGATGCACAGCTCGTTGTTCCCGGCCGGCTTCGGTGCCTCTGCACACATAACCCATTCAAGCTGACTGTAGCTCTGTAAATATGGTTCTTTTTGTGAGTGGCTGCTTCCTGGTGCTGGTGTTTGCTGAGTCCCCAGTGCCACCCCCAGCGTGGGCAGCAGCTGCCAGGCTGCCTCAGGCCCTGCAGCTGCAGCAGGAGAGGGCTGGAGTCTGACACACTACGAGCCCTACACAGAATGAAGGACCTCTCTGCTGCAGGAGGACAGATCTGCTGGGCCCAGGGCTTGCTGAAATGTATCTGCATGATGGTGAACTACATATGCAAAGCACTTAGAATCGTGGGTACTGTATGGGGTCTGGGCCAGGGTTTGTGTCTGAGCTCAGAGGGCCCAAGGGCAGCCCAGGTGGCTCTGGAAGAGCTTTAAAAGCTGAGCTGAGAGTTGAGGCCATGGTGGCATTTGATTCCCTGGGTTATCTCGGCTGCCTGGCTTGAGGAAAGCGTTCTTGGTCCTTGTGATTTGCAGGAGAGGCTTGTTCCCTTTTGGAGGCGGAGTGCTGAGGCTTGTGGTTGCCACAGGCTTTGCCACTTCTGTTTCCCATTGCAGCTCGGGCTCTGCTGGCTCCACAGGGTGCTGTGTGCCCATGCAGTGCCTGCATCCTGTCCTTGATGTGCCATCTGCATTGGGAACCACACTGTCCCTCCTTCCCTGGCCAGCTCTGCTGCTCGCTTGCTCTGGGCTGGTCCCCAGATCCTTTTGGAGCTGGGATTGCTGGCACAAATGCGCCATTCCGTTGCTTGTGGCAGCTCTCCTGTGCTTGACTGTACAGTTCCTGTTCCCTGCTCTGCATGTCCTCTCTGGTTCCTGGGTTTTGGGTCTGGTTTGTTGGTGTTTGGCTCTCTGGTGCAGGGGAGCTGTGGGTGCTGTGGTTGGCTTTGGGGATCACTTGGGAAAAGCTGCCAGGGATAATTAAGGGAATTCTCTGGGCTTGGGCACATGAGAGATGGGCACCTGGGGGTTGGCTCCATCCTTATAGTCCTCTCCAGAGGCCTCCTGGGGTCTGTGGAGTGGCTGGGTGGGCTGCACCAACACTCCGAAGGTCTGTCAGTCTCCCACCCCAGTCACCGTGGCACATTTTCAGCGTGGGGACTCTGCTGGTCCCTGCACGTCCAGAATGTCCCTGTGCCACAGGACAGGCTGCAGGTGGATGGGATCCTCAGCCTCTCATCCCATGGGCTCCACATTGCCCCACCACCCCCCAGCATGAGCTCAGGGCCCGTCCTGCCAGGGAGGGTTGCTCCCAGCTCATGCCAGGACCTGCTGAGCATCTGGAAGAGTCAGCTTGAAGCTGTCACCTGTCAACACTTTGCTTGGTGCTCACTCGGCTCTGCTGCCCAGGGAAATTCCAGCTTCTCGTTTATCTTGTTTTTGTATCCTTTGGGCTGAATTTTTGCAAGTCTCCCCGTGCTGTCCCTTCCTGTAGCGTCTTCTTCCCCAGGAACAAGGTGGGGTCACGGTCACCCCTCTGCACCTTCCAGCACTGCCATTCCTGCCCGCTGGTGGCACGTCCCGTGTACGACAAGGAGGAAGATGCCCTTCCCCAGGGCTGCCTTTCCCTGACGGTGCTTCGCTCGGCTCCCTGAAACGCAGCTTTCCCCCGCCCTGCCCGGGGTGGCAGCCCAGCCCCGACCTCCTGCAGCGCTGCTCCCCCAGCATAAGCTCTTCGTGATGTGTCCGTTGCTACTTTTGCTCGTTCTGAACCCGCTGGCGCCGCGTTTCGAGGCGCTGGGCTGTGCTTTGCTGCTTGTGACTCCGCACGTCCCGCACCCGCCCGCGCATCCCCATCCCGTGGGTGCAGCGCGGCTGTTCCTGCTCTTGGGGACAGCCTGGGGCTTGTCCCCCCGTGTCCCTTCCTGGGGGCTCCACAACCCCTCGTGTAACCCCCCCAAGGGCCGTGGTGCCAGTGGAGGTTTTGTGCTCGGAGAGGACGTGGCGGCTGCGTGAGGTTTTAGTTTCTTAGGCATATGCAATAATGAATAACCTGCCCCCCGAGCTGTCGTTACCAGCAGTAGTGCTCTCTGCTCTTTCTGTTGATGTTTACTAATGTAAACCCAGTATTTGTTACTGTAAGAGGATTTTTTTTTGTACGGTACTTCGAAAAAACCCTCAAAAACAACCAAAAAAACGAGACAAAAAAAGGAAAGAAAATAATAAACAGAGTTAATGAAGCGGCTGTTGGATTGCTTGGGGAGGATGTTACGTGCGGCCGCGGGGGCGGGAGGGCGGCGGGGCTGGGCTCCAGTTCCTGGGCTGGGTGCAGGATATGACCCATCGTCCGGATGGTGCTGGGCCGTGCCAGGACTGTCCTCCCCGGTTTTGCAGAGCTGCGGCACGCGGGGACCAGCCCTGGGCTCCCCGCGGGGTGGGAAAGGGCAGCTACAAACAGCGCGGAAAGAACGAGGTCGCTCCGCACTCAGCCCCAGAGCGGGGCTTGGGCAGCCCCCCCTTCCTGCCCCCCGAGCTGCCACCCCAGGGGTGCTCCGGTACCGGCACCGCCCCGGGGGCTCCGGGGGGCTCGGCAGCGAGCCAGACCCTTCCCGGCTCGGGAAACACCCGGCGAGGGCTGCTCCAGGTCGGGTTTCAGCGCCAGACGGGGCAGCAGCTGCTGGCAGGGCTGTGACCCCAGAGCTCACACCCGGCCGCGGTTGGGACAGCGGGGACGGGGTGGCCGGAGCCCCACGTGAGTCGGCAGCGTCACCGCAGGGGCAGGAAGGGCGCGTGGAGGCGGGCGCAGCCGAGCTTTAAAAGTCCTTGCCGGGACGGGCTCGGCTTCCGCGTCCCCCCGGCGTCCTCATGGCCCCCACGGTGCCGCTCTCCGTCCTGCCGCTGGTGGCCCTGGTGGCCCTGGTGGCCCCGGCGCTCGGGGTGGCCCCCGGCTGTGACGGCCCTGCCCACCTTTGGTGCAGATCGCCGGAGACCGCCGTCGCCTGCCAGGTCAGAGCCGCTGGTGCCAGGGCTGCCCCACACGGGGCAGCGCCACCCGGGACTTGGGGACATGTCCTGCCTGCCCGGCAGCGGGGACGGGGGATGCGGGGACGGGGGATGCGGGAACGGGGGATGCGGGGACGGGGGATGCGGGGACGGGGTACCTGAGCCAGTGCCGCCTCAGAGCATCGCTGTGGCACAGGCTGGCACAGCGCGGGGATGCTCAGAGCGTCCTTGCCACCCCGACATTCCCCGACATCCCGGGGGAATGGCCGTGCTCCAACCGGACCCCGACTCTGGACCCTCCCCGTTCGCCCCTGGCATTTCGGCTTTTTTAAGCATAAAAGGCTTTTCAGCTTATTCTTCCCGGAACAGCCCCAGACAGGGTGGCAACCATGTGACAGCGGCTGTGGCAGCGCCCTGCGAGCCCCGCGGGATGCAGCCCCCCACCCAGCCATGTCTGCTGGGCTGTACCCGCACCCAGACAAGTCCTAAATTTGTTTTCCCCTGAAACAATTTGAGGAAGTTGTCGTGGAAAGCCCCAGCGCTGAGCGCCAGCCACGCACAGGATCCTGCGGCTGCAGGACGCCCCTGGCCACTCTCACTTCCCTCATCCCCTCCTGCCCCACCCTGCAGATACCGGGGGGGGGGGGGAGGGGACTGCGGCCCCGGCCCCCCTGTGCACCTCGCACTCCTCCCGCACGCAGGTGAAGAGCCGCTGCCCCGACCTCCCGCCCCCCGCGGCCGCCCCGGTGCAGCTCAGCCTGTTCTACGAGAGCCTGTGCCCGGCGTGCCGCCAGTTCCTGGTGCGGGCGCTCTTCCCCACCTGGCTGCAGCTGCCCTCGGGGATGCTGAACATCACGCTGGTACCCTACGGCAACGCCCAGGTAGGAGCGGCTGCCCCGGGGCCGCGGGTGCTCGTCCCGGCGCCGCCGGCCCCGCTCAGACCGGTCGGTCCCGCAGGAGAGGAACGTCAGCGGGAAGTGGGACTTCGAGTGCCAGCACGGCCCGGAGGAGTGTTTGGGCAACATGATCGAGGTGACGGTCCCTGTTCCCGAGGTGCTGGCACAGGGGGAGTCCAGCGGCCCCGTACCACCCACCCTGTTCCCATAGGCCTGCCTGATGCACGAGGCCAAGGACTTCAGCACCTACTTCCCCCTCATCTTCTGCCTGGAGTCGGGCACCTCCGTCACCAAGAACCTGGAGGCTGTATGTCCCACTCCCCATCCCTCCTGCCCCACTGGGGGGGTGTCCGTGTCCCTCATGCCCACCACAGGGACACCCCTGTCCCCCTGACCCTCCTGTGTGTTCCCTCTGCCGGCAGTGCCTGCAGATCTATGCCCCGGACCTGGACAGGAGCCGCATCTCTGCCTGCGTGCAGGGGGTCACGGGGATGGCCCTGATGCACCAGAATGCCCAGCTCACAGAGGCACTGGACCCTCCACACGAGTACGTGCCCTGGATCGTCGTCAATGGGGTATGGCAGGGGGGACCAGGGGGGCAGGCAGGGCTGGGGCACTGTGGGGACCCCCCTGACCAGCCCCATTTGCCCCCACAGAAACACACGGACGAGCTGCAGGCACAGGCAGAGAACTCGCTGTTAGGGCTGATTTGTCACCTCTACCAGGTGGGACAGGGATCTGGGGGGACAGTGGGGCTTGGGGACATGTCCCTGTCCCTGCTGGGGCTTACTGGCCATTCTGTGGCAGGGGGAGAAGCCTAAAGCCTGTGGGGGCTCAAAGACCCTGAAGACCTTGCCCGGCTGCAGGCACTGAGGGACATCGTGGGATCACCAAGCAAGAGGCCAATAAAAAGCCCTTTTTTTGGAAAACACAAGGATCTGGAGTGGTATGTTTGGGGGAGCAGGGAGGGGGTGGTCTTGCTCCACCACAGTGCAAGGGGGAGGGAGTTGGGCATCAGGGCAATGGGAGTGGCCTCCTCCTGGCCCCAGGGTGTGTGGTGGGATGCAGCAGGCTCTGCTGAGGAATTGCCTCTTCCTGAGGCTCACAAAGAAGCCCCTTGAAGATTCCCATGGAACTCTGCTAAGCCCCTCCCTAAGGAGCAGAACATTTGCTCTCTCCAAGCCCTGGGAAGTAGCTCTGATGTCCCTTCTCCTTACAGTGTTAAACTCAACCCTTTCAGTAGCTCTGTGGGCCAAGACCATCCCTGCTCCCACCAGGCCTCCTCCATTCCCCACCAGCAAGTCTAGGACAGCATTTTTCCTGGTGACTCCCTGAGTACCTGTGATGAGAAGTTTTCTCTCACAAACTTGAGGGATTTCCCAGAGCTGCTCCCCCGAGTGTGAGGCCACTCCCAGCTGGGGGCTGGGAAACTGAAACACACCATAAGGACAAGGACTCCTAATCCCAATCCAGAGGAATCTCCTCAGTGCCAGTGTCCTGGCTGGGTGATGGGCACCAGCACCTACTGCAGCCTGTGCTTTATTTTCCATCCCCCTCATCCTCACCCAGAGGCTCCCAACCACATCACCCCAATCACAGGGACTGTACTTTCCAACCTCTCCCTCACATCTGGGGTGACACCTCTCCTTACCCACCTCTCCTGAGCTCCATCCCAGCCCTCCAGGCATGGGTCTCATCCCACCAATCTCAAGGAGATCCCAGCTCTGGGAGCAGACCAAGGCTTCCAGCCAAAGGCACTTGCACAGACAGGCCCCCAGGAGCCCCCTTAGGGGTCAGGGGGAGCCCCAGCCCCCTTAACTTTCCAAGAGGAGCTGGGGAGGCTGTTGGGGCAGGGAGGACACAGTGAACTCCACCCTGGGAGATGCCGGGGAGTCCTTGGCAGCCACCAGCCAGAAGGGTCCATGGCCCTTCCAACCACAGCAGCTCCCACGATGTGGTCCCTGGTCCCCCCACTCTTTCAGCCTTTCAGGGTCCCCAAAAGCTTCTATCCCTGAGGCAAGGACCAAGCTGACCCCTGGCAGCCAGGAGATACTCGGGGGGGGGGGCAGGAGCGAAGGCGACCAACAGCCACTGTGTCCCTCTCAGGTTCAGCCAAGCTGAGCCACCTGCTCTGGGCACTCCAAGGCCCCTCCACCATCCCAGAACCTGCAGCATCTCCCACTTCCCCCAGTGTCCCCATCACCCTAAGAATGGCAAGGGAGGTGGGCAGGGACCCTCCTCCCCTTGATCTGGGGCTGCACCTCTGGCAGCAGCAAGAACAGGAAGGCAGGAAAAAAGGAATAAGAAGAAAACAAAAAATATCACACCACCAGCCAGAGAGTGCCTGGAAACTTCATCTTTTATTGCCCATTTCCCATCCAACACCTGGACCCCATAACCCAGCTCTGGGCCCAGGGCAAGAACGGTCCCATTGCCATGAGCACAGTGTGGCTCCTGCTGCTGCTCAGCCTCTCACCTCGAGCATCGTCCTTGCCCACAATGTCCGGCCCCTGGAGCAGCTGCACCGCCAGCGCCCACAGCCCTCGGGCCACGGAGAATTCTTCTGCTCGAGAGAAGGAGGGGAAAGAAAGGAAAACAGGAAGGCTCGAGCCCGAATAGGAAGGAGCCTCAGTGCCGGAGGACGAGCTCTCCTCTCCCGAAGCTGCTGCCAAAGCCCTTGGACTCATTGGGTCTGTGGGGCAGGCGAAGGACCCCGTCCCACAGGCTGAGGGGCTCAGATGCCCACTTTGGTGCCAGGGGGTTGTCAGAAGGAGGTTCAGCATCCGGAGAGGGACTTCTGCTCCAGGGTGCCCAGGCCCCGCTTGTGCTCCCCCAGCTGCTGCTTCCCAAGCCCATCTCAAGTGGAGGGAAGACCTTGCTGCTGCTCAGGAGTGACCCGGTGAAGGTGTTGAAATTTCCAGGCCTGAAGTCGCTGCTGCCAGGCCAGACAGGTGCCACGGGGTCCTTGTTGAAGAGGAGGGACAGCGAGCCCGAGGCATCCTCCAGCTCCGGGGAGCTGCATAGCAGGGAATCTTCGCGGCCGTAGGGGAAGGTCAGGGCAGCTCCGCGCACCTTCCAACCCGGCCGATGATCCACCAGCTCCTCCACTCCCTTTCTCTCACCGCCGGGTTTCTTCTTGGAGCCCTTCCCGCACAGCCGGACCACTTTGATGCCGCTGCTGCCGCCGTCGTTGCCGAGCTCCTCGAAGGCGCTGCGGGCGCTGTCCAGGCTCTCGTACTCCACCAGGGCGCAGCGGCGGCTCAGCAGCTCCGGGAACCTCGACACGTGTCTCCGCACGTCCGAGGGCACCTTTCGGCCCGGCCGCAGGACGCGGATGGAGTCGATGGCTCCGAAGGGGCTGAACATCCTCAGGATGGTCTCCAGGAAGTTGTCCTGGAGAGACGGCGGCAGCAGCGGCGGGTCCTGCTCCCGGGGCTGCAGCTCCCAGGCCAGCAGCAGTTTGCTGGGGGGGATGCTCAGCAGGGCCTCGGGGATGGGCACACGGCGCCTCACTTTGGTGCCCTCCTTGTTCACCTCCAGCAGCTCCGAGAATTTCAGGGCGTAGAGTGTGAGCCGCCAGTCACGGGTCAGGTATTTCACCTGCGGGACAGAGGGGGCTGCTGCATCCCCGGGGGTCTCCCCGGGCAGGGAACACCCTAAACCCACCCCCAGGCAGGCTGCAACACCATTAGTCACAGCAAGGCAATAACCCCCTTCCTGAGTGGCCTTGGGGCTGCAGAAGGTCCCCAGTGTCATCTGGGCTGTGGAAACAAACCACAACTTCCCCCCCGTGTCACACCACCAGCACTTCCCCGGGGTTTTGGGTTCAGGGATGATCCCTCCCACAGCAGCCTCAGGAAACCAGGGGTGAGGAAGTGAATCCAGCCCCAAGGGGGTTTGAGGGCTGTTCACCCTCCCTGCAGGACACTGAAGGCAGAATCCAGCCCCAAGGGGGGTTTGAGGGCTGTTCACCCTCCCTGCAGGACCCTGAAGGCAGAATCCAGCCCCAAGGGGGGTTTGAGGGCTGTTCACCCTCCCTGCAGGACCCTGAAGGCAGAATCCAGCCCCAAGGGGGGTTTGAGGGCTGTTCACCCTCCCTGCAGGAC
>JAWWEV010000083.1:18962132-19034927 GCA_035583235.1 Hafferia zeledoni
CACCCTCCCTGCAGGACACTGAAGGCAGAATCCAGCCCCAAGGGGGGTTTGAGGGCTGTTCACCCTCCCTGCAGGACACTGAAGGCAGAGAGCAGAGCACAGCTCGGCACCACCAGGACTTTGCTGGGACACAGCCTGAGGGGAGCCTGGACCTCCCTGCACACCCCACCAGAGCCAGCCAGGGCACACCTGGACGTGCTCCACACTCCCCACTCCTGCCAGGCTCTCTACCTTCTTGAAGGACGTCAGCAGTTTGATGCTGACGAAGCCCATCCTGTTCTTCTGGACGTGTTTCAGGAGGAAGGCGTCCCTGGCCAGGTTCTCGTCAGAGAGGTAGAATTCCACCTGGGCCACGATCCTGCGGACCAGCTGCGGGTCGGGGAGGCAGCAGCTGCAGTCCAGCAGCTCAGAGCCCAGCGCAGCACTCAGGTCACAGAAGCTCCTGGTAGAGCTGTGGGGGCACAGGTGTGAGGTGGGTGGTGCCTTTGGGACCGTCCCAAAGGTCTTGGCCACGATGGTGGGACAGCAGAGATACCCGGGACACCAGCTTTGCCCTGGCTACAGGGAACAACACCAGCCTGTGCCCCGTGAGCCTCCCGGGGCTGGCAGAGCCTGAACACACATTCCCTTGGGGATAAACCCGCGGAAAGACCAGGGCTCAGCACTCCCCGCACATCCCGCCCCCCACGCACCCACTGACGCTCTCCAAGGGCATAAACCACCCCTGCCCCACCATCCACGCACCCACTGAAGCTCTCCAAGGCTCAGCCCCCCGCACATCCCGCCCCCCACGCACCCACTGAAGCTCTCCAAGGCTCAGGCCCCCGCACATCCCGCCCCCCACGCACCCACTGAAGCTCTCCAGGGCGTCCTCCCGGCCGAGCAGGGCGAGCGGGCGGCTCCGCGGGGGGAGGAGATGCCGTGCCAGGAAGGAATTTCCTCGGGCGGGCACTGGAGTGCTGCATCTGCGCTGGGGATCGAGCCCTCCGGCCACCCCTGAGCCACGCGATGCCATCGGCCTGTACCTGAGACATTACACAGGAGAGGGACAGCGCTGGGACACCTCCTGAGCACCACCCGAACCCTGCCCCGAGCCCAGCCCAGGACAGGGGGAGTGGAGGCAGCTGGTCCTTGTGTCCTTACCTGCTTGGCCGTGCTGGGAAGGGTGGAAAGTCTCAGCAGAACATCCCAGGGGCAGCAGACCCCAACCCTCCTCAGCTCTAAACTGAGGCTCCCAAAGGACAAAGGCAAAATAAAATAAAATAAAAACTAAAAAAAAAAAAAAAAAAAAGTTTCTTGAAATTTTAACCATTTAACTGAAAGGAGACAGACAGTGGTGGAGAACAATAATACCTGGTTACAGTACTCTGAAGTATAAGGCATTTTACAAGTTCAGCATTTGTAAAGTAAAGACTGATTTGTTTGCAACCAAGCAAGCCCTATTAGAGAGTAATTCATAATATTTTTTCTGCTTGTTTATAATTTATGTGGTTTGACAATCTGATCAATATGCATGCACATTTATTCTCAGAATTTGGGTGGGGACAGTATAATTTTTGTTAACATAGGACGCATGTAATGTTATTTGACCGCTCTCAACAAAACTATTATCCCAACTCCCCACCATACCTCATGAGCCAGCATTCTATAAAGTTCTTCTTTTGTAATAGAAAGTCGCTCTCTATCAATGCTGTCAACAACCAGAATGATGAACTAGGGAAAAAAACCCCAATAGTATAGTATGTAAGTACAAAGTATAAAATACAGAAAGCACATTTTCAAGAGATCACTACTACAAGTCTTCCTCTAGAAGAGCCATACACTTTCAGAGGACACTAGAAAAGAGAAAATAGCTTTAATATAAGTCTTTTGCTAGAGGTGTGGGTATCATACATGAAGATTACAGCCAAAACCAAAATCTAACACTGTCATGATTGCACATTTCAGCACTATTATTAAGATCTACTTTAATGTACTATGGCTAAATCTCCTTAATGGATTTTCAGGCCATACATCATAATCAAAATAGTGATGGAGGTACCAAAAAGCACCTTCAGATAGTGGATTACACTTAAAATAAGGGTGACAAACATGCTACACATGTCATGAATGAAAACAGCTGCTACTGTCCACTACTAGTTGCACACTCAGGAAACCATAAAACTGAAATTGAAATTACATATTTTAAAGAAGCATATTTTATTTTACAGTTCAGCATCATCTTAAAAGGCTTGAGAAAGATTATTTCAAGTAGTACATCAGATGTCAGAAAGCTATGTACCTGTAGGGCTTTGCACTATGTTGTTCCACACTTCACTTTTACATAGGACCAGTGCAGTTGGCCTCTCACAACTTTGCACCCTTCCACCTAAGCTGCTGGAGGTGACTGTAGCAGTGATTTTACCCTTACTGCTACTGCCAGGCACATTATTCTTATGGTCATGATGCCATTGTGGACCCTGAGATACTGCTAGGTCTGGCCCATCAAATCTCCCACAGGAAGCAATTGTCACTGGTATGAAAATAACTGTCTCTTTCTGCTCCTTGTTTTGTACCTTCTATTTCATAGCCTTGCACTACAGAGGAAAAAGGCACAGCATTATGTAGTAGGTAACACTCAAGTAAATGCTCAGAAGCATTACACAATAGCATTTGTACACAAACTGTAACAACTGATCAACACTTAAAAAGTTGCCCAGCCCAGAGTGTGCTCTGAGCAGTGCTAAGAGCATCATGGGGGGACAATGAGTAGGGAGACCAAGCACGTCGTGATGAAAATTATGCAGATACTATAATAACAATAAAATAAATTACAGGGAACATATTACTACACTGGAAAGGAAACCAGGAAGATTACATTCATCTGAGACTCCGTAACTTCTCTGCCTAGATGACAACACTCCTCCATTCCTTTTCTCTTTTACTGTAACTCTGTTCACCCACAAAGCCAGTAACTTAACCATGAAAGCTCCCTCTGCTTTTCTTTCCTCCCATATTTATATCTTTAAGCCGGCCTCAACTTCCTCTCTGTAAGAATATGATCTGACACTTAAAACAGAATTGCAGAATTAGCCATATTAAGTTGAAACTAATTAGGACAGATATGCACTAAAAAGCCTATTTGTGGGACTTTTACAGTGCTTCAAAATTTTGTGTAGATTGCTACGTTTTGCATACAAGAAAAGAGAGAAAAGAGACAGCAACAAAAAAGGAGAATTAGAAATCACTGCTGTAATTCTCCAGCATATGCTCCAAATCACTCTGCCTTATAAAATTAAAGAGATTCATTAGCCATTAAAAATGACCACAAAGTATGAAAACCTAAGTCAATTTAATGCTGCTGTGACTTTGAGATGCCTAGCAGATGAGGAGGAACAGTAAAGGAATTATTCATATCAGGGAGGCTATGATTGGCATACTAAACAGATCTCTTCTTCTTCAACTGTTTCCAGCAGACAAAGCTTCTAAGTAAAGTTCTTCTTTCCAATTATTAAAAGGCATTGGATTTCAGACACTTAGTAGCCAGAATATGATGAAGAATATCCTCAAAGTATCAGAAAAAGAAGTAATACATGCATGTCTCCAAATTCCAAAATCAAAGATACTCAAGGGACAAATGCCAAGAACTTATTCCTCTGTAGTCCAGATAATGCTGGCAGAAGTGTCTTCACCCTAATGTGTGTCTTAGACGTAACTGCACTTTTCCAGATAAAATTAAAAATTAGTTTGAAATACTAGAGATGAATACTGACATCTCATCACTAGGCTTTCAGCAGATTTAGGATGGATTGTTAATCTCACCTCCCTCCAAGAGGAGCACAGGACAGAAAGTCTCATTTTACATAATAGGCAGTATCTACAAGAGATCTCTGCTTTTGGTAGAAATTGTAAGAAATTAAGTCTAAAATAGTTTACACCTATGTAGGTGTCTCAAAATGAGTCCTCAGAGATTATATGTGCATTTTGTATTGAAAACCTTTTGGTATCAAAAAGACTGGCATAAAAAACAAACCCTCAAAAAAACAACTGACCCTGAATTCTACTCCAACCTTTCCAGCAATGGCAGCTTTGCCAGCACCTCATGAGCACAGCACAGATAGAGTTTTCTTTATCCTTGGATAAAACCCACAAACTGATGAGTTTTTTAAATACTGAGGCTAGGGAAAGTTTAATTCTTCATCCTTAATTATCATTATCTCAAAAGCATTTCAGCCTAGAAGTCAGGTTGACCATTGCAAATCCTCATGAAATTTGCAAATGATATTGCAAAATTTTAATTTACTTTAAAAAAACACCAAAAAAATCTGACCTGAAATGTATATACATATTATTTATTGCTGAGGAAAAAGTCTAACTTCACAGTTTAACCATAGATCAAACACCATTACTGTATACAGGAAAAATATTTTAAATATTACCAGAAAATTGGCTGCATATCAGAGACACCTCACATTTCTTGGTTTTTTTCCTTGCTCAATAAGATTTAAAAAGCAATACAGTTGCAATCTTCATAAAAATCTACCAATATTCCTAATAAATTAATAAATTTCTAACAAACTTATTCAATTTGTAGATTTCAAAGCAGCTTCTCATACCTCTGTGTTTGAATAATAGGTATTCCATGATGACCGTAATGATTCTTGTCCTCCAATATCCCACATTAAGAAATGAGTGTTTTTCACCACTATTTCTTCTACATTGCTTCCTATGGTTGGAGAAGTATGAACCACCTCATTCATTAAGCTAAAGGACACAATATCACACCAAGGACCAATCAGTAAAATCCACATAGCTTGTTACAGCTCAGTTTTAATAAATTTGCTGTAGAGAAAGTAAATATGTGTAATAGATAAAAAAATATTAAAACCCAGGCATATTTCAAAAAAGCTATACATTTGAACTTTTATAAAGAGCAGAGACTGTAGACATGCTTAAAGACACACACAATAAAAATAAGCACATAAAAGACATAACAAATGGATAAGGATTTTAGGAGGATTCTCTTTTTAAAGACATTAACAGATACTTAAAATGCACTTGTCTTAAAGAAGAAACTGCTATTCTAAAGATCCCAAATAGTGAACACTGAACTGTGCAAAATAGAAATTAGAATACAGATTTATCAGAGCACTCTACTTAGTAACTCAATATTACAACAAATCCCAAAGGACTGTTTGGTTACATAGCTGAAAATTTCTCAGTTCTACCTTGGAACTTTCTCAAAAATGCTTAGGAAAAAAAAGTGTTTTTGTAAAACATACTCTGTTGCTTTTGTATCCAAATATATGGACAGTAATTTAGCTACATCCTCCTTTTCTACAGTTAGAATAGTAATTATGGTCCTGCCAACATTCTTGAATTTATCATGGATATTCTGGTAAAGCTGGCAAGATGTGGGTGCCATGATGCTACTGAAAACCCTTAAGGTAGAACTTGGGCAAGATGAAATATTATTTTAAGGAATTCTCCATCACAAATTTTAAACAAAGGAACTGGGAAACGTTTGGAAACATTTATGGATTTTTGCAGAGTGGCTAGAGTTTCCATTAATTTAAAAATCACTTTCTTCTCTGCAGTTTCTGGCAATAGGATTATTTCTATGCTTACAAATTCAGACAGGCTTAATGGCAAAGAATTTGCACTTCACTGTGTGCTTGTATGTACAATTTTGTTATTCAATTTACACATCAGTTTTAAAGCACGGCAGTTCCTTCTCTTATCCTTTAAATATTTACTCTGTTTAGAACAACTAATAACATTAATGTACAAACTGTGATCTAGAATCCTAGAGATTCCACCAGGTTACAAAGCTGAATTTTTAACGATTAAAGTGACAAATTCTAAAATGCAAACAGGAAAACAAAGTAGTTCATATACTTACAACTGGTAAAGAATAGTAGTCTTTCCAGCATTATCAAGTCCCACTATGATTACTTTGTGCTCTGCATATACAAAGAAAAAAGAAGACAAAGATAAATCACTGGAAACAGCAACAATTATAATTCTGGTTAATCACTTCTCCTTATTGAAGCAATTGCTTGTTTGTCTTATTCCAATAGCTTACATAGAATAGTGGTGACTTCAGGACAGAAAAAAAAAAGCCAAACAAAAGCACAAAGCCTCATCTTCTCTTGAGACTACAGTCTCAGGAGAAGTCAGCAGTGGAGATCTTCATAAAGGAATGGTTACTTTATAAAAAAAAAAAAATCTAGTTTTAGAAAGAAAAGTATAATGAAAAAATGTAACTCACGGCAGCGTATCATCTTAAGAAAATCACCAAATATCCAAAGACTGCAAAAAATATTAGCCTAATGTTCAAGGCTCAGTAATAAGCCCTTGTTAAAGGACCACCACCACTCATACAGTAAAACCTAAGAGGAAGCTGCATTTTCAATAGACTGCAAATGCCAATTCTGCAACTTCTAAACTGAAAAGTCACAGACTAACAGAATGGTCAAGGCTTAAAGACACTTCTGGAGGTCACCTGGTTCAACCCCCTTGCTCAACCAGGGCCACCAAGAGCCAATGGCCTAGGACCATGTCCAGCTGGGTTTGGAATGTATTCAAGGATGGCAACTCCACACTGCCCCTGGACAACCTGTGCCAGTGCTCCGTGTTTCCCGACATTCAGAGGGAACCTCCTGTGTTTCAGTTTTTGCCCACTGCCTGGTCCTGTCAATGGGCACCACTGAGACAAGTTGGGCTCTGTCCTCTTGGCATTTTTTCTCATATGTGAGATGTCCCAGTCCCTTAATCGTCCTTGTGGCCCATCACTGGACTCTCTCCCCTATGTTCATGTCCCTATTGCAGCAAGGAGCCCAGAACTGGGCACACAACTCCAGGTGAGGCCTCACCAGTGCTGAGCTCAAGCTGCTGGAAAGTCCAGCTTATAGAATAGTGATCTTTCAATTGATGCAATGGTATTTTTTTCCAGGCACAGGGGAAACAAAACAGAAAACAAACTAAGAAACAAAAAGCCCTTCAGAGTTTATATGCTTCGCTGTAACTAATCCTTCTTAGAATTTCAAATCAAGCAGTACAGCCAATTAGAATGGTGGCTCTTTTGCTATATGTGTGAAGTCAGAAGATACCAATCCACTTACTTACAAAAAAACAAATCACTTGAAAGCAGAAAATATGTAAATAGATATTAGAAGTAAAACTTACATAAAAAGTCTGTGAACAAACTCACTTTGGAAAAGAAAATATTTACAATTATAGTACACTTACTCTAAAGCAAAAACAAGATTCACAGCTTAAAGATTTCCTGTAAAATACCACAATTGATCTACATGATTCATACTAAGTTACAAGAAAATCTGAAGTTCTACCATAAATATCAAATTGGTAGGGTTTTGTCCAAAAGTGGGTGGTTAAGGAAAAATTTAAGTATTTTGTTTTCTAGGTTTTGTTTTGGTTTAAAATCTATTTATATATAGTAACCTTGGTCTTTTCATTCTGAAAGTGACTGTAATGAAACATTCTCTTGTTTGGGAATTTTAGAAGATTTGCTATGCAATTCTGTCCTAACAAATGCTGAAATATATTTTCTTGTGTCAGTTCCCCTGGTATTGCATCCCATCAACACATTCTAAGGAAAGAACTTTTCCTTGCCTTAAATCCAGTAGTACTTCTAGCCCGCCCATAAACAGCAGCCTCAGTAATTTATAATCTTTCCCAATACACAAATACTATGAAATCTCTCTGCTTTCAATGCTGATAAAACTGCCTGGTAGCATGACTAACCGTCTCTTCTCCAAATTTGGTTAAAGACCTTTCAAAGTTCAAACACAGAAATATTCTTTGGTTGTTTTCAAACCAGACATTGTCAACTATTGCGTGGAAGATGATGACTCTACCTTTGCAACATTCAGTTTGTGCTGTTTTCAAGGAAAAAAAGGAATTCCAGTCAGGCATTACATCGCTCTTTCTCATCTTCATGTTACAATACAACATCCTAGGTATGAATGATTGGAGTGTTGGATGAAACTAAATCCCACTACTTATAGGAAAAAAAATCTCCATTGAGACAACTGTTTTTGAAAGCCACTGAAGTCTGAATAGCTCAACATTAATTGAAAAAAAGGTACAGGTTATCTGTGTTACTCCATAGTCAAATGGTATTTCATACAGTAACTGAATAAGCACAAACAACAAGGAACAGTCACAAGTTAACAGGTGTTAATTAGGGTAACCCTAACCCTAACCCTAATGGTGATATGAGGATGAAAATAATAAGCTGAAAGCATTGGTATCTCAGAAATAGCAGTTTCCACCTTTTATCAATGTCAGTTGCTTCCAGAACTACAGGAATGGAACACTTCACTTAAAAACATATTCAAAAGTTGAATTTCTGTCTAGTCTGGTTAAAATACAGAACATTTAAGGATAGATGTGCATTAGAGGAAAAACATGTGAACTTAAAAACTGCCAAACTAAGAGAGAAAAGAATTTTAGCAAGACAAGTCCTTGTTTACAAGAGCAACTATAGATCGATGCTACATTTAGAAGAAAGGACAGTTATGGGGTAAACCATAGGCAGTGATTTATTTGTGTTCTGTACTTACAGACTAACCCAAGTTTCTCCCTTTCAGTGGCTGGTATTCAAACTCAGTTTGGGTTGTATTCATGAATATCTTCCCAGTCCACCATGTTCTTGGCAAAAGAAGAAGAAAATCCATAACAAAGTTGACAGAGCAGAAGAGAAGAGTCTTTATTAATAAGGCAGTAAGAGGGGTGGGGAGGAATGTAGAAAAAGTAGGCATATGCAGAGGGGAAAAAAGACAGTATTAGACCACTCTTTAAAAGAATCCAAAGACTTGTGTTATATCAACCATTCCTAGCACACTGTTAAAAACCAAAAAAAAAAAAAAGAAAAAAGTAGTATTTTTTAAAAAATTTCTGGCAGTCTAGTATTACAAAACCACAGGACAGTGAGAATTATATTCTTCTTGCAGATGTTTAAAGAAAGACATAATATGCTCTTTTCTTCACTTACTCATCTATATTTCTCTGTGGTAAAAGGACCCCAAACTGAAGATTCAATTCCCACAACTTTCCCCTCTCCTCTATTTCGCAAAAATTAAAAATAGAAATGAAAAAAATTCTAAATACTTTAATGATGAGGCTCTTCCAACATATTTGAAAGAAGAAACGGGTATTGGAAAGGGTACCAATACTTTCCAGACAAAACAAACACATCTAGTTCCAAGCAGTAACAATCTTGGAGGCTTCAAAGTTGAAGATGGAATGCAGATAGATGTTTGCTGAAGTGGAGGCAGGAGAAATAGAGGATTTCTAAAGGTCAGCGGGTTTTCAATACAAATACACAGTCTGCACACTAAAAGCTACCTTAGAGAAACTATCAATAGCATTTAGTAGTCAGTGGAACCAAAATCCATTTGGTTTTACAGATCATGGTCTCTTCCAACCTCACTGTACAGTCTGGGGGTACTGTCAGCAAACCTAAGTGAAGGAAGCTGAGGAGTTTCAATACAACTGCCTTGAATTGCAGCTTGCCATTATTTTCCTTAAAGCAAATTTTACAATGGTAGCAATTATTCAGAGCAACTTGGAAGACTTTGAACAACAATAATTCTAAAAATAATTAAAAACCAGATTTGTGAGCTTCTTAATGAACTCTAGCAGACACACATAAAAAAATAAGGTGTTGACAACTGTCAGTTACCTTTATCGGGGTTGCTGACATTCACTTCTGGCTTTTTCCTTATAGTTTCATTACAAGCAATCTTGATAATATTGATGGATTACGTCACACAAGTTTTACTCAGCCATGTGTTAAGACAGGTAGTAACTTGGTTGCTCCAATTATTCAAATTACTACACGTTGCTTAGAAGACTGTGCCACTTAAGTGCTGCATCATCACTTCAGCAGGTCACTTCAGAAGTGATTTTTTTTCTTTAAACTTCTAAAAATAAGTTATTTCTATAATAAGTTCAATCTTATGTCACTTAATAATTAAACTTAAATGGCTGTGGGGCATTAAATTTTAAACGAAAACAATACTTAAGGCAATGTTTTTTGTCAATGTCAAGAATAAGAACAAAAGAATCAGGAAGCCATTAGAAAGTCACCCAGAAAAACGTCTGGTTTAGAGCCAATTGTTTCTCCTACGAGTAGAAATATCTCTATTTCAATTTATATCACTGAATTACTACTTGACTATGATACAATATATACTAGGAGCTGAAGGACACAGAAACGCTTATAGACCTCCCTCCTTCAGGCTTTAACCTCTGTACTGAAAAGGCCCAAAGACCTGAAAACAGGATTAAATAGCGCCATATTAAATATGCCACCACGATCCAAACAAAAACAGCTACTGTTTAAAAGCTATTGCCAAACTCAATCTGGAAATTAACCCTTCCAAATGTACCTAGAGATAAATAGATATCCTTGACAGACTCTGCTCTGGGCAGAGACTGTTAACCTTCCTCTCTTTTCATTAGTCATTGACTCCTGGATCAGCACAGGCAACACCCAGTTTCCTTAACTGCTTTGTACTGCAGCTTTTCTTGTTTCATAATCCCACACACCAGATTTGGAAGAGTAGATCGTGCACTGGCCACATAACATTATTTTAACTGTTGCATTTTCTTACCATGAGCCACTTTGGTTTGGCAAAATGAAGTAACCACAATCAAAATTGGCTGAACCAACTGGACCAACTTCTGCTGCATGTACAGCAAGTTGAAACAGAACAAATTCAACTCCCATGTAGGAACAGTCAGATGATACCCAAGACACAGGGCAAAAACAGCTGAATACAAGCAATTAATGCTGTGGGAATAGGTCAATACATACACTAGTCAACAGATACTTAGCACAGAACGTCTTTAGAGACACATTAGGTCCAGTCTCTTGACCTTGCTTGTAGTATCTTACTCTTACCATTGGAAAGGAAGGTAAGGGAATCAAATCAAACTGCAAAAGTAGTAAAGAAGTGTAAATTAATAAGAAGACACTCAGTGCTTTAGTAGGATCTAAGGTACCTTCATTACAAGGTTTTCCTGCCAGGCAGAAGTCACTATGAATGAACTCAACCTTATGCATATCACGTTGTAACTGTGACTGCACCGAACCCTAAGGCACAAAAATGCAGGGGGCTTATCTTAAGATGTTAGACTAAGGTGTAATTTTTCAGAAAGCTACACATGTACTTTCTTCCAGCAAGTTGAACAGCTTTAGGTCACCAGGAGGTATTTCTTTAAAGTTGTTCAGACATCACCGATCAAGTACCTTTTGGATTTGTCATCTTCAGCTCAGCTATTATTCACATTTATGTAAGGCAAAACTGCAGTGCTTAATTAATACTCAAATGAATTGCCGATGATTCCCTGTTCTGTATTCTCTAGCACTTACACACGTGTTCTCCATGCTCTACTTGATGGAACACAGCACTTGCCAAATCTTTGCTTTGTTTTACCTTTCCTTTTGCCAGTATCAGGTGCTGCAGACTATCTGCACAACTCACACTGGCCATGATGAACTGAAACTGTGCTCCTCCCACACTGGAGTCTCTTTGCATCTTTGGAATACTCCGCTATACAGTCAAGGCCAATGTCTAATCTACTGTGCCAGTCTGCTCAGCAAGCAGCTTCACAGGACTATGAATTCTCCAAAGAATTGTCTAGATTTGATTTAATTAGAAGATCAAGCAAAATCAACTCATAAATTACTATCCTTCATTATTAGTAATGGTATTATTTAGAGAAAAATAGTTGTGTAATTAGAGCATAATTTCCCATTAGAAATTTCTGTTTGAAGCAAGCTTTCTAGAATAGAATTCCAATTTTGGCCATGAAAAGAAACTCACTTTCTTTTCTATGGTCACCACAAGAAGGAAAAACAACAAACCAAAACAATAAAAAGCAATCCAAAGTAACTCCAGCAACAACAAAAGATCAGAACACACCCCAGAAGCTTCTCACTGGGATAAAAGCCAAAGAGTAAATATTTCACTGTATCATCTCATCTATCTTAACTGGGAGACAAATTTTCCTTAACATTTTAAATACACGAATGTATTGGGTTTGTAAGGTGAGGTTTTGATAGCAGGGAGGACTACAGGGGTGTTTTTTGAGAGAAGCTACTAGAAGCTTCTCCTGTCTATAGGAGCCAATGTCAGGTGGCTCCAAGGCCAAGCAAGAGGAGCAATGCCTCTGGGATAACCTATCTAAGATGGGGAAAAAGTTATTGCACTGATGCAATTGTGGCCAAAGAAAAAAAGGAGTGAGAACTCAGGGGCCATCAGGGTCAGTGCAGAATAAGGGGGACGATGTGCTGCAGGTGCCAGAGCAGAGATCCCCCTGCAGCCTGTGGGGAAGACCATGGTGAGGGCAGCTGTGCCCCTGCAGCCCACAGAGGATCATAAGGACGCAGATGCCCACCCACAGCACGTGGAGGACCCCATGTCAGAGCAAGGTGGATGCCCAAAGAAGGCTGTGACCCCATGGAATGCCCATGTTGGGTAAGGCTCCTTGCAATACGTATGAACTCAAGGAGAGAAGAGTCCAGAAGGAACAGGTTTGCTGTCAGTACCTGTGACCCTGTGGGGGATGGATGCTGGAGCGGCCTGTTCCTAAAGGACTGCACCTCATGGAAGGGACCCATGCTGGAGTAGTTAGTGAAGAACTGTAGACTGTGGGAAGCCTGTGCAGAACTGTCTCCCATGGGAGACACCCCACACTGGAACAGGGGAAGGAGTACTCCCTTTGAGGAGGAAGGAGTGGCAGAGACAATATGTGATAAACTGACCACAGCCCCCATTCCCCATTGCTGCTGCAGAGAAGGGGCAGAAAACTGGAAATGAAGTCAGTCCTGAGGAAAAAAAGGAGGGACAGAGATAAGGTGTTCAGATTTGGTTTTATTTCTCATTACCCAGTTCTGATTTGATTGGTAATAAATTAATTTCACAAGCTGAGTCTGTTTTGCCCATGATGGTGACTGGTGAGTGATCTCTCCCTGTCCTTATCTTGACCCAGAAGCCTTTTGTTGTATTTTCTCTCCCCCATCCAGCTGAGAAGGGGAGCGATAAAGATGGTGGGCATCTGGCACCCAGCCAGGGTCAAACCACCACAATGAAGAATAACTTTTCTTCCAGGAAATAATATACAATATCAAAGACAATGTGTTTTCCTGAAGATAAATATTGACATACTAAGGTACCACAATAGAGACCAATACTAAAAGCCACCAGCTATCTCCTGATCAGTTCTCGGCTTATAGGTCTCTTTGGAGTATTTCGAGTTCTTCATGGAAAGAAAGGAGCTGCAAATTGCATTGCTCGATGAAAACCAAAACAGTACTTAATATTTTTCTGGAGAACAGGGGAAACCTGCAATCTTACCAAATAGATTTGACAGTTCCGAAAAACAAGGAATCAACAGCAACACATTTAAAAGACTGTTAGAAGAATTCAGGAGTGATGTGGTAGGATAGTCTATACAGGAGAAAGATAAATGATCTTGGATTGGGATCCCTCCCAATCCCATTCCATGATACACAGATGTCAGTGTGTACACACACTTAGGCTGTGTTCTGCTATTCATGGAATTAGAATGGGTTCAAGACTGTATTAAAGGGACACCAGGTGTATATGCCACCAAAAACTTGCAACAGAGCACTGCAAAAAAGTTTATCTGTATTGTTAGTAACTTTAAACTGGAAATGAAATGTGCATGTCGAAACTTGATGAGAAAACTATTATCATTAGTTTGCCTGCTCCAAGCTCAGACCCTCAAGGAAAGTGATACAAGTGATAAATTCCTTGACTCTTTATTTTCTAACAAAGAAAGCTAGGCAAACAAAATTCTTTAAAACAAATAAACTAACAGATAAACCATGATTTTCTATTTTTATGATAACCATCTGAGTTAAAGGGGGTGGCAGCAGCCACAAGTTCTGAGCTCTGGACTAGAACATGAGCCATGACTCTGGGCCTGAGTGAACTGGAGAGGAGAGCATGGAAAGCGATCCTATCCCCTTACGACCTTTTTATTCTTGGCTGGAGAAGTGATTTTCTTGGGTCACTAACTGTATTTAACTAGCATCTTTGCCAAAACACAAACAGATCCTTACCACGAAGGCCCCAAAGCGTCTGGTGGGGGTTTTTTTCCCTTTAAACTAAAGACCAAAATAATAATGTGATTTTCATAGCAGATCCCGACTTAAAAAAGGAGGGTCTGCAAAGACAAGATCGTAATTCCACCCAAGCTTCAGCCGCGATAGCGGTGGAAAAACCCCGTTCGAGAGGCCGGAGCGCTGCCCGCGGTGCGATCCCGGCTCCGCAGAGCCCGAAGGGCTGCCCGGGGCACACGGCGCGTTTAACGCGGCCGGGGCGGAGGGACCACCTCGGGAACTGAAACAAAGCGACCCCGATCACGAGGCGCCGCGGGACCAGCGCTCACGGCGCTGCACAAAGAAAAGCTCAACTTTTGGCTGGGCGGGCCCCAGGGGAAGACTGGCGAGCGGAGCCTGCCCCGAGCCCCCCCGGCTGCCCGCGGCCCTCGCCGCCCGTGCCCTGGCCCGCAGCCGGCCCGGGTCCGCGCCCCCACCTTGGCTACCGAAGAGGCTCCACAGCTTGGCGAAGATCAGGCCCATGCCTGGCCCCCGCTGCCCGGCGAGCGCCCTGAGCACCCCAGGCTCAGCCAGGTGGCGGCGGTGGAGGCGGCGGTGGAGGCGGAGGGGGCGGTGGCGGTGCTGGTGGAGGTGGCGGTGGAGGTGGCGGTGGCGGTGCCGGCGGCGCCGGCGGCGGCAGCAGCTCCCCCGTGTCCCTCCCGGAGCAGCCCCGGGACAGCGGCGATGGGCGGGCAGGAGGGAGGAGCGGCCGCGCGGCCCCGCCCCGGCCAACGGCCGATCGGTGCCGCCCTCGCGCCGGCGCGGCGCGCGCGTCACGGCGGCGTCACCGGGGCGGGCGGGGCGGCTGCCCGGGCAGGGTCAGGGACGGCGCTGGCGACGGGCGCGGCGGGAGGAGGGGCTGCGCCCACCTGGGAGGGCTGTGCTGCGGAGCCCCGCGTTGCAGTGAAATCTTTCCCGTCCCCTGTCCTCCTGCCGTTGAGAAGGGTTGTGGGTTTCGGGGCTCGCAGTTCTCTCGTGTAGTAAGGCGTGTAAGAACAGCTGGACTCGCTGTCGGTGCTGCAGTGCGGGTTCCTGCACAGTGAGCCCTTGCGTGGGTACCCGAGTTTTCTCACTCGGCAGCACCGTGTGGAGGGTTAGGAGGGTCAGCACGAACCCTGCTCCGTCCAGAGGGAACCCGCAGGCACTTAGATGCAGGAAGAGTGGAAGTGTAAAACCTGTTCTTTTAATCCACTCATTTCAGCTTTATCAGAGGGAAAACATAAAAAAAAAATATAGCGCTCTGAGCCACGTCTTGCCCAATAAGCTCGGGTGCTCCCCGGGCTCTGGGCCCACCCTGTCGCTGCCCTCCCCGTTCCCTGCTGCAGTCGGGGCTTGGAGACCGCATCGCCCCCGCCGCGGCGTTCGCGGCTGCCCCGGCGACAGCGGCGGCGGCCGCGTAGGCGGCACTTCCTGCGGCCGCCCCGGAGGAGGCGGGACCGGCCCGGCCCGGCGGTAGGTCGGGGCTGGCGGCGTGTCGGGGGCTGCACCGCCGCGGGAGGGGCGAGCGCGGTCCGGCACCGACACCTGTGTGCTCCGCCCTTCCCGTGGTGTCCCGGTCTGCGCCGGGCTCGGTGTCCGCCGAGGCTGAGCGGGCGGTGGCGGGTCCCGCTCCGATTCGCCGCCTCCCGCGCACCCCCGGGCTGAGACGGCTCTGGGGGCGTCGGGGAGGCTCCTCCGCACCCACCCAGCGGTGCTTTCACTGATGAGCGGATGGGGAGATAAAGGAGGGGGCCCCAAATTCCGCTCCCCACGGCAATGAGCCAACTTTTTTCTCCTATGAGAAAGGGTGGGGAAGGGAGTTTTGGAAGAGTCGGCATCTCTGCTGCTGGCTGCGTTTG
This sequence comes from Hafferia zeledoni, assembly GCA_035583235.1. NCBI lineage: Eukaryota > Metazoa > Chordata > Aves > Passeriformes > Thamnophilidae > Hafferia > Hafferia zeledoni. The sequence continues at coordinate 18,978,111 of JAWWEV010000083.1, forward strand.
ACGGCTCGCGTGTGCGTACTCAGATCACAGCGCTGGTCCAGCGTCGCGTTCCCCACGGCACTTCCCCTCTGAGAGGCACAGGGAAAGCCGCGAGGAGGCGGTGAATGGGAAGGGGAGGCTTCCTCAAGGTTTTTCTTCTGAAGTCCGTCAAGGCTTTCCTTTGTACGGCAGAGCAGCTCTGGGGACAATACCTCTCGCAGGTGTGGAACCTGCCGCCTGCTGAACGCTTGCAGTCTGCCTCTTGTACCTGAAAGAGCTCGAGGCTCTCTCCTCACCCGCCTGGCTTCCTGCCGTGTCGGATTTTCCTCAGCCTTGACTGTAAATTGTTTAGTCTTTCTGTATTTGAAAGCAATTTCTTACATACCGTAATCACCTTTTTTCCTAAGCTATATTGCATCTTTTCTGAGATAATGACCATGGAAAGGGCATACGTACTCCTGAAGTGGAAGGCTTATATGGGTGTGCCCTGAACCTCCAGTTTGTGGTTTTACATTTCCAGGCAGCTTACAATGTTTTTAGTCTTTTGATGGCTCTTTTTAACTGGCTTTTCACTTATGAATTGTTCCCCTCCCCGGAATAAGCACATCTGGTATTTGTCATTCAAATGCATGTCTTGAGTCCACATACCTTGCAGTTCCTGTGACAGAGGAGCTGTTCTGCAGTCTCGTTTCATAGCAGATCTTATGAACCAGTTATACCTGGTAAAGTCCTAACTTTCCTGTTAGGTGTTCCGTGACTTCCTAAAGTGTTCATTAACAGTGCTTAAAAGCACAGGTGGGACATCATGCTTCTGTGTGAGTCTACCTGTCTGTACCGGGAGAAGTGAAATCCCCTTGGTAGTTTTAAACACTGCCCGATGCCAGTCCCCCCTTCCCAAAACCTTTCTGGGTAACTCCTCCCATATTATGTACTGGGTATGACATTCTCTTATGTAGAATATCCCTTTGGTCATTTTGGGTCGCCTGTCCCGGCTATGCCCCCTCCCGCTTTCTTTTGCATACCTCCTCACTCATAGAGCACGACACAGAAAAAAGTCCTTGACTTAAGATAAAAACAACTTGGCAAAACCCCAAAACGTCAGTGTGTTATCAACACCATTCTCATTTCAAATCCAAACTACAACACTGTAACAGATAATAAGATACTAACTCTAGCTGAAACCAGGACTGCAGGACGGGATTTAGAGGTGGTAATGCTTCCTTCCAGTTTCAAACGCTGATACAGTAGCCTTGGAAGGAATGGCTTGAAAGAATGTGACAGCAAGGAAACCAGTAACCTCATTGTAAGGTGATTGCAAGTACAAAACATAAAAATGAACGTATTCTGGAATGTAATTAGGAGTAGTGTTGAGTGCAGTAAAAGTGCATTATTAAAACAGAAGAATCAGAAACCAAGGGTTAGTTTTTGAGTACATATTACATTTATAGAGAATATGATAAGAACGACTAAGAAAATATTTTACTTATTTCAGGTTTTTACCAGCAGATTTTAAAAACTAAATGAAGATGTCCTTTTTCCCCAAAATCTCCTTCCACTGTGAAGTTGAAGAGTATCTCACCAAGGTGTTCAGAAATAATGAGGTATGTGACATGGACACTACAAATCATGAACAAATTCTTTGTGTAGCTTTAATACCTTACAATTAAGTATTTTCCTCACATTAGACACAGTTTTTTATATAAAATATTTTTATATTTAAAATATTAATATTAATGCCCATTGGCTCAAAGTAACATATAAATATTTAAAATAAATTTAACATGAATCAGAGAATTCAGTTTTGGATCCTGCTGAAGAGAGATCATAGATAATTAACCACTTATTAACTACATAATATTGACAAGAAATACTCCCTTATTCAAAGATTGAACCAAAAATACCATAGACAATCTATTCATTCCTAATGCTAAAGGATAAAAAGATTACATTTTTATATATGAGAATGGAAGTTACCAATTCATAGTCATGAATCTACCCTTCCATTTCCCTAGGACTGTTCTTTGTAAAGTATCACAGAGCTCTATCCCAGAGCAGTTACTTTTGATACTTGCTGCAGACTGTTTGCAATCTTTTTGCTAATACAACTCTCTTTCCAACGGGTACTTTTCAAGAAAATTATGAGGCTTCCAGTGGAACTGGGCTTCCAGACACAGACATTTCCTATTATTGCACACCACACAACCCTATTTCTCTGTACTAAGGATTTTTTATTCAATGGTGTTCTTTTGCACTGAGCAAGAAGTTGCTGTGTGAATCTCTTTGAAATAAAATCTCTTCTTTCAGCTTATCACCGCTTTAGGTCCACAGGAGGCAGAGAATAAATATCAATCTCTGTTAAGTCATCTATCTCATCCACCAAGTTTTACAACTGTAAGGGTTAATACCCACTTGGCCTCAGTGAAACATGTGAAAAAACTGCTGTTTGAGGAGATCCAGAAGGTTTGTGCAATTTCTTCATTACAGCAGAAATAATAGGATATTTCATCTTTTGCCTGATCTGAGAGCTTTTCATTACTAGAAACTTTACATTAATGTGTGTCCACTATTAACATTATGCAATCATATAGATTTCCTGTCAACATTAAATGTTAAATGAAAATTAATTGCCTAGCAGTATTCCTCATCTAATCCATCCAAGAAAGGCAATAATAGAGGGAAAAGGCAGCCAGCTCTTTTCAATATGGCACATCCAAACCTTAGATAAGATTGAAGTACTACTGTAGTAAATACTGTAAAGGTGTCATAAGTCTATAGAGAAGATGGTAGATAAAAACTAGTTTGGTGTGCTGTCTTCAGCATGTTTAGGAACATGCTTTATTTAAGAATAAAGGAGGATGTCTGTATATCTGATTGCAGAAACTGTTTAGGGAAGTGAGAAAATCTGTGTGTTTTAGAAACTAGAGCCGGTGATGCTCTGCAGCTCCTGTATTTTCTTTTTTTTTAACCTGTTTTTAATCTTTGTATAATTTTGTGGATTTTTTCTTACTTTACTTAAACATTTATTTATCTGATAATATGCAAGCCATTATGTTTAAGAAATTTATCATTTTGAAACTGTGTCCTCCATCTACTCTGTTTAAAAAGATCCAGTTCTTCTTAAGTAAATTATTAATGCTAGTGGGTGTACAGGGAGCTTTGGCATGACAGGAGCCAAGACGTTTCTGTGATGCACTGGCAGTTGACAGTGTTCTGCTGGCTGGAATGGTAATGAGCTATGCTAATTTTAGCTTGATTGTAGAAATCTGGAAGTGGGTATTGCAGTATGACATTCTGCTTCAAGGGAAAAGACTTTGCTGAAAACTGAGTTAAGACTGGCTTTTCACAAACTTTTTGTATTTTGAAGCGTGATTAGAAAAGGAAACCACATAACCATTTTGAACAAAAGTCTGGTCATGGATTGTTTTCTTTCTTCGGGGAAAATATTTATTAGATGTATACTCATTCATGCCTTTTCATGCTTTAGGGTTATAATTTAGAGGGCTCAGGAGAGAAGACTTTTTTTTTTTTTTTAAATCCAGGAACCTTTACAAAACAGCAAGCTGTCATTTTTTTCAACTGTCTGCATAACTCAGTTCTCAGTATCCAAAGTTAAGCTGACAAGAAAAAAGTATTGCCAACCTGTCATGTTAAGTAAGACAATACATAAAGTAGAGTTAGACAGTGGTTTTAAACTAATAACATAAAAAAAAATAATGTGGATTAGACCCAAGCTTCTGTGGTGGTGTTACTGTGTTCTAATAACAACTTGGCTCAACCTTCTTGCAGAAAAAGAAAAAGCCAGTAGCAGGGTTATGAGTGTCAAAATACTCTCCCACTCCCTGAAGTCAGTTCTCAGTCAATCTCTTTGTGACCTTGTTATTTCTCAGCTTATTAAATGTTTAGTGTTTTACACCAGTATTTTTAATAGTGTCCCATTTCACACTATTTCCCACCCACTTTTAACTGTTTTCACTCCCTTTGTTTTTTTGTGCTCTACAGCTATAAATTATGATTAGAAAAGTGGTTTTCAGTCTAATTAAGTATTTATTTAAATATTATGTTTATTAGTAGTGCTTAATAATTATGGGATATTTTTAACGAAACAGCAATTTAAAGGACTACGTGTTCCTGTTCTTGAGCACCCGAAACTCCAGGACATCTTATTAATTCCTGTCATCGGACCCAGGTTTGAAATTTTCAGTCTTTAGGCTTAAAATGTTGTAAGACATTTCATTTTCTGGTTAAACAGTTATGATCACTATAACTGAAGCACAACTTCATTTATATTATGACCTAGTGGACAGTCCATATGCTAACAAGTTTGGAGTTTTAGTAATTAAAAGATGTACAAAAATATAGAATGCATTCTCTCCTTATTTATGAGACTGATGTTTTACAGGGAAAATGTAAGATGAGTGCATACTCCCTGGAAAGCCAGGTAGGTGACAGACAGAAGAACTAAACTTTTATGGGGAATGTAGAACTCTTAGCTAAACACAGGCAGGGGTTTCTTCCACTGGAAGAAATCAAGTGAAATCAAGAAGTACTCATACATTTTTAAACACAAAAAATAACTTCACAATCATCTGGCCTAGAGAGGGATAGAGGCTTATTTCTCCATCCCAGTATAATTTTTTTGTATTCCTGTGTTAGGTTCACAATAGTGGCAGAATGTGCCAGAATCTGCATTGTTTGGAGGACTGTTTTTCTTCTTGGCTCTTTCCTGTGATTTCTCTGGGACTAAAATAAATCTTTTGCATATAATACATGATATTGTACTACTTTTTCTATTATATTCTGACAAAAATCAGTATTTATGAACTAGAGTTTACTTGGGGATATTTGGCTTTTTTCAGTATACTTTTTATTATTTTTACACTGAACAACATTTTGTATTTCTAGGCGAGACTTAAAGAAACATGCATCTGAAGTAGTTGTTGGAGCCCAGTGTGGGTATGCGGTACTTCGAGGAGCACACGTTTATGTCCCTGGAATCGTATCTACCTCTAAATGTAAGAATTCTCTTCTCAGTTAAGTTGTAAAGACAACAGAAAAAATGCCACCCTTTGATGACAATTTCCAGTTGTAAATAGTAACATGAATTATTTTGTATTCACAGCTGAAATTAGTCTTACAGTTGTAATTCATGCCAATTACATTTTTAAGGTTTTGATGTTTTTTTTCTGAGATTTTCACTACTGTTCATTATACTTGTAATAAATTAAATGTAATTATTTCTCACCTAGCCTATTTTAAATTCCTTTTTCCTTATGTAATTCCTACCTGAAGTATTAGTTCTCAAGGATTTCACTTTCTTGCTGTTATTTCAAAACATTTTTAAAGAGCATTTTCAAAGTAAAACATAACTTTTTAAGAGGTTTTTTTACAACTTAATACCGTAACTTTTAATATGGATGTTCATTTGAATAAATGTACAGAAGTTAGCTGCTTTCCATGTCTTGTAGAAGGAAAAAATAAACAGGATGCCGCATCTGGATGGTGCCTGGATGTATCTTGATTATTTAATAGATACTATTTCCAGATATGTTATTTCTTCATTCAATGACAAAGCCACTTGCCTTCCTCCTCCTGTCAGATTTTAAGTTACAGATCTAAAAAACCCTAATTTTCTTTTTTTTCTAATGCATTTAAAGTTCAGTTGATACCATTTGTGTATAAGAGATCTAGTAAAAACCTTTTTTCATTGATGAGAAAAATCTTCAATTTTAATGTCAGATTCTTAAGAAATGGAAATTGTTTCAATGCCTATGAGACAAGATAAAAAATCTACATATACAAGCTTTGTGTTCAGCAGCCTATTTATTTTCTATTTAAAGGTCAAATTAACTTTATGTAAAACCTGTATAATTTTGGGTGATTTACGCTATTATTCTATTGTGATGAGAGGTACTAATCATCATGGTTCTTATTATTAAACAAAATGAGTCAGGAGAGCATTTGTCTAGTCACTTTAATTCCCTTTCAGAAATAATCTTCAAGAAGTTTTGAGTATGTGCTGAAGTCCAATTCACTGAACAGAAATGTTTTTCAGTCTGGGACTCAATAATGAAATAAGTATATTGTCCTAGCAGTTGTTGAAACTGCTTATTTAGACAACCTCATAAATATTCAAATTCTTCTTTGAGTCAGCTAGTGATTTATCATAATTGCTTCATGTAATTATGCATGCACCATCAATTCAAAGAAAAGAAAAAAATACTATAGAACTTCAGGAACACTTCAGGGGAATTGCAGATAAGAAAATAAAATTAACGGGCATGCTACCCACTTGATGCCAAATATAATAAGGCTGTATTAAGCACAGATGGTCTAACTAGGGAAAATAAAATAGTACAGCAAGAACACATTTAATCACTGAACTTCCAAGCCAAATGAGGGTAAACTAATGATCAGGGGATTTTGAGTTTATTTTAACTAATCAAACCCTAAGCTTTATGTTTATGGAGTGCCAGTATAAGCTACAAAAAGCTTAAGAACTATATTCCATACTAATGCATTTTGAAAGGATCATTGTCAGCAGAGGGTGAAATAAAATGATTTATGTTTGACTACTGCAAAAAATCATTGGCAGATATGCTTGATGGGAGAGTTAAATTGCCGCAGGTTTTTCTTCAGCGCAGTTTAAGCAAACAGTAATGGTGAGCTACCACATAATGTTTTATGTCACATCATGTAAAAAGAAGCTATGTAAAGAAAAAATTTTCAGTGGCTACTCAACAAATATTACCCTTTAAGAATTTCAGGGCATTTGTGCATAATCAGAAGGCCACTTGAAAATGGAAGAAAGGATTTCCGAGTACAATTCAAAGAATTCTTGGGAAGCTGAACTGTCCTTAGTCTTACTTGTTATACCTTTGGTTCCTCCAGCCTGTCACTCACATCAGAAATGTAGTTTTGGAAAATTGTTTATTGCTATCAGAAGAGGGCTTTATTTTTAAGTATATTTGTCAACCACTCAGTGCATAGAGCTTGCTCAGTATTCTACAACATCACCTAAAACATCCCTCTTTTCCATCTATTTTTTTTCTAACTCAGCAAGCTTTTTAAAGTCTGCAGGATTACACTTCTAGAGTTTGGTGTATATTTACATACTTTACTGATCTGGTGGGTTTTAATTGGGGATATAAAACTGTCTAAGAGGATTATTGAGAACAGCGGTTGCTCCAGAGGGAAGACAACCAGACATGAACAAAAATATATAATCACTTGAGACAAAGCAATAGTTAGAGAAAAGCAGCTGTAGCTATGATCTACCTAGCTATTGGGAGGTCATTAGACAAATTTAACATTACTGTCTGTGTTCAGTAAGAGTGAACCAGTGTTTCTTGATGTACTTGTGTGCTTGGAGGACACGCAGGGGACTGAATCCTGACAGGTGTGCTGAAAACTTATGGGTGGCCCTGCCATCATGAAACAAATAAAGTGCAGATTTGTGTAGTCTCTTAGAAAACACAGCATTCTGTGGTACTCTCACAGCTTGGTGTCTCAGTAGCTCTAGTCATTTGGTAGCCACCATTTACCACGTAGCACTTTCAAGCTTTGTATCAATTGATCTTCATCTTTGATTACATTAAGGAAGTTTAAAGTTTGGTATGATCCAGGAGTTGAAGTAAGTAGTCTACTAAAAATCATAAATTATTTGGTTGGTAATGTTCTGTAAAGTGTCATGTTGATCTCAAACTTTCTGTTCTTTGTTCTGTTCTTCTGCAGTTGTGAAAGCTGGGGATCTGGTCTCAGTGTATTCAGATATTGAAGGGAAATGTAAAAGAGGAGCCAAAGAATTTGAAGGAGTCAAAGTTTTCCTTGGAAATGGTATTTCTGAACTGAGTCGCAGCGAAATCTTCAGTTCAAGTGGCCCATTGAAGTAAGTCCATAGTAACTGCAATCTGCACCTAGAAATTTGCAAAGGGAAGAAAGAAGAAGATGGGAAAAGATGTTCTAGACCCTATGTGAAAGCATAAGATGGCCTTGACTGAGACCTGTGTTGGGGTTTCCAGTATTTCTGGGGAGGCATTTAGTTTCATAGTGGTATCCAGACACCAGTTTAGGAGGAAATAAGTGGGGGCCTTTTCATAATTTATGTATAGCATATGACTTCAATAATATAGAACAAACAGAACTAGGAAATGTTCTCACTGTGGCAAAATTGCGTTTTGGTAAGTTGTTCTGTGCCACTTTCCTGTTTGGATGGAACAGAAGTGCAGCCTTGCCAGTTTCTCCATCTTTTAAAAATACCTATAGAGGCCTTTGTTTTGGTGGGACAGAGGACAGAAGACAAGGTCAGATATCTTAAAAAAATTAATAGCATTTGCCATGGTAGTTATCTGTTTTAAGATTACTTGCTTTTCTGTTTTGTTGTTGAAGCATATAGTTTATTCCTCTCTTGTCATCTAAAACACATATAAAAACTAATGTAGAAGAGCATGGCCATAAAATGGACTGAGGCTTTACATCCTAAGAACAAACTACAAAAGATCTAGAGAAAAAGATTACGTTTTCAGAGGATTTCTGATTTGTGAGAGCTTAAATATAGTAGAAGTAGTGGTAGGATATGCCTTTAGAGTTGATGACATGGAATAGCAGTATGTAACACTAAATTTGGTGTCTGCAGGTTTGCTTCTTTTTGTTGGACTATCCAGTACATATGCAAAATACAATCTTTTGTTTTCAGGCTCAGTATTGCTTTTTCTTGTTTTTGTTTTTATTGTTGTCAATTTCCAGATACATTCGTTTTAACAATTAAATTTGTGTCAGGTTTTCATCCATATTTAAAACCTTCAGGTTACTTCTAAGTTCAAGCCTTTGTTTTGCAGGCAAATCAGTGTTCTTGCAAGGCTTTTCAGATAGGATTGCTGTAGTTATTTGGTGGAAATATCAGACAGTTTGGAAAATGGAGGAAAATCTAAGTAGGAAATCACGTGCCAATGCATTGGTGCATACATGGCTAGCAAAAGCAGTTATGGATTGAAGCTAGCATATTTAGAGCTGGTTTTATAATTTTTTACAGTATCAAGGCTTGGATTAGATGTTGTTTTGTCCTGTGTACAAAAACATACATTTGCTTTATGCAATTTTACAGATGATTCCAATTTATAATATAGTGCATCTTTTTTTGTCATAGTTGGCTCAACTTAATGATGTCATTTTAAAGAATATCAGATTACAAAATTGTAAAAGTATTTTTATTTGTTCATTTATAAATTCTTTTATTTTTGTAAGATTGTTGTTTCAAGCTCCTCTTTGTAAGCATAACAATTTCAATTGCATACTGTTAACATTTTTAAAACTGAGTAGTTGAATTTTTTTTCATGTTTTTCAGAGGACTGGGCATAAGAATGATAGAGCCAGTCTACCTTAGTCCTTCATTTGACAATGTGCTCCCTAGTCATTTGTTTTTACAGGTATGTTAGTTACAAAAATAAAAGTCTGTACTATTTACAGAATGATGAATATTCTCTTAGCACACATTAATGCTTTATGCATTCATTATTCATAGTAGCACCTAATTCAGTCTTTGAATTTAAGGAAAACAAAGCAGTCAGAATGAAGTCAGTATCTACATGTAGGTGGTTTAATCATACTGTGTCTGAGATATGATAAGGGACGTCAGAGTGACTTAAGAGATACTCGAAACATAGAAAGTCTTTTTGCACAGATACTCTGCACAGAACAATTAATTTTTGGAATCTGCCTTTGAACTCAGGAATATGAACCTCTTCCAGTGTACATCAATCTGTGGATAATCAGGAAAATCTCCAAATACAAGGTTGACTTTAAGCTATTATTTAAGTACTAAAGACATCTTTAAAAGGTTTTTATACCTTTGTGTTGAACTAAGAAGAGAGTATTTACATGTTGTCTAAGATGCAGTATTGCACAAAATTATTGCATATTACTTCTCTTCAAAGCACCTATTCTGTTTCTACAATTAATAGTGCAGTTCAGCTTCTTGCTACTTTATTCAGCAAGCTTAAACTTCTGCCTATGGAATTTAACTGTTTGTTAGTGTATTCCATAATTATGTTAATATAGTAAATATTCCAATAAACAGGAGTATTAATATAAAATATTTTTAATAGACAGAGCTGCTCTGTGTCTGAGACAGAATCAGCTTATTTTATTTTTACTTTTAGCACTGTAGTCTATGTATTGTAAATTCTTGAACTTCAGTCATAGATACTCATTTATAGCTTTAAATAAAAAACTAGCCATTTGAAACTTCTGACTTATGCTGTCCCTTTTATATTATGCAAAGAGTTCGTTTTCTGTTAAGCAACTAAGAGCAATATCATAGTATCTTTACTGCTGATGAAGTATTTTTTTCAGTGAGTTTGTCATTCCTTAATAAAGGAATTGATGCAGAGTAACCCATATTTGTTTTTATGATAGAATTTGCCTTCTGTAGTTGTGAGCCATGTTTTAAACCCTCAACCAGGAGAGAAAATTTTGGATATGTGTGCTGCACCTGGAGGAAAAACAACCCATCTTGCAGCGTTAATGCATGACCAGGTAAGAGAAGTCACTGGGAATTTTCTCTTTAAGGAAGAGTCTGACCATTGTTCATTTGTACAGTTCCCTTCCCTTAGCTGTCAGAATCCACAGATACTTACAACAGCAAACAATATTTTCAAATTCTGCTTACCAATATATTTTGCTACACATTAGAGTTACTGAAATGGGCATAGGCAGCCTTTATCAAATAGTCACCATCACATTTAAAATCTTATTTGCTACAAATTGACTTGTTGAAATACGTTTAATTTCACTTTTTAAATGTTATTGATTTATTTTTAATCAAACAATTTTTAACATTGAAGGCAACATTATGCAGGAATATGCTGTATTCATGAAACTGAGATAAAATAAAAATATGTAGAGAAAATAGAAAATACCACATAATCAAATAAGAATGTAGGAATAAAAATTTGCATATAGTAAATTGCTATATGCATATTGAAATACAAAAATGCAGGCTACTCTTTTCTAGCAGAGAGGGAAAAAACGTGTAATGTTGCCTTGAAAAATTTTGTAAGGTGTTATTATTTTTGTTGGAATAGGGTTATTAGAATATATCGGATCATTTAGAAGTCTTGTAGTTACATTAGGCGGCACTTCAACAGTTGCCTGCGCATTAATGGAAAGGTACGGTCTGTAAGGGCATGAATGTATTTAGAAAAGGCATGTATTCAGTTCTGTGATGGTTTGCCCATTGAAGTGTTTTCTTCCCTCAGTATGGAATGTATGCAAAAGGCATTAAATATGCATTAGACATTTATTACAAACATTTATAAAGCTATCAGTAAAGAGTTTTCAGTGTGATACATAAAGGAAGTCTGTAAATCACGTTTCTGTCATAGATTGATTTACATCTATAGTTTTTCCATCTGTGTATGTACATTTTGTATAACTTTTTTTCCTTAGTCACTTTACGTATTTTCATTGCGCTTACTTGCAGCTGAAGTGGTAAAGAGTAAGAATACAGATGCTGGATATTTATCTGAATTGATTTTTTTTTTTGAGTATATAATTTTAATTTAATACATGGAAATATAAAAATATAGAAAAAAGCGCTGCTTTTTGTTTTCAAGTTACATTCACAGATTTTCTATACTAATGCAGGTATCATGGAAACTATGGGCAAACAAGCAGGAGTGTGGATTTAAGAATAAAATGATTCTGTAGGGAAAATTATGTTTTATTCATTACACTGCTCATGGCTGGGGGGCAGTGGGGGAAGGAAATCAGAAAATGCACATCCATTTAATCCCTATGCTTTTAGTAAAAACTTTGGGTTTTTTTCAGGGTGAAGTAATAGCCATGGACAGGATAGCTAACAAGGTCAAAAAAATCAAGCAGAATGCTGAATTGCTACAGTTGAATTGCATTAAGGCCTTTTGCTATGATGGAACAAAGGCCCTGTCAGTTGAGAAGAGAGAGGACGATCAAGGTAAAATAAACAATTTGGATGGTAGTAGCTTTTAGAAGAAAATGGTAATGTTTTGCACTAATAGTATTAAACCCGCTACAGGTGTGCAAGTCCTTGAAAGCTTGGCAGATACCTAAGTTGCTTAGCACTGTAAAGGCACTTTTATTTTCTACTCTTTTGCAATTATCAGCTTCTCTATGAAGCAAATACAAAAGTGAAATTATCTGCCCTTACCACAACCTAATATGATCAAAGGAAATCCATTCCTTTCCCAGATAATATCAAAGAAAGAAGCCTTAAAGTGTCTTTCATGATCACATTTAACCCTGTACTCTGAATTGTCTGACCTAGTCTGAGAAAAAAAGTATTTTTGTACACTTGCTTGACTGTTCTGCCTCATAATCCTCATCAGTAAAATGGAGTTATTAATACTTAACTCCCAGGAGTGCTGCAAGGTTTAGTTCATTGATGTTTGTTCAGCTGTTTAGGGCAAAGTTATATAGGAGCACAGTGTATTATTTTAAGTTCATTTCATTTGCTTTCCTGAAGTGCTGCAGTTATACTGGTTCTGTTCCCATGATGGAATGATTTAAACGGTATCTGCTGTCTTGATTATTTTTAGTTTGTTGTGCAAAGTGTGCTGTTCTTTCTCACTCTATTTTATCTCACTCACTGGTTACCAAGTAGGAATCAGATTACATAATTCACCTTCTTTGTCCCTATGCCTTGCAGTTATTCTTTCTTTGGAGGAACAAGGATACTTTTTTAATAGTCTTTTTATGAACATTGAATATTGTAGGTGGTATGTAGCAATTACACAGATGAACAAGAGCAAGATGTACTACTCAGAGATCATGAAGGCTTTTCTGTACATCTCTGCAAGCAAGACATGACGTATTTTGAACATTTTAGTAATAGATCAGAGGTAGATAAATCAGATAAGACTCATTTTGTAGTGCAGGAACAAGCTAGTTAGCAGTAGCATAATACAAGTATGGTAGCAGGAGTACCTGGAGATGCTGAGCTGGACAGTCTCTTTAGAACTGAGGAGGTAGAAACTTTGGGCTGTTGAGCCAGTGGGGTTCAGATTAAAGCATAGGCTCTGCATACAGAAGATACATATTCGCTTATCATCCAGGTAGTAGTCAGAAATAATTCTTGTTTTCAAAACCAGCATGTCACACATTAGAACTTGTAATACTTCATGTTATTATGAAGTGCTTTTTTTCTACAGATGTGTGCATCACAAGAAATAGTTATTATATAGACAGTCCGATTATTATTATTTAAGGCAGTCTTAACAACTGACTACAGGTTTCTCTAAGTAAAGGTTTGTTTCAGTTATAAGCTGACTGTGGTTCATTACAGCCTATATGTACAACTCTGTACCCAGCATCTTTGACCAGTCATATTTCAACTTTTTTGTTTGATTACTGTTAGATTTTACTTTCAAATTAAATTACTAAATTACGTTTAAAAAATATTACTGCCTAAAGGGATAATTTTTGAGCTCACAGAACCTAAATTGTTTCATTTTTGGGGAGATGAAAACTACCACCAGCAATGCTGAGACTTGTCCCGAGCTGAGACTACTTCTGCAGACACTGTCTATAGCACATACATGTCTTATGTCAAGGAAGCAGTAACAGCTTGTCCTTATCTATGGTGAAGTCTCAAGGAAAGAAACAGCCAAATTTTACATTACTCTCTGCTTTTCACAGAAGGACCTCCATTTTTACCAGAATCATTTGATCGAATTCTTCTTGATGCTCCATGTAGTGGGATGGGACAGAGACCAAACATGGCTTATTCCTCAACTTTAAAGGAAGTGACTTCTTATCAGCCACTACAGCACAAGCTTTTTACTGTGGTATGTATTAAACATTGAGTAGATAAGCTAAATTGAACACAAAAACTTGTATGCCTTATTTCCCCTACCTGTTTAGCTAAGAAGTATTAGGGTCCAGTTAACCTCAGCTCCACCATATCTATTACTAGGTGAAGTCAATTCATTGCATCATGGGAAAGGTATATATGCAATCCATAGCAAATAAACCCTCTGTTTGTGGGTTTTTTAATCCCTCAGTTTCATCACTTCATTACTTAGTTTATAATAATTGCAAGGGTGTAAGTCACAGAGAGGGTGACTTAGGAGCGTGCTAAGGAGTGTGCTTGGGCTGATGCTGAAAGGTAAGATTTAATGCAACCTGTCTAAATCTGAATGATACATATTCAGAGTGAACGACAGCTTGAAAAGCAGTATAGGTACAGCTTCCATGCCAAATATGTGGAAACAGTTGACATATAATATAACTGATAAAAGTATTGTGTATCCATGGTTGGCAGCAGGTGGTGAAAACAGACCTAATCTGTCTGGGATATGCAGAGCTGTAAAAATAACAAATCTTACAAGGTGAATCATCTCCATGGCATTAATAAACTGCATGAGCTATAATGCCTATTTGGAAAGAAGAATCTTTCTAATCCATGGGATCCTTTACTGTATTCCCTGAGAAGAATTAGTATCCTAAATGCCTATCTTAGAAAGATTTGAGTTTAATTAAGTGCTACATTTTATTATTATAGCTTAATGGATTCTTGGTTAATTTTGCTTAATATGGAAGTTTTTACATTTAAAAATAAACTGAACTATTTTTTATTTCTCCCTGCAGGCAGTGAAGTTGCTAAAGCCAGGAGGTGTTTTAGTATATAGTACATGTACAATTACACTTTCTGAAAATGAAGAGCAAGTTGCTTGGGCCCTGAAAAGGTTTCCATGCCTCCAGCTTCATCCACAGGTAATAGTATTTTCAGGGTGCTTCATACAATGTAGTGAGCTTGTTTTGGAACTGTAAAGTTATATGCTATATTTACTATCAATAAATCCCTTTTTCATTGCTTACAAATTTAACTGCTGTGAATAGAACTAACACAAGGATTTCTGAGGCTTTTTAAAAATCTGTTTTTGTGCTTAATTTAGCTTCAGTTAGGGATCATTAAGTAGTTTTCCACTATGTATTGTTATTTTGATTTGCGTAATAGTCTTTTAAAACGCAAGGACAAAAGGTAGTTCAGACAGATTAGTATTTCTCTTGCAGTTGTTCTTTAATGTATATATTTTATTCTCTTCTTTTGCACATTCACAGGAGAGGTGACAATTTTTTTTATTTATGCCACTGAAGTTATGAAGACATGCATAAAGGATGGGACATAAACGAAAATAAACTTGTGTTTTGAGGAAGGAGGGTTTTATATGTATGAGTGCTATTTTTGCTTTATTTAAAGGAATGATGGAACAAACTAATTTCAGGCTAGAATTTTTTTCTACACCACATACAGTTCATACAGTTCAAAAATATCTGTTACCTTTATTAGTACTTCGAGGGAGTCTGTCATCAGACCATATGCATCCCTCTTCCTCTCTGATGACGTGATGAGCTGGGTGGGGTGGGTAGTTCCTTATCATCATGGCTTTGAGGGCAATTCTAACTCTGATACCTGTTTAGCTTACTTACACATTCTGTGATGCCTTGTACCTTTCTTAAGAAGTTTAGATGAATCTTTTAACTGAAGTTTAAAAACATATATACAATAGGTATACAATGAGAAATTATATGAAGGCTGGTAAATATTTAACAGAACTGATGCTCCTCTTCAAGGATTTTTTTTTGTTCTGTTCCTCTGTCTGCTTTCTCATCATCCATTTAGTAGGAATTTTTCAGTTTCAGCCATTTCAACTAAGATTATACATTTTACGTAACAGCATAAAAAATTCTCCTTGACAGAACGACAAAGCAAAACACAACGCCTATTCACTCAAATGCAGGATTTGTTCTGGTTTAATAGACTTCTTCTCACTAGTAATATCAGTCTTAAATACTGCACTGCTTTTCACACACAAATGCCATATCTGTAAGACTTAATCTTTTGTGAATCGTGTATTTTAAATGAGATGACACTGAATTGTTTACCCATAGATAGTTTAGAATACCTTGTAACCAGTTACTCAGTAGTATAAATCACAGTGATCTTTTCCAATGAACAGGAAACTGGAGTCTAAGGTCTACTTACCTCATGTTCCTTTATGTATTTATTTTCCATGTTCTTGGGTCTCTTATTGGACACCTTTTTACACCCAATCCACTGTTTTCCACTTTCTCATTTTGGCAACAGATCCTGGAATCACGTGGGGTAAGGCGAGTAAGGAAAGAACAGGAGATGGAGCCATAGGCATTGTTCTCATAGGTGTAAGTTACCGCATGGCAGCTGATCCTTTGTGCAGACTTACTTCCTCTTAGAGGTTTACACAGGAGATACTGCAGATCAGCTTAAATGCAATAACTTAACTGGAAGGAAAAATTAAATGGTATAGGAAAACACTGGTCTGTCTTTGAACCTGTGCAATACTGTTTTCCCAAGACTTCTACCTTTCCATTCTTCTATTACATTACTTCAAGTCGCTACCCTTGTCTCCCTTTGTTATTTTTCTCTCGATTTGCAATAGACACCTCTTTTCATCTTTTACCTGAAAAGCACTGAAATCCTGCTGAGGGAAAGGAAAAGAAGAATCAGGCTGCAACCTCTTGGCTGCCCAGCTTTACAGCACACCGTAAAGCAACTAACTCACATCACATGCTGACTGGGTTAGATCATGTGTTAGCAAAGCGTGATGGCTGAAATAACGTAGACTGACAAAGGAGATCTACTTTTAATATTACAGTGCCAGCTTTTGCACATTATGTTCTATTCCTTACTGAATGCATTGAAAGAAAATCCAGCTAAGAATTAGATTTCTTCCAGGTGTGTATTAAATAAAAAGCAGTCAATGCTAATCAGAAGAAATGCTGAGAAAAGGACTGTGATTTTAAGCCCTTCTCCTCTCCAGGATTTGGATGCCAAATGTCATCTCCTGAATTCAGATATCTAAGCATTGCTTTTTTTTTTTTCTCTATGTCATAGACATATAACTGCAACAGTAGTCCCATTTACCTGTTAGTCTTATTACATGACATAGAAAATCTGAAGTTCAGATTTTTTCTGCTGTATCATCTGCCAAAGTGATGCTTCCTGAGACAGTAGAGTATTGTGGAATTGGGCTTTCAGTCTCTCCTGCTGAATTTTTTAATGTGAAGAATGCAAGTATTTCTACTACCATTACTGAGTTTATTAGTAATGAGCTGAGGCATGACTATTTTGACTGAAGTAACTCATAGCTATTAATCACTAAACAGAAGTGCTGCATCATTTAGAAATGGCAGCCTAAAACTGTTAGACCAGCTGTCTGGTGATAACAGCTTTCTTGTGATGTTTCAGTCCTTTGAGTAACTAATTGACTTAGATCTGTGCACCCATCATCAAGTGCTCTAAACTACAGGATAAAGTGGATGAGGGACACCACCACTTCCTCAAAGTAGTTTGAATGAATCTTGTATACGTTTGTGTAATATTGGCCAGATAAAGGCAAGAAAAGGCCACATTACTTCCGAATCCCCCGAGTGTCAATGATACAAACCTAGCTTGTCCACCTCACCAATTAGGTAGTTCTTCATATACTCAGAATACATTTAGGGCATTTAAGAACTTTACAAATGCAAAAATTTGCTTTTCTTTCTTACTTGAACAGGAACCTCACATTGGAGGAGAAGGCATGAAGGGAGCTGGACTGTCAGTTGATCAGCTGAAGCTGCTGCAGAGGTTTGATCCATCTGCTGTGACGTTGCAAGGAATGGATATTAATTCTTTGCAAGATTCCAGAGAAGATGACCTGATTTCATTGGCAAATAAGGACTGTATAGGATTTTTCATTGCAAAATTTATTAAATCAAATAGTAAATAAGGATTTGGGAATGCAACCTGAAAAATACTTCCGCTAGTCCAAGAACAGTTCAGACATGAAGTGTGTTTCTTCCTGCTGCAATGTTACCAAGCCAACCAACTGATGGCAGGGTTGCCATGGCAGCACTGAAATCTGCCAGCTGTTCTGATGGGAGAGCCACAGGTTGCAGCAAGAAAGTCATGGCTGGGGGAAGGGTAGTATCATTTTTAAGTCTCCCTTTGCTTTTGTATTTACAGCAGGTCAGTGCCTGAATGACAAGTATGTTAGTCATACTGCTGCTGCTTATCTGGTGCAGCAAGTGTAGGCAGGGGATGTAATCTACTTTATGAAATGCAACATAAATAAAATATATGGGAACTATTATAATGAATTTTTGAAAACAAATTTTCTGTGGAGGTTTACTGATAGTTAATATTTCATTGACTAGTGCTTCACAAAACACTGCAAGATGTTACAAAGAACTGTTTTATAAATTGATACTTAGAACCTCATTTCTCTTTTATTTTAATACAAGCAAGATTCTCTGTACACATAGTATATACACAAAATACGATTAGGCTTTGTAGCATGTCTTATAGCAGCATGAATATATTAAACCATCTCACTCTGGGAATGTAAATAAATATTGTTTTAACATCAAACTTCCCATGCATAAATTGTATTGGTTCTGAAATAACAGCCTATTGGACTGGCTGACAAGTGACAATTTTAAAATCAAACATTTGCAACAGAAGGGGCTACAGTTGTGATTAAATATATCAATCAAAAGACAGAAAACAATGCATAATACCATCTGAAATGTTTCAAATCACCTTTCAAACAACTAAGAATAACTCTTTATTGGTTAGAAAGCATCACCAGCTAAAATCATATGAAAACTGAAACTGGGGAAGCATGCTAATGAGAACTGCTTTAATATATTGCTCAAAGTTTTAATAGTCTAAATTTCTTAAAGATATTAGATGTATTTGAAAATTCTGCTTCAGTTCCAGTTTAAACAGTATTTTCTTTTCTCAGTCCTGCTGGAATTG
This sequence comes from Hafferia zeledoni, assembly GCA_035583235.1. Taxonomy (NCBI): domain Eukaryota; kingdom Metazoa; phylum Chordata; class Aves; order Passeriformes; family Thamnophilidae; genus Hafferia; species Hafferia zeledoni. The sequence continues at coordinate 18,996,904 of JAWWEV010000083.1, forward strand.
ACATTAGCACTAAAATTAGAAGGAAAGGTAAGTACAGTTCAGAAATGTAAACTGATATCTGTGTGTTTGGCTTTTTCCTCTCTCTCATCAATTTCCAGTTTTAAAAAGCATTATCTGAAAAATGTCTGTCTTTTTACACATAAAGACTTGGTTGGATTAAAAAGAGTGACAGTTCTTTTATAATTTGTCTTTCTACTGTCAAAAGTACTTTTGTATTTGCTGGCAGTCAAAACAATCTATACAATTGTTTCTCAGTAGTCTGGTTGTTTACTTGTATTTTCTATAAATGTTTTGAAACCAGGTTTTCTACTGTTCTTAAATAAAAAAGAAATGTCTCTTCTTCCTTTCTGCCAAGGTTGACTAGTACATTCTCTGTAAGTCCTATCCTAGAAGGACAGGAGGATGGAATTCTTGGCTACTACTCCACTTATGTGGGTCACTCCCTGCCATTAAATACATGTCTAAAGAAGATTTAAAGTAATTTTGTTTCATCAGTAGTAGCTAGGATATCCTATTTAGAATCATGTAAGCTCATACTATAAATGATAGTCTTTTTGATCTTAATATGGCTAAAATAATTACCTGGTAACAAAAGAAATTAGTCTTCTATTGTAAGTACATGTTGAAATCTTTAACTCAGTGCTAGTAAAAAAGCATTTTGTTTTTTGCAGAATATATAAATTCCGTAAATATTAATCAGCACACATAGACTGGATACTGGTTTGTGTATTCATATAATGTAAGGACCTTTACCTCCAGCTTCAGTAGCAGGATTTGTGTGATGCAGAATTTGAAAGAATTAAGATTGCTGAATTTTTAATGGAGGATTTGTTGAGACTTTCCCAGAGTTCTTTAGTTTTAGATGATAAACAGGCTTTTCAAGGTGACCTTGCTTGATTTTATATGATAAGCTTTCTGGGGGTGAGGAGTGGAAAGAAAAAGTAACTAACTTGTATTTGATTCCAGTGTAATTGCAGACCAGACTTCACCTGAAAAAAAATTACTGATAGACGAACTTTAAGTACCAGGTTTGTTTCTGCAAAAGCCAACTGCTAGACTTAAAAGAGCACGCAGCATATTGAAGGGTAAGCCTCAGCTCTTTCCCCTAGGCCCATCTCTCTGTTGTAACTGGGAGTGGGGAGCCGTGGGGGAGAGACTTCTTCAGGCATTTCAGAACAGAAACTCAATTAAGATGCTGCAAATCATCCCTTGAAGAGCCAGCATCCTTTCTCTGACTACAGGTGTGGCTAAGTTAGCTGACTAAAGTCGGATGGATGCCCTTCTTTTCTTTTTCTCTTCTTTTGCAATCTTACTGTGACTTTAACTAGAAGTGTAGGAATGCTTTCTCATTGATACAATTCTGATGGATAGTGTATGTATGTTTTAAATACATAATAGGATTACTTTCCTGATAAAAATCTTTACACGCTGAATCATTATACTTCAGTGGTTGGTGCTGAAGCACAACTGAAAATATATATATATACACATATATATATGCTTTTACATATATATACTATATAAGATATTTATATATTAAATTTAAAAAGTTACTGTTATTGTCATTGTAATGAAAGAGTAACCCTACAAAATAGATTAGGCGTGCAATCAGATCCTGTCTGTAAGAAAGTCTGAAAAGTAGTTTTCTCTATTTGCAGAAATAGTGATTGGTAATAGTGCCAAATCTAAATTTTATCTTGGTCAATATAAAGATACTAAAATAGGCAGCCTTATATATTATGAAATTACTATACAGCTTTTTCCTGTTTCAGTGTCATGAAATACACCATTTTTTAGATCACAGGATTTGATATGTTAAGGAAAAGGGAGTATTTTAGTAAGAAATAGGCTGGTGATGGTGATCAAGAAATTACTTTGGAGTGGGTAGCTTAAAATATAAAGAACCTTCTTTTTACATTTGATTGTTCATGGCTAAAAAGTTTATGAGCAAATCCAATTTTGTACTGGCTGAATTCATTGCAGAGAGGTAAGCATGATAGATAAAAGTGGCAAGAATAAAGTAAAAAATGAGAACATGCATGAGTTAGAAGAACCAGCTTAATCTCTATTATATCTGATACAGATCTTTTTTGGGGCTGCGTAGGAACACATTTCTAGGGTGGAAAGTTATAAAAAGAAACTGTCTATAAAACTACTGTAGGCTCATATGTAACAGTTTGTTACATAAAAGTGGGGAAATAAATTACAAACAAATTTCTAAACAATAAATTTGATTGAATAACATTTGATTAAAAATATTCACAGTAAAAATGGCATCCATGTATTTTACAGAGGATAGAAGAAGTAAGATTTTGGTGAAAGATCTCCAATAAAGTAAATATAAGTAAATGTACACCAGAAATGTTGTATTATACTCTGAAAAATAATTTCTCTGTTTTTCCTTTAGACTGTGTCAAGTTTTTTGCAATGTGCTTGATTTTCATGGATGGAGAAGAATTTAAGTCAAAAACATTTGGGAAATAGCTTTCAGCCTGATGTGTTAAAGCAATCAGAGGTCAAATGCAACCATAAACCAAAATAAGTCTTGGAAGAGGCTTTAGTAACTAACAAACAGGAGGTGGTTTACATTGACATTTTACTTTGAACAGACATTGATTAAAAGCAGTCAGACCACTCCCTTCATTCCAGCTGAGGGAATCATAATGGACCCTATTAAAACCTTTGCAGGTGTTATAGAACATGAGCATTTATAAAGCAACAGGGCTTAAGAATGATAATTATTAATAAATTAAGACAGAAAGTATTAAGGGGCAGGGTATTAGACCTGGGCAGGAACTGCATGTATAGGATGAGTAAACAGGTACGCAGGGAGAAGTAAGAATGGGTCTCTACCTTTATTCAGGGTTTGGTGAAGAATTTTATTTCCTTCATTTATAATAAGGGTATACGTTAAGAGTTTACAGATTTCTGTGAAGAGAGATGCTCCACTGAAACTCTTTGTGGCTTTAAAACTGATATTCATTAAATAGGTCCAAAGCCTTATGAGAAACTATGTATTTAATTTTATACATTGAGAAGCAAAAATTACAAAACTTCAAATTCTGAACTCCTGATACCAGACACTGAATATGAATTCATGAGCATTCTAGGATAATTCTTTAAATTCTAGACAGTAATTTATGGATTGATTTAATAAAAATAGTTTCTTTCAGGTCTTAATTCCTACTGATGCTGCCTTTGTGCACAAACCTGTTTGCTTATTCTTCCCCACTGTCCTGTCTCTTAACTGGTCTGGAGACAGTTACTGTCACCTCCTTCCGGTCCCTCCTTGAGAATTCTTTCTTCCATGTGTATGTGACACTAAACTCAGGCTACACTGATGTATATTGATTTGACAAAACACACAAAAATAAGGTTAACATCTAATGTATATACATGCAAATTTGGAAATGCATCCCTTTCCTTCCATATACTGAAATTCTTTAGAAAAATACAGAGTACAGCTGCCAAGATTTAAGTATCACTTAACTATTTTATTTTTCTCCCCTTTCCTTCTGTTTCACTGATTTTATTATCTTTTTAGCTCATTTGAATGGAAATTTTACAAGGTGTTTCATACCAGACATACATAAGAAGACTGGAGCTCACTGGGACCTCTATTATTTCTCAGATTCAAAACCTCTGAAACCAGATACAGAGATACAAACTCATTAGCATCCTAATGCAGACAATAATATGAAACTTTCTATTGGCAAAACTGTGCAAAGACATTTCATCACAATAACCTTTGATATGTCCTCCAGTTGGAGTATATTTAAAGCTTCTTATTAACGTCACTCTGTTAAAGTGCTTTTCAAAGTAGTGCTCAGCAGGCAGGTGGTATTGTGCAATACGTGTAGTACAAGCTCACATTACAAATGAATTGTCACTCTTAAAACAGTAACTGAAGGAAAGTATCTTAGCAAGGCTAATAAAAACCTATTCAGTGAGTCTGCCTAAGAAATACAAGTTTTTGTTAGTATGTTGTCTATACATAATCAGCAGCACTATACAAAACATGATTCTATAACTAGTTGGATTGAGACTTGTCTTTTTTTGTGATGTTTATACTCCACAAATCAATATATAGCCCCTACTTAAATACTAGGGTTTGGACTATACTCTTTATTTTCCTCATTATTTGTCTATACACGGCTACCTACTCCATAGTTTTCATATACTACTCAGTGCTTTGAAATTCTGTCAAATATTCCTTAAAAAATACTTTAAGAAAGGTGAAAAATAAATACTCTCTGGAACAAAAGTAAAAAACAAACAAACAGACAAACAAACCCAACACAAAAAAACCCCAAACAAACCAAAATCCCATCAAAAAAAGAACAAAATATTCAAGGTATTGAAGTGGAATCACTTCTTAGAGGACATAGCTGTCATGAGTTGTAGGGAGCAATAGCATTTACTGCAGCTGGTAAATTAGCTAAAGCCAGGCTATATAGAGCAGGACAATATAACTTCTCTTCCCACTTACATATGATCTGATATGATTCAGACAACAAAGACTTTCAACGTAATTTTTGACAGATACCCTGAAAATCCTCTTGTATCAAAGCCACTGTTTATATACTTATATATCCATTTAGTAATACAACAGATCTACTTACCTATTCTTCCTTTGTCTACGAAGTCATTTAGTGATGTTTAGAAAAATGATGGGAATTTTATTTCTAGAAAAATAACCTTTTTTCTTGTGTGTCCCACAGTTCATGCTTTGTGCCAAAACCTACCCTTGAATAACCACAAGAATCAGCAGCACTGGGAGGAATGGCCAGATACCTGACAGCAGAATTTCTCACTCAGGTTGTTTTAAAAAATGCTTATAAAGCATCAGGGAGAGGGAGAGGAAAGACACAGTATGTTTAAGGGAGTTAAACTGAATTATTTGGATGCTGAGATAGGAGATTGGAGAAAACATGCACCTGCCATATATCTTATCCATTTCACTAAAATGATATTCAAAATCAGGCAATGCTGATATTCCCAGAATTTAAATAATAAATAAAAATAACTTCCAGCTAAATTAATTAATAGCGCACTACAGTCTTTATATAACGTGCTATTTACAGGGAAATACAAAAAGTATTTAATTCATACAAGTACTACAAAGACTATATGTGATGCAGAACAGTTTTTACACTAGGCAAGGGTATGGAACCTGGAGTCAAAAATAATAGTGAATTTCACCCCACTTACCAGTGCAACAGGTGTTCAATGCAAAACAGACTGTGTTCACTCCCTTTGATTTCAATGCATTTTCTCTAGAAAGTTCCTAACAATGTATTTTGTCATGGTCAATTTTCTATGCTCTCACCAGCAGCTCCACAGCTTCAGTGAAGGAAAAGCAGTGAGCTGGCTGCAGAGTGGGGATGCAGAGGAATTGGCAAATGTAGAAAAAGTGGAGAAGCTACAAAAATTTATTTTCCAACAAAATAACTCTCCACAAGCTGTGTAAACTTTTCTGCTAAAACAAATACTCTAAAACACAAAGATTTTACATTTCCAGTAAAACTCACAGTAACATTTGCCTGGTTTTACTCTCCTGAGTCTCAACAAAGAGCCAGCAGATTCATGCTTTCCCAATTACCTGGGTCAGTAAACTCCCTCATATTCCCTGACTGCAATTTTGATTTTTAAATTAATAGACAGAATGGAGAAAGGTACTTTCTGGGTTGTTGAGTTAGCTTTGTTTTCTTCAGTAGATTCTCACACTTGGCTGCCTAACGTTCACATGCACACATACACCCATCCACCACCCACCCACTCACATACACACCTCCGACATGTGTGCTCTATTATACTGACAATAGAACAAAAGTAAAGCTGTGCCCATTGCAATGTTGTGACCTGGAAAGAGAATTTATAGTGTTAAGTCATTATCTTTACCATAACTTTGAAATGCAAAATTGGATTTGCAAGGACAGCATAAGGTAAAAGAGTTACACCCTTTATCTCAAGCATTCATCCATATTTACAATAAGTATAAGCTTTCTGCTACAGAAGAAGAAGTATTTAGATTGAACACTGTTACAGATTTCCTAAGTGAGGCTAGTTCCAGTTGCCAGTAATTCAAAAGCAAATCTGCTGACTTGGCATTAGGACTCTAAAACAGTGTGATCAAACTTATATAGTAAGAAGGTGTCTGCAGAAATAACATTTATAAACTGTATATACAGTACACAGTACCAGTACATAGAAAATAGATTTTGACTCCATGATCCCCTGTGTGTAAGGCAAGACTGAATTCTGTCTTCATACGGAGACCACCAGAGGTACAAGCAACAGAGTGGTGCTTAAAACAATATGCAAATCAAGTGCATACAAATTAAAAATCAGAGCAGACAAAAGTTTTAGATTCTTTTATGTGCTGATCCTGGCTTGCTGAATACACGGGAAGTTATTAAACATCAAATGTACCTTTTTTTTTAAAAAACACTAACAACACCTTGATGGCAACAGATATTGTTCAAGTGGCAGCTACCAAAAACAGCTTGAAAAATGTCATAGTACAACATCAGGAACTCTTCAGTTGTACTACACTAATGCATATAGCACTAACCAAAAAAATAAGTATATGAATATTCTATTTCATGCTATTGCTATGCAAGCAACAGCAATACAAATCAGCATACAGAAGGATACCATATGTTCTGCAATGAAGAACCCAAAGATATTTTCAAGGGGCATTGTTACAAGACTTCAAAGAAACACAAGACTGCCAGAGGCAAAAGTTACTGACGGATGTAAACATCCCTGTTCCATTCTCCTGCATCGTTACGTTTTTTCGATATCACTTCCCCATCCTTGTCACAATATTGGTCCCTTGATTTATGACGACTACGCTGTTTGTTGCATTCATTGTGGTCCTGCTCGCGGTCCCTCTCCTTTGAGCGATGCCTTGATTCTCTGTGTCTGTGATCACTGCTCCCATGGGACTCGTCTCTGTGATTATGATCCCTGTGAGAATCATAGTGGTCACCGTGCTCATGTGAGTAGTCCTCCTTTGGCTCTACATAAGCTGAATCTCTGCTGTCTTGTGTTTCTGAGTCAAAAGTTTCTTGCCTATGAAGGCCTCTAACACCACTGCGATGGTTGTGGTGTTGGCTTGACGAGGAACGATGCTGGGATTTCTTGATGGGTTCAACCCGTGCTTCCTCTTCAATTTGTGAACCACTGCGTTCAGGGACCAAATGGTCATTCCTCTGGTCTCCTTGAGATCCCTGCTATCAGAACCAGCAGTAAGTTCAGATGCATGAGGTACAGAATGAAAAATTTTCTCCAATATCAAATTCAACTAGAAAGTATCATGAAATCAATGACATTCGAGTACACAACAATCCACTTTGATTCTAAACTAGAAAAAACCCCATTAGAATTCAACTTTTACCGAAAATTCAGTATTATAATACAAACAATTTCTTTCACTCTCATCAGAACGGAGGGTAGCACTCGGATTATTCTGTGACACGTTCTTGTCTCTTGTGATGTTTCTGATTATTCCAGTTACCAATAAATGCCACCCTCCAAACAAAAAGAAGGCATGCAGAAACAAGACAAACTGCAGAGAAATTAGAGAGGACATATCATGCCAGGAAAGGGCAGATATCAGTTGAGAGTTTACAGATGTCTGCTTGGAAACAGCTGCTATGGGAAAGTGATTTTAGAGGGCTGAGCAGGTCTATTCCAGCGAAGAACCAAAGTACAAAACCTTGGCTCCTTTATAGAAACTTTTTTTTTTTTTTAGGAAAAAAAATGCCATTGAATCTGGTATGAATAAAGTTTGTATTATGATACTAATAGTATCACTGACCTTTTTTTTTTCTCAGCAATAATTTCATTTCGTTATGGTAATGAAAAGTTAAACTTTGGCCTTATAATTTTATGAACTCAAGAATATAGACCATTGCCAAGAAAAGTATGAGGAGAGTGATATTATCATATACAGAATTTCCTAACACACCACCACTATTAAAAGACTGAAATAAAAATTACCAGGTAATAAACCTACTCTTCACCCGCATAATGCTTTGAAATCACTGCAAAATGAACAAGTGGCATTATTTAATTCATTTGGGGGTTTCATTACATTAACCTGCTTTTATTGTCAAACCAAAGCCAAAGACTTTTCATGCTTAATTGCAACAATTTTAAGAAATAGTTTATGGTAAAATTGAATTATCCTTCTCACATGACATGAAGAACGCCAAGACAAAAATCATCTCTGCTGGCACAGAATTAAAGTAGGTTTTAACAGAGTTATATAGGCACTTGTTTGTGAGACTATTCTGAATTTACCAAAGTCAGGCTTAAGTTCGCCCTTCTATGTTCAGAGTTGTCTAAAAATAAAGATTGCCTCCCAGGCAGTATCTTTTTTCTGTCCTTTTATTTAGTGGAAAAGAGCTAGGAAATTTTGTCCTTCAGCCACAGATCCTGGCGGGTGGGTTTTCTAGCAACCCAAAAAGTAAAATGGCAGGAAATTGGACAAGAAAAAAAAAAATCTGTATTTTATCAGAAACTTATAAAAAACAACATATTTCAAATCAGCAATTTGATAAAATTTACAAATTGTAAATTTCTAAGACAACATTTTGTTTTGTAAACTTCCCAGAGACTGTGGCTTGCTCCATGTGTTCCTAATTTGAAACAAAGGGTATAGATGAGAACAAGTTATCAGGAACAGCAGTCAAATTTGGTGTTCGTCCTTGTTTTTATGATTCTCAAGATGATTCTGATTTGCCAGAAAGGAATGTAGTAATTATAAATATTAATAGATGTGTTCAAGGTGAAATTAAATGACTCAACAGAAGTGAACTGTAAATGAAATCAAGCAAAAAGTGTAAACACAATTTCTATCAGTCCATCACCATGACTGTTTTTAAGGCACGTAAACTTGGTATACATATGAAAACTTTTAATTCTCATATGGTCAAATGCCACATATGTATGTACCTGTAAATAATCCTGACTAATAAAATCCATCATTGCTGTGTTTTGAGAAGAAATGCAAAATGTGAACATGCTTTGAGCACAGTGCTACTTTTACAAGCTCAGATGCATCTTCTCTGCTATGATGAGTACGTGTGAAGGGGCACAATGACTAAATTTAGAAGCAGTACCTGCAAATTCAGAATGGTGTTAGCACTGTTGGGCTTTATGGGCAGATTCATTTTGCCCATAAATATTACTTGGATGCTGAACAGGTAATGTTTGAATCTGGATTAGAGTATGACTTTGTGGTTCATAACCTAATTTGGGCTCTGATTTGGATTAGATTCTTCAGTGTAGGAATTTCATGGCCCAATCTTATAAGGCTTTTTGTCTAAATTAGCGAAAGTTTGAGATAAGCCTATTTCATTATTTAGGCTATAACTTCAAAGAAGTAGCAGTTTAGAAAGAAGTTAAGAAATGTTGAAAGAGGAGAGAGAAGTCTGTGTTCACAAAGTGAATTTGCCTTGCTCCCTATTTTCATTCAGTGGTCCCTGTTCACCTGCACCATATGTGTGTGAAGTTGCTCCAGTCTTTTTGGAATTACCCAACAATTTCCATATAAGTTTGCTCCAAATCTCTCCATCAGATGGACACGTGGTGTACGGTCTTTGCTGATTCAATTTCAAAAAGTCCCAGGAGGACTCACACCTTAAAGCACCTCATGCCATGCAATGCACACCGTCAGCATCACGCTATACAAATGCCACTCTGGCAGCTGGCAACACAAATCCCTCTTTACACCCTGAAAAATCACAAACCCCAAGTATGGTTCATGGCAAAGGGGCACTGAAATGGACCCGGGGGAGGATGACTCCAATGCTTTGCAATGCAGATGTGCCTCCTCCAGGCCAACCAGCTGGTGGCTTGACTTTTCCCTGCAGAGCACCCCACAGAAACGGCACAGGCACAGACTTTAAATTCCCTAAAGAGAGGGTCTTAACACTGTTGAGAGAATTGGTTATGCCATCATGATTAGAAAATAAACCCACTCTGTGCCAAGGCAGTGACAGGCTCAGGTTTGAGATGTCAGTTGAAGATCTATCATAGGAAAATGAAACCAAAAGAATGTAAAAGTTCTGTGTTGCATAAGTGATCCCCCTTAATTCACGCTTCTGTATTAGTAGAACTACAAACTGTGAAACTGCAAATACACTCTCGATTTTAGTCCTTAAAATAAAAAACTGTTAGTTTGTAAGGAAATAGCACAACATTCAAAAAAGTGTTATTAAAACTCTTGTAATAGTTCCTCCAGAGAATGTGGTTAATAAAATGAGTAAGTGAACTATATATCCACACCCAAAAGGCATAAAAAAACTCAAGCAAAGTAATTAAAAAGTCTACAGAGAAAAAGAAAAATTATCTAGCAAGTCTGCACACAACAAAACTGAATTTCATACTCAAAAATTCTTCCAGCTCACATTTTTTTCAGGGTCTTTCAGCTCTGAGGACAGAAAAAAGGCAGAAATGAGCTGTAGCTTACCGTCTCTTTTCCTCCAACTGCTTTTGAAAGCAAGAGAAGAAAGTTCCCTGCACGGTGGCTAAAGAAATTTTTCTTGCTAAAGGGGTCCAGATACATTTTTTTTTTCTTTGATTTTCTAAATGGAGGCATTTTTGTTAGCCAAAATTATGAATTGTAACTTGCATATGTATGTAACTTATGGACATATATGGAACTCAGGTAGAAATGTAGATGTGCTAAGCTATTATTTGATCTCAGACAGATATATTTTAACTCCTGCTGTGATCTCAGCCTCAAGGTGACACTATTTATAATGAAGTATCATCTTTAAAGACTCCTTTCATGCCATTCAACAAATATCCATAGGATAGCGTCTCCTTATGCTGAGCACCTTAATAGAATTGCACAAACCAAAAGCTGAAGGAGAATAGAGGGGACATAATATGCCCATATCAACAGGTACATCAGTGCAGAAGTGGGAATAATGCCTGTTTTCCCCAGCTCACTGGACAGTGTCCTCGCTGTTCAGAACATTCTGCCTCTCAAGGTCTTTTTCTGAACAACATGCAGTGCAGTGGGACTCAAGTTTTATGTAAGAGTTTGGCTTGAAGGAAGTATGTACTTTTCACAGCAGTGGCCAATGAATAAAAGAACAAAGGAAACACTGGAAGGGCCACTTTGACCTTGAGACTTTACTAATATAGTCAGTTATTCTCAACCCCTAAAACTCTATAGCCTATGGGAAGATTGGAACAGATTTCTCTCCAAAATTTGTGGATCTGCTCTGTACATAACCCAATTTGTCAGGCAGGGCCTCTGGGGCTGGGATTTCCCTGTTAGCAATAGTCTGCCCATCAGTCAGAGAGTTACTGGAGGCTGTAATGTGCATAGTATTAGCCCAATTTTATTTCTCTGATTGGATTACTAAGGCCAGCTATAAAAATGCTTGTGGCTGGTACACATATAACTGGCACAGTGGTGTCCTGGCACAATAAAACCTGAAGTATTCCACTTCACATCAACATATGTTTTCAGTCAGGCCAACTAAGTCCTTGGAATCAAAACCAGCCCCCTAGTCAGTACACAAACACATGCTATTATGAATGCAGTAGCAGTAACAGTAACGTGCCTGTGTTTGCCTTTTATACTGAAGATGGCTGAATGTCTATCAAAACCAGCAAAACACATTCAGCATATTCTAGTATCAGCTATCACTGTGCTTTGGAAGAGGAAGAAGTAGACAAAAGAAAAAGAAGCGATAGCATAAAAATTGTACCTGTAAATTAATATTTGGACCTGGGCTAATAGGAAGAGTGGCTGTTGCAAGTGTGCGAGTGAGAAGCTGGTTAGGAGGATTGCTGCTTGGTGGATGTGTAGCCTTCCAGTAGGCTTCCAGATAGTCAGCAAGGTGCTCACAAGCATCTTCAAGCTGGTTCTCATCAAGAATTACATCAAACATCTCCTGATAAAAGAAAGGTTTTAGTGAGAATAATCACCATCCAAAGGGAGATCAGCTAGACACCTTGACCACACATTCCAATCATCAAAAATGAACCACATTTTTAGTTACTTGTATTAAGCTATTTCACCTTCTTTCTTTGTTTGTTTGTTGGGTTTTTTTCAGGGGGAGCGGGTGTTTTTTTATGTTGTTCTTTGGATTTTGTTTTTTCTAAAAGCAATTGACACAAATCATAACTAGCACTAATGTTGCTAAAGCAAGTTCTCATGACTTCCACTCAGTAATTCACAGTCAATGAAGACACAAAGTAGCAGAACAAATCTTAAAATTCAAATATAAAGAAAGAGGGGTTAAATGTTGAAGTGTTTAGCTACCGGAAAAAAATGGAATGGCAAGAAAAGGATTCACTCCCCATTATCTAAAATAACTAAGACAAACTAAGACCATTATCTAACAGTAAGAAATACAAGCAATACAGATAATTCAGTTTCCAAATGTCATACAAATATTAGGTAAGAGATTGGTCACACGGTCTAATTTTAGGCTTCTAAAGTTAGGAGGTGAGTTTCCTCCATCTTCTCCCTGGTCAGGGAGCCAGAAGGCAGCTTTGAGGTCCTATGCAGGTCTCTAGCATTCTTCATTGGCTTTTTGGGGATCTGAGGAGATTAGTCTTTCAACTGAGATGCTTGAACTTAAATGATGAAGACATTTCCTTCACTCAGCTTCGTAACTATGGCAAATGATATCTGCAGCTGAACTGAACCTTCATCTTCTGGTCTCTTACCCATACTCTTGACAGCTGAACATGCAGGTAGCAATGCATGCCACAGTTGGGGGCTCATCACCTCTGCTTTATAGGTGGAAACAGAGAATTTACTTCAATGCACATCAACAGAAGAACTGCAGAGCTCTCACGTACCCCTCAGCTCTTTGACAAACTGGGACCAAGAACATCAACAGCAGTGGGCTATGGTGACATACACCCCAGGGGAACTACTCAAACCACTAAACTACCACAGATAAAACACAGTCACTAGCAGGATTTATTTTTAGACCAAAAACTTCCTAAACATTTTTAAATAAAACAAATGTTCAGTTTATTGAAGCACTGACTGTATCAGCACACATCCTAATAACTGCTTGTGACTAGGACTTTTTTTCCCCTGCACCCTTGCGATGAGCCCCGAGACCTCAGGGGGCATTCTGCAAAAGAGCAATAGTGCAGTGTGGCCAGAAGAGGGCAAACATTTCCGAAGATTATGTAATTAACCTCGTGCTTGAAAAGAAAGGCACCTTTCAAAGACAAGACATAAATTAACAGTAACTCACTGGAGGACACTGTGCCAGTTTATCAGCTGCCACCATCTGAACATTAAGGTGTTTGGCCTGAGATTTCCCTCGAGATTTTATCAACCTCTGTAAAACCTGTGAAAATGAAGACATTAATAAAACTGACCAGGTTCAGGCTTAATGTACCACTTAAAGTGTTTATATTTGAAACTGCTCACTTGGGCAGAGCAAATTCTTCATTTGCTGACTTCAGAAACATTTCCCATGCTCTTTAATCCAGAATGAGCTAATTTTCATTTACTTCCTGACATCTTCTTTTTGTTACAGGCACTAAAAATTTTCTTTCTTACTTTCTCTCTGCTGATTTTCATTTTTTCTAAGTTGAATTTTTTCAATTGATCTCCTAAGTTCTCTTCCCACAAATTCATTCTTGTTTCAAATGCCTCTTCACAAGATCTGTGCATGAGTTTTTCAAGGAATTAAAGAGTATACTGTTGGGAGATGTTACAGTTTAGCAATCAGTCTGATAATTATTCAGTGTAAATTTTTCTTTCATTTCTGTATTATTTTGATTTAACAAGCCATTAGCATTAGTTACATGATTGATACGAAAAAGTGCAATCCCAATTAAAAAACCGATTGGAGTTACAGAATATTTTTCAAAATAGGTTTTAGTAACACCAGAGCTGAGATACTTTTTTAATGAATAATACTTCATCATCCAAAGGGAAGCAATAACAATAGATAGCCTCTGAACTTGAATGAGGACATGTGATTATCTGCACTTAAGACTGAAAGAGCATGAAGGTGACTAAAATATTTACCTTAGGAGAAGAAATCTTTACGTATACTATAATGGGAGCCAGAGAGGTTTTGCTTAGTTGAGCTGGGTGGTTAATGGTATCAGCATCAAGCACTACCAACTGCAGTGTCCTTGCCAATTCAAAAATCCGTTCAATTTCACTTTGCACTTCAGCTGCAGAGAAGTAGAAAATTAGAGTTATGAAAATACTATGAGGTGATCAGTTATTTAAAATGTAAAAATGTTGTAGACTGGTGTGTTGCTCCTCCTCTGGTTGCAGGAGTTGTTATCCATGGACATCCCTGGCACGCTACAGTAATGAATGCACCATTAGTGAGAGCATTCCATCCCTGATTTGTTGCCTTTGAAGGCAGCACTGCCTGCCTCTCTCACCTCACCAATTCCTGCCATTCCAGGCTAGAAAGATACTGTTAACACCTTCTTAAAAGACCCCAGACCATGCATGTAATGAAAAAAGAGATATTAATGCCTGCAGCATCAAATGGTAATCTTACTATGTCACAAATTTCCTACATGTAATTAATTTCAGCTCAGATGTTAATCTTACACAGCAACCAGTTTACTCAAACTGGAGTCCCTGAGACAGGCACTAGAAGTATTGAGGTGTCTATGTAGCAGAAACTCAGGCTTTTCCATTTATTTCAATTTATCAAAGCTCTGGAAAACAGCTTCTTTCATATACTGGTCTTAGTATGATACCATGCAAAAAAGTTCATTATTATGTGTAAAACACTTTTTTTTTTTAGGAAAAATAACTCAATAATCCAAATAACACTATGGCATCCTCCTCATAACCCTAGAAGTTTTGGAAAGGTGATTTTCCCAGAGAAAAATCATCTTTCTTCTGGTAGCCATGTTTCCAGTTCCTCAGCACCCTGCCTGATTGGCAGTACTTTCCAGGGCAAACCTTTCCAAGACAGATGGGCTGCATCCGCTTTTACAAGTGCTGTAGAAACTGTCTTCATTCCCCAATGAAACAAAACTAAATCTTATAATAGCAAAATCAGCCTTGACATGGAATCACATTTTCCTGTTCAAATCTTGCTCTAGGCTGAGAAATTACAGAAGCTGGGTGATTCGGCAGACAAGTTAGTAATTCATACAGGTTTCCCTTTAGAGGTTGTGCACACTCCATGAACCAAAACCACATTAGATATCTAGCCCATTCAAAATAAATATTAGAAGACAACAGAAACTTAAATGTCAAGAAGAGGGACCAAAAACTTAATAGAGAGTTTCTTGAAATGACACTATCAGCCTTTTCTATTATACTGGCAAAAGCTTTACTTTTGCTTGGAAACACAACCTATCTGATCTGGCTAGAGAGAATTTCTATATCAAACGGTCTCTGTAAAGAGATGTGAACAGATTGATTTTTGCTATCTTAGAATAGCAACTGAATAAATCAGATTGCATAATAAGGTTGCAAAATTTCCAAGACAGAGCAAGGCAATCCAACTAATTTAGCTCAAAGTGTTTTTATTCCAGATCAATAGGTGATTGCAATGGTCATTTTATAAATGAAGTAATGTCTAAATGGTCATCAGAAAATCTATATATAGTATCTTTATTGGAGGAGGTTGACTTTGTTTTGGATCTCTTAGAGACCAGTTCCAACTGTTTGTAGTTTAGACTGAGTACATGCCAATTAGTCTTTCACAGCAGCAAACATTGTGAGATGGACACAGGGTGGTATGGAAAGCATTGATGCATGCTTTCCTGCTGGTCAATGAAAGCACTGTGGCCCAGCTGCTGTCTAAATTAGAACCACATTTTTTAAGACAGAGCTGATGGTTCTTGGCACATTCATGATTATATTTTCTGCAACTTCGTTGCGTAGAGATACTGCTGAAATCACTGAATACCATTGTCTCAGAGTTTTAGCAGAAGATAGTCAATAATCTATCCCTAATTTAAATCCAAATGACAACTAGAATAAACATATCAGAGATAATTTGTCATGCTGTTCTGATGATGAGTTTGAATTGCTTTCCTGCAATTTCAAACCAGTCTCAACACTTCTGTCAGTGTAACAGTATCAGTTAATGTACCATTTTAAGACCATGCCAGACTGCTAAAAAACCCTTGTTCAAGACAATTTATAACCAGCAAAATCTGTCTCTATGCCATTGTATCCTAATTTTGTCTGGGGAAGGAGTATTTGCTACACTGCTGGAAGCACTTTTCTGCCAGTATAGAACACATCTCTGTGGACTACATTTCATGCTATACTTTATGAAACAACCCTTTGCCAGGGCAGACTATGCTTCAGGGTATGTTCTATTGTGAAACATACCTGGGGCAATAACTGCAGGTAACTATGGTTCTATGAACCAATAGTTTCCACTTGAGTCTGAAGATGGAGAGATATCGTTTTCATCAATTAAAAAGTATTTCAGTACTTATTTTTCTTAACTTGAGTATAGGAGAGAAGGTCAAGGAACTACACTGCATGATTGGTAAATTAATGTATGTGACTCTACTTCTCCAGTCAAGAATGGATGGGAAAAATGCCAGAGACGGTTGAAGACATCCCTATTTCCTGTTCCTTAGAGTACTTCTTGAGCTTCTAGAAAAGCATTCATTTTGCTTGAAATCTTTGAATTCTAACTTTACCCATAAGATTGTGCCAATTACTTACATAATAGTAGCTTCTCTTTTTAGATGACAAAGGCTTTATCCACTGCTATAGCTTTGGTTTTCATCTTTCTATAGCAACATCTCTCAAAAAACAAATTCTACCCATAGACGCCTTCACAACAAGACAACACAAATCTTCTCTCAGACTTTTGCCCAAAGTAAGCAAAGAACTTGATATGTCATCTGGGGATAGTAACAAATGCCAGTGATAGTTAAAATAGGGATCTGAGAACAGTGACAGTGGGGTATCTTCAAAGTAGCACAGTAATAGCTTTTCAATATTCCCACCTCCATGAATACCATCTATTTATAATAATGTCCCTTCTTATGTACTGGAGAGGCATAACTGGAGTGAGCTTATAACATTAAACTCCAATAAATTGTTTTGACAATCATAATGAGCACCATAAAAATAATTAGATCTACTGTGACAATCATCAAGAAGTGCTGGCAGCCCAGCTACAACACTCAAACCCAGAAATCAGCTATTAAATTTTAAAGTGATTCTTACAATCTGTTTCAAAGGGACATATTTCAAACCTGGGCTGAAAGCATCCATAGCAGCCAGGAGTAACTGGAACACTCAGCTTGACAGAGTAGTTTGTTTTAGGAAGCATTTTGTTTTAAGGAGACCCTGATGAGATGGCAGCGATGAGATGCAAAATGGGCATGCTTCTGGCCTGCAAAGGCCAAATTAGAACCACAAAGTACTACTTTAATACAGCAAAGAGATTACCATCTTCACACTGAGCAGTGAAGACCACATATTGTCAACTGAGCACAGTGTGTATTTTATATCCTATTTAATTTGACCTTGTCTACTATCCATAGCATCTATGACTGTTTTGTTCATAGAAACAGATACCTCATTACTTGGACTGCCACTGCCACAGAGACAAAGCAATCTAGTTTCTTAAACAGGGCTCAGGGCTCCTGATATTGCAGACATACGGCATGAAAAGAGCATACATGCCATATAAAATGATTAGCATCACCTTGCACAAAAAGCTTTCAAATAATTTTATAAATTAAGGAGAACAATCCTCAGTAGCCATGATTTTTCTTATACCAAGTCTTTTACATAAACACAGTTACTTAAAAATAATTAATTACTAAATTCCATGAATATAATTACAGTAATGAGAAGTTTAAGGCAACTTCATGAATTCCACAACAAAGGTGAAAGAAACAAATGTGGGTTTTATCCCCAGTGCCTGTGGAATGTCTTGCACCAAAACACTACTGAGAAATGAAAAAAGGTCATATCTAAAATCCAAGAAAATGAAAAAATAAAAAAAAAAGAAGCAATAACTTTCGAGCTGTGCCCACACAACTCTCAACTAAGAAGAAAATCATGAGCTTGACTGACAAAATTAAAATTTCAAATTTTAATTTGTGAGCATGTGTGTGTATACACATGTTTATATTGAGTGAGAAATGCCCAGAGTGTCTGCATTGGGTATTGCTGTAACCAGAATGCAGGTACATGGCCACAGCAGGCTACCCTGGAAGCATTAGGTATCTGTGCTCACTGTACACAAAGTGAGGAGGCCAAGATGCTACGAGGGTGATCCAGCAAGCTCCATGGTGTTTCAGCAGGCCAGAGCAAGCTAACAACAAACCCCAGACATACATAAGTGTTTGCCCCTTCCTTGTCATCTTCCTCTTTCCTCCCCTCAAGCACCAATGCTGCTCTGGGCAGGCAGGGAGCTAACAGAGGGGTCATGCTGGGTAGGGGACAATGGGCTTCATTCTTTCCCCAGCCAGGGAGGTTCCGTCCCATGATCTCCAGGCAGGACTATGTGGCACACCTCACACTGTGAGGCTCTTCCAGTGCTGGGGAGCAGAAGGCCTTGTGCCTCCACTGCAGTGTACCCAGCTAAGAATGAAAAAGTGTTGGAGAACATAAGCAAGTAAGAGGGAATAAATGCTTTAGCTTAGTCACCAGGTCAAAAGATACCTGGATTACAGGTGTTTTATTCAAATTTCTAAAATAACTGTAGTTTTTTCAATATAGTTACATTTCCCTGGTCTCCACCAAACACCTTAGCCACTAGCTTGTTACGTAAAAAGAGGAGGGTGGGAGTGGGAGGATGACAATATTTTCCAGGAAAAGTGGCTGCATGTGTTACTCATGCCTAACAGATGGGGCTCCTGCAAGGGATAAGGCAGAAAGGAGAGAAGAATGTGCTCTGCTTGGTGCTTCTGTCTGGGCTCTGCTGAAGGGGAGATGTGGGGTGATGTGCTGCAGGAAAACAGGGTTTTCCTCTTCCTGCCTCCTGAGGCTCAGTTGAGGCAGAATTCAGATGGCTTTTAATGCACACACATGTCCATGTGGTATTGACAGATACAATGTCACGTTTGGAAACCTCCACATAACCAAGATCTATTTATAATAGACTAACACGAAATGCAATACTGTAATTATGTGAAAATATAAAACAGATAGTGTAATTTAAAAATACTAAATAGCACATAAAAATATTTACTTCCTCCCCTATTTCTCTGGGCTAGCACAATAGCATTCATGGAATGATGCTTCTTATGCCAAGTTTAAACTGGAAGTAAATTTTAATGGCTTATGAATGGAAAAGATTGACATCAGCAGATTGCAGCAGCAACATGAGTGGATGGGGACTGCACAGGGCAGAGCTGCTTCGTGATGCCTGTGCCAGGCAGAACTGGAGCAGCTCCAAAAGGTGCTGTGCAGTAGCACACTGCTGCTCCCATCATTAAGCTCCCCTACACTACGTTAAGGAGTAATTGGGATAGTAAAACTGGGTAAAGAAGCAGTCTAAGATTTATTTTGCTGAGAGGACCGAGCAAGTGTCTCTGCATAGCTCAGAATGGATATCATCACGACAGGATGGCACTAACTTGCGTATTTCTGTACCGTGCCTCATTACTCAGTGCAGTGCTAAAGAATTTTACAGCCCTGGTCCATTCATAGGCACCGAGTAAGTGTTCCCTAGGTCTGTTGGGTTTTTTTGAAACAAACATAAATAAAAATGTTCAGCCTTTCTCACAGACAGAATATGGAACTACTCCATCACTGGCTATTCAACCCCTCCTGCTGATGGTGTGCCGCTCTCAAAGCATGTGTGTATTCACTGAGTGGGAGAGATACTGACTCTGCAGCCTGATGCTTAGAGTGGGAGGCAAAACACATGGATTCCAGTTCCTTCTCCAGGGAAAGTTTAATTATTTTGCAAAATGCGTAAGACTCGGCCGGACCAACCAATAACCATCCTAAAGGTGATCATAGCCCTGCCATGGCAATTGAAATTATGAGTTCATGACAGAGAACAGAAGTGAACCCAGATGCTTTTGCATTCTGGTTAAACAACCCAGGCCCTTAGTCTTGGATAAAATGAGGACACAGATACCAACTTTTAATCAGTTCTGTGAGCCCAGGAGAAAGAAAAAATCCTATATCAATTCAACCTATAGTGTCAATAGTTTCAAGGGAAGCAAGATGTAATCTGCTTTTAAGCAAATAGCTAACTGGCTAAAAACATTTTATTCACGTATCCAAGTATCTTGATTATAGAGATATTCATAACCTTAAAAATTATTCTAATACATTGCATATTCCTTTGTCCCTAGAACATGTTTTGTTTCAATAGAATTACCAATCACCCATATTTCTGTGAAGTCTCATGAGAAAATATAGGGACATGTTGCTGAGGTTTATCTCTAATTTACAGAAATTAAGTTTTATTCCCACCCTCCACTCCCCATATATCCTTTGAAAATACTCAGGATTTCATTAAAATTCTTTGCCAATACTGTATCAAAAAACTTAGTTTCAAATTAGAATATTGGAAAGTTAGTACCAAACTTCTAATCGAGAATTACCTAAAGAATTCATTAACAGTAAGGAAATGCTGAGCTTAGATGTTAAGAAAATCAAAGGTGGTCCAGCAGGATAAAAGAGCATTCTGGGACATGTGAGACTGATAAATTATAACAGGTTTGGGAACTTCATGCTACTCTTTCGCCATTTGTGTGCAAAAAGTGTAGCTACGTCCTCCTGAAAACCCAAAAGCTCCTGGCTGCTATATTAATTACAGCATTCTGGTTCAAGGCAGGTTCAGGTTTAACAGATTAACAGTTCTGAAGATTTAATGCCTGGAAGTGAGAGTTAAGGACTTTTGTCCCAACTACCTTAAATATAAAATTATAAAGGGACAATCAGGATTTTCCATGACATATTGGGCAACTTTTTTCTTTTCTTTGGACTATATTAGATCCTTAAGACTTTGGAAAAGGAACATACTTTTGGTTAAATCCCAGTTTTTCATCGCTGTTTCATGGCCTCTGTAAGTAAGGAAGGATTTTTATGAGGCCTAGCTAGCACACTTTTATCTTGGATTTATAGTTGGGGAAGCGTTTACTTGAAACTTATATACTACAACTGTCATTAAATTACCAAATAGGAAGAATGTATATAACATTATCATATATGTATATAACATATAATGTGTATTCATACGTACATACATATATATGTAAATAAAACAAATAAGTTGCTACCATAGTTTCAAGCATTCAACTGACTTTTCACACAAATATCAAGGAAATAGAAACACAAGGCTGAAATTTCCACAGGTAGTCCACTACTATTTCTTCAAGCATTTATGTTTCATTTTCAGCAGGCAAAACTTCGGGAGATCAACCTAATGATGAGAATGGGAGCTCTACACATTGTCTAGAGACAACTTCCCAAAGGTTGGCGCTCAATTGCTCATGCAAACTGGGTGCATTTAATGCCTGACAGGTTACTGCATGTGCACACAGAAAGCACATAAACAGATTCCCAGACATCGTGATCGCAATTGATTGAACATATACACTATGACATATTTTAAAACATGAACATTCACATATCTGTCTAAGTATATGCAGATTAGGTGCACACACCTTAGAAATATAGAGTGGAATACCTAATCTTTAGTGTGTACTTGTCAATGTCAACTTTATTTTTAGAATTACTTGAAAATAAACAAAGGAAACCAGCAAGGTTTTTTAAAAGAAACACTTAGCAACACCGTACAGGATCGGCTTTTGTCTATCAGTGAGCCAGATGCAAGAAACACACGGTGGTTCTGTGAGGTACAATAAAGCACTCAACACAAAACAGCAGGAAAAGTAATTTGCAAGCTTGTATACATACCTAAAACATCTGGAAAAGGAGAGCATTAATGAAGCAAAGAATGGAAAAAGCCAAGACAATCAGGTTTTGTACAAAGCATACAGCATGAGGTAAGGTTATAACAAATGTAACATACACAGAAAAAGGTTTGGGTTCTTTTGACGAAGAAATGCAGCAAAAGCACACAGCTGGTTCAGCAGTTTCTGCAAATGGCATGTGTCCTTATAAAACTTTAACTAAGCCAATTTGGGCTGATTTCAGGTGAATAAGATTTAAACATGTACTGTACCTTCTTGGAGAAAAAAATCTGTTCAAAATTAGTTTCTTCTAGGTTTTTAAGGAAATTAATAATTTGCCCTTTCCTTAAACATGTAACAGTATTGACAAGCAAACATTTCTGTATATATACAAAACAAGCCTTCATATAGGAGAGGAGTAAGACTGTACTGTCCCTGTAAATCTTTACAAGCTAAACACTATTTAAAAAAAAGAAATCTTGAGAACATTAATTTTATAGTAGATATTCAGTAGCAGCATTGGTTTCCAATGAGTCAAATTCCAAGTCTGTTTTTAACTCATGCCATTACAAAAGCAAACTGTCACTCGATAGGTGTGTGTAGCATTAAGCTGACTGAGATTCCCTTATAAGCCTGTAAATCCAGTTCCTCATGGCTATTCCTACTCCTGATTATCACATTGTTTATCTCTGCCTCTTTCAAATTAATTCTGGGTTATCCATTAAATCAATTCCAAATAGTGGTGCTTGCTTCACTGTTTTCTGTGGTATGCACAACTATGACCAACGTACACAATACTGCAGACCTATATGGGGTGATAACGCGAGAGTTCTCAAAAAGAGGTTCATTTATTTCCCAGAAAAAGCTTTTTTGTATTAATATATCAAACACATTACCTTTGTACTATATTAACTCATTGACAGAACACTTATTAAAATAATACTTAAAATCCAACAACATACTCTAAAAAGTCTAAGAAATAGCCTTCTCTGCTGCAGTTAAACTGTTGCTCACAAATGTGAGCATAACTGAGGTATAAATCAGTGGCATGAGGTACTGCTTCACAAGGGCAGCTGAGTAAAGGAATAGCTTCCCATTGAATCTGGAAGGAGGGAGGGATTTGGATTAGCATAAAGCAGTTCTGGAGAGCTACATTTGCTATAATAAAAAGCCGTTTTTAAAGGATACCAGATGTAAGAATAAACACATGTGCCTCCATCCACGTGCCACTGACTGTTCAAGGAGGAGCAAGACATAGAGCAACTCATCTCCCCACATCCAACAGCTATACAGCCAGGAGACCTGATCAGGGCAAACCAAAACAAACTCTATTTTTTCTTAGTAAGATCAGATTTTTATTGAGATAAATACCAGTTTTATATACCTAGGCTTGAACCGTACCACTGCAGATAGTCCAGACAAAAAAACAAAACAAAACCCCAAACCACCACCAACAAAAAACAAACAAAAACCCCCCAGTATAAATGTAGTGTTTGTTGAATTTATTTATTTTCTTAAGTCATTTGGAGAAAGGGCCCTATTATTTTTCGTTTATAGAAGGGAAAATACAGGTAGAGAAAAAATTAATTTCCCAGGACCCCTGGCAGACCTGCAGCAGATACTAGAAAGAACTAATGTCCTCTGAGTTCCAACTCAATGGTTTATCCGTGACTGAAACTTGTATGAGTAGAGAATATTATTGGCTGCAAAGCTAATAGCAGTAAAGTAGGAAATGCCAAAATAGCTCTCTTAAATCAAACCTTTTGTGATCTATATTGTAAGACAGCACACTCGGGAACCTACAATAAAGTTATTCCTGTGGGGCTGCTGTCTTATTCAGTATGCAACTCTGTACATTGTCAAGAAGCCATTGAGTCACTTAATTTCTCTTCATTGTCAAATATGTGTTTCACATCTCATTTAGAACACATGGCTCTAATCTTTCTCTGAAAACAGAATGAATAATTTATGGCCTATTTTGTGGAACTTACTGTGGTGGTATTTCACTGATGCAATGAAACGATTTTTCACTTTGAAACATCCTGGTTAGGTGAGAACCTGGAATTATTCGTTTTTCCAGATAGCAAACTGAATTTCAAAGAATAATCACAAATTATGAATAATTGGGGGGAATTCAATTTCAGAAATGTAGTGTCTGATTCTTCAGAGTAATGACCACAGTAAAAATTACATTCAGACTACAAATATGGAACACATCCAACAGGAAATCCTGATTTCTGGGGATTCTTTCTTCTAAAGTAGAACATAACCTTGAAGATTCTTTTAAAAGTCAGTACTAAGACTCAGGACATTCCTGATGCTGTTCTGTACTGGCAGTACAGGACATCAGTACTGATCTGAGAGAAGGGAAAAAATCTTTTGAGCTAAGGCTTGGAATGACAAGAATGTCTCCCCAGTTAAATGTCTACAAAGGCTGGTATTTCACAAGGTATCCAACAGGAGCTCCAGTAGTCCACAGGACTGCCTGGTTTCCATTTGCTTTTTCCAACTCAGTGCATTACCATGCAATATGCTGATTTTAATGACACACACTATTTGACAGGTTCAAAGCTTGGATCTCTGTTTCAGCTACAATACTTAGTATTTCTACAAAACATGCCGGAATCACGCAGAAAAGACTAGGGCAAAATAGCCATCTTTATAAAGTCTGTAAATACTCCAGTACTATACAGCAGTTCTGTATCAGAAGCAGCAAAAGCCACTACTGCATTAATCTCTTCAGTTAATTCAGCAAATCACAGAATCACAGACTATTCAGAACTGGAAGGGACCCACACGGATCGAGTCCAACTCTTAAGTCAATGGTCCACATAGGGGATTGAACCCATGACCTTGGCATTATTACAACCAAGTTAAAGTGTCCCTTTGCACCCTTCAGCACTGCACCTCACCTCTGACTTGGTGAGCCAGGATGGGAAGCAGC
This sequence comes from Hafferia zeledoni, assembly GCA_035583235.1. Classification (NCBI taxonomy): domain Eukaryota; kingdom Metazoa; phylum Chordata; class Aves; order Passeriformes; family Thamnophilidae; genus Hafferia; species Hafferia zeledoni. The sequence continues at coordinate 19,021,694 of JAWWEV010000083.1, forward strand.
ATGGCAGGGCCCAGCAGGAAGGGAAGCAGGGCAATGCTCCTCCCCTTTGTGCCTCCAACCTCTGCTGGCACCAAACCCTGGCTCTAGGCACAGGCAGCCACCACGGCACATGGCACACACTGCACTCCCTTGGTGAGCCTTGCAGGCTGCCATCTCTGGCACCGAGCCTCCAGTGGTGCCAAGGGGATACTTGTTGGCCCTGGGTGAGTGGGCAGGCTGCTGGGATTCAGAAGAGGGGCCCATGGCACACCATGCTGCAGTGCTGTAGCTTGCAGGCCATTGGATACAACAGACCCATCTCCCACTGGGGTCATCTCATTTTTCAACAGAGAATTAACATCTGTGGAACCACAAAGATAAACCAGTGCTCAGTACACTTAAGATTAAAATTCAGATCCCTGTTCCAAAACAGGAAGATAAATTGAAAATGCCCTATTGTACTTTTAGAGAGTTTCATTTGCCTTCCTGAAGTATCTTGCCCCATACACTGTTCTGTATATATATGCTAATATAGTGAAATAAGGGAAATAGCAATTCACTGAACAATTCCAATTCTCCACATTAGTTTGCATATTTTTTCAAGAAAACTAAGGCAGAGGACTGGTGGAATAGCAGTCTGCAAACACTTAACCAAAGACTGAATCACAGCATGAATAAACCTAAAAATACTAAGAAGCTGCACAGTTAGCCTTCTTACCATCACTTCCTAGGCTTTATTTTGCACAACTTGAATTTGTAAATCTAATAATATTATTTTAATAGGATTTTTGGTTGACTTACAAGAAGTCATCACACAAACCAAAAAATAAAAATTCCACTATATGATGTGATATTGTCACGCATCTCTTCTACTTCGGCCAAGTAAATACTCATAGCAGTGGTATATTGTCACCTTCTTTGTAAACCACTGCTAGGAGAGGCCACCTAGCAGCAGACTACAATGATATTTTCTGATTCTGACTCATTTCTACTTTGAGGTGCATCCCAGGTAAGGAAGGGAACAGGCTGTAACACTCCTACTTTTTTAGTTTTGCCTTGCACAAGGGTTTTCCCACTGTCTTGTAAAAGCAGTTACCTTTTCTGACTCCATCTTATTTTATTTTATCTCAGTTTTCCTCCCAACACACTGCTACCACATCATTTCCTTCTCTGACTTCCTTCCTGGCTGGTTTTTGTCCTCCCATTGTTTACACCATGTCTAGAGCACAGACCTGGAAGTATTGTATCAGTAGGTTCAACTATCCCAACTCCTCCTCCATAACTCCAACCTTTTCCATAATGCATTTTCACTACTTGCCTTCCTTCCTCAGCCTGGTCAGCCACCTGTTCCTACAGGTAAACATCTTTAAAGTAAATGACATTTTATTCCATACTTCATACTGTACAGCGAAGTAGGCATTGAAAATTGAGAGATGAGCATTTTTCCACCTCAATTCTGCTTGGCTGCCCTAATTCAAACTGCTGGAAGCAGGTTCTCCTCAGCATCATTGCTGGACTTAGCTCAAAGAAGCTGAGTTTTTAAGCCCTTCAGACACAAGGCTTGGCATGTGTTAATGGCAGCTTCTAATAATTTGGTAAAGTTTTCTCATTATTTTCATAAAAAATGCCCGTAAATATGTAACTGAAAGTTCATTCAATTCACTACCAAATTTCAAAAGCCTGCTAGATTACTAGAACTATCAAAGTATTACAGCTTCTGAAAGAAAAAGTTTTGAGAATATTTAAGCTTAAGTAAAATTAATTTTTGCCCTAACTTCATGGTTAAAATGACTCAGTTGCTCTACCTACTATTTCCCAAGCTACTTCAAAACTATTTTATAAATGAGCCAATTTTTAGAAGAATTATAAGCAGCTGAAGACCTGATATGTTGCAGGAAATCTTAATAACAGGTCTGTTAAAAAACTAGAGAGACATATCTACCTATCCACATATTTACATATATACAAAATGCCTGTCATATTTTGACTGTTTTTAACTGAGATTCTGTCAGAACTTTTTACTATCTAAAAAAGTACCTTGACATAAAGAAAAGATGTTGATGCTCTCAAGGGTAAGGTTCTACGTGAGAGAAAAGTGTACAAGACTGGGCAGCATTTAATTTTTTTATAGATTTTTTCTTGTATACATTTTTGTGATATTTTACATATATGAGAATATTTTAGCATGAGAACTAGATGATATGCTTTTTACTGCTACATATATTTATGCAGTATTGCAAAATTGCACACACTTTGATGATCAGGTTGGGAACTTAATCATCATGATCTGTTTGTTCCATGACTGGGTGACCTCCATCCTTATTACTGATTTTTAGTTCCATTGGAAACAAGTGACACTTAATCTTTTCATTAGATTATTAGACAGACTTTGGTGAAAGACTGAAATTCCCATAAAAGAATACTCTTGTGTCAAAAGATATTAATTATGTTGTTACAGTACATTGCATTTTTATATTCAAAAACACTCACAATAAGACACTTGGAAGCTATCAGACTACTTGTTAGCAAATATTCACATATCACAGATATCTGAGAGCAAAAGTTCTAAGAGGCATATTTTCAAGAAAGAGAGTCAAACTTTTTAAGGCAGAGAAGCTTATTCTAACAAGGACAACTGTATTAGGCAAGTGTTAAATATTCAGTCACAGTACAGGTGGAGTCAGATTTTTTTTTGTAACAAAACTGATAAAGAATCCACCTAATAGGATAAATGAAATTCCTTTCCTGTTCCACCAAATTTACAAGTTTTCAAGATACAATGCTGTGTTTGGAGGAAACCAGACTCTCTCAAAGGCTACTAGAGGAATCTGCAGCACGGTAAAGGCAGAAACATGACTGGAGAATTCACGTGTAATCTAGAAAGTTCCTCCTTTTTTTTTTTTTTTTTTTAATTTGATTTGGGAATTGAACAGGACTTGTTATGGAACTCATGTCCTGCATCTCAGCTGAGTGTCCAAACATGAGTACGTAGACTCCTTGCAGGATCCATCTTAGAATCTTAGATTCATAGGATGGCTTGGGTTGGAAGGGACCTTAAAGAACATTTAGCTCCAACTTTGTTGCATGGGCAGGGAACCTTCCATTACACCTTTTGGCAAACTCCAGGTGTATCTACACAGGGAATGCACCAGTGGTAGCAGCAGAGTTTTGGATATAATACAGCTGCACTAGAGGAAAGCCCAGGGGCGCAGTCAGGAATTAGGAATCCAAAGTGACCACCTTTACTCTAAGCCATCTGTACTGTAAATGGTGACATTTAGTTAGAACTTGCCACCTAAGCTTGCTTTTCTTTCTGGCTAATAAATATTTAATTATTTACACAGCAGTACAAGCTTCAATACAAAACAATTCATGTAAAATGATAGATATGTATGCTATGAACCTAGCTATAGTTTTTAAAAGTATCTTCCCTTTTGCATTGTTCTTTTTTTGTAACAACCTCAGAATTAGTTTAAACTGATACAAAAATTCATAAAATGTGTACTTCAGTAAATTTTTTTCAGGCCTCATATGAGTAGCTGTCACTTCTAGTACTCTTATCAAGGATAATGCATAGTATCAATAATATCCACTTCTAGTCAACTGGGAAAACATGTCTTCAAATTTTATATGGATGGCTACTTCTCCCCACTGAGGCAAACAGCAAAACGTAAAACCCGAGTGTAAGCAGGATAAACCCAAATCAGCACTTTATCAAGTTTATTTAGTAGTGATTTTAAAATGATTTCTAGTGCCAGGATTTCTGGATTATGGGAATTGTGATTTTTCTCACAGCAGAGAGAAGGCTATTTTTAGCTTACACATAGGAGTTGAGAGAAGTATACTTTACAGGCAATTTGTAGGTAGCATCATTGCAGGTACTTACCTAAGCTTGATCTTGTGTTAGATCGCTCTATTATCGCATGCTTACTGGGATTGTTTAATACTGAGCGTTTGGCAAGCGAGATGTCTGCTGTGACTCGTGTAATTGATATACTGCAAAAATAAATACAATCAAATAGTATAAAATGTTATTTATCTTTCTGGGATGTGGGGAGAATTCTTGTTTTACAGTAGCGGGTGGCTAAGACTACAGGAAAAGCAGTTCTTTGCAGCAGCACAGTATGCTTCCCACATTGTGAACAAAGAAAAACCTTTAACTAATACTGCCCCAAGAACTATTGATAGGACATCATTCTTCTGTACAGTCCTGAAATGCAGTACGACCACTGCATGCAAAGCTACACATGCCTGGGGAGAGGGGAAGCAGCCAAAGGTCAGAGATGTGCTACAGAAGATGGGACTTCCCTGTGGTCTCCTGGTCTCGTGAGGGTCTAACTTTGCACCAGTATGCCCAGTATGAAAAGGCTGGTTTCTCCTTTCCCCAGTTTCTTGAATGGTACTGAATGCCAACCTGGCTTATTTTAGCCATATGTACAAGACATATAGGGATATGCAGAATTAAATGTTAAATGTTAAAGTTTCCTGCTTAGCAGGGAAACTAATACAGCAATGTAACTTTTTTTTTTTTTAATTGTTCAGTATACTAGCATGTATTTTTTAACAGAGTGCAGGAGTAACCTATAATTTTCCAGAATAATCTAGCAATATGCTGGCCACCTAAAAATGGGAAACTGTAACATGGAGAAGCACATGAAAACTGGCAGGCTCAGTTTTGTGTTTATGAGAAAAGATAGGCCAAGAAAGAAGCAGTTACTTTCAGTTGTTTGCACTGACCTGCTACATAACCTTCTGCATATTCTTCCTAGGAAAACAACTGCTTTGGTTTGTTTTGCATTACAGGGTCAAAATGCACCCTTAAGTTCCCTTTCAAACTCTCGGTTCTAATGAGGTTTAGAGGTCACATTTTTCCAGTGCTGAGAGTTAAATCAGACTGATGATATTCCCTTGTTCTTCCTTGTAGGATTTTACTTGCAATTTCAAAGGAGGAAATGGATTTGCAAAGAACAGGGAGGGCTCCTCTCTAGCAAGCACTGTCAGATGCTGTTTGTTCATGTGAAATGTAATCCAACTGGCCATTTCCCAATGAGCTCAACATGTGTATACACTTATCTAAAACCCTCAAAAATGTAACAAAGCCAGAAGTTAACATGGAAAAACAGAATTATTTGCACAATACTGATTAGGACTATAATTTTGGAGATTTATACGTGATTTAACTTAAGCTAAAAACATAACCAAAGATTGTGATTTCTGGCACTGCTCCCCTCAGATAATGCCATTTGTCTTAAAAATAAATCCAACATGTATATTGGAGTACTCATCAGTTATCTTTATTTGCTGATGGATGGACGCTACAAACCTTTACACCTTTTTGGCTTTTTGTTTTGATTTGGATTCTTTTCCTGCCTGTCTTCCTTCCTACATGCAACAGAAATTTTCTGCCTTTTTTAAATGTAACTGTGTTGTATTGAACAAAGCTAGATTTATCAGTCTATTTGTCTATCTATAAAAAATACTAATTTTAATTTCAAAATCTTTTGACATCTTTCTAAGGTAATTTTAATGTCTTTTGAGATATGTGTACACCAGGAAGACCAAGTCTGCTCTCAAAACAAAGGGTATGTATGTTCATATTGTGAAACAATTTCAGTGAGAGTGGGGACAGCAGTGTGGCAGCTAAAAGCAGTAGCATGAATCTAAGAACCTCCTGTACAAATTTGTTCAAGACCTTGAGTACCAATTCAGATTGCTTCTGAAGTTTGAGATACTTCAAATCTGCTACTATAGACATCAGTTGTATTCAGAGTATTTGTGGTTTCACCCTGCCACAGTTAGATATAAAACTGAAAATCAGACATACTCTAAAATACTTAAAGACATAAAAATACAATATTTTTTTTCTGCTTGCAACTACCACTGTTTTGTTAACTTCCAATTCTGAAGGTATGTATCTAAGGTTTGACAAACCTGAAAGAGGAGCTTCTAAGTGGTTAGGTATTGACATCATTATTCTGACTGAGAAAATCCAATAGCTTAAAACACAATGCCTGGTACTCTAAAGAGCTGAAGCTATTGACAAATATCCTCAAGTTCCCCCTTGAAAGTTTTGACTGCACCAGGACAGACAGAATAGTGTTACTGATCTGTTTACTTTCAAACTAAATACAACACTCCTTCAAGTTACAGATATTATAAGACTTTCCTGTTTTCTCAATTTTACCACCTCTGTGTTAACCCATTAGCACATACTATCTAATCTGGAGCTTAATCCAGTCGCAGTATAATCACATGTGGAGAATGCACCTGATGTCTCTGCTCCATAGGTTCCTGATGTTTGAGCTACTGATCATGCCACTGCTTTTAGAGACAGGTTATTGTCTGACATCTTTACTACAGTAACATCCAAAGGCTCAAATACAATTTAGAGTGGACCTTGCCTAGTCCACTGTAACAGTGCTTGGATCAGAACAGCAAGTTCTTGCCTGCTAGCAAGGGTGACTGTATTTCAGCACGGTGGGGGACTGCCCCACCCCTGCATCCCAGTCCTTTTGGAACTTCCCACTACAGAGCCAAAACTACTGTGAAACCAAGATCCTACCTTTCGTGATCAAATTTGGATTTGACAATCCTGTACATTAGAGGGTCTGAATCTTGTAACACTCTTTCTTAAGTTGGATGCAATGTAAGCAATTAAAGCTGAGGAGGAATGGTGGCTTGTCATTATGCTCAGAACATGGGAAACACTGACGAGATATCACTTGAAAAATACTTAAAATAACTCTTTAATTTGTAGATAAATGTCTAGCAATTTGGAACATGAATGTCAGAGTCATCAAGAAGGAGATATCCTTTTTTCAACCCTCAGCAAATATACATCCCTGAACACTTCCCACTACAACACAACCTCTGTGTGCTCTGCCAAGGAAACTTCCAATCCACACTATAGTCCACTCATCAAGGAATCGGCTGTCAGTCTTAATTTTCTACAATGTTCTTACTTCTTAAAATCCTGGTAGTACCTACACAGAATCTGAACTGAAATATATTTGCATTGCAAAGTACTTACCGCCCTTCGAATCTATGTTTTAAAAAATCAAATAATGCTTTTTGCATCATATCTGTTACCTAGAAGCAAACAAGCAACAAATTAATAATTACATAGGAAAGTCATAATACTAGATGCTAATAATATTACATAATATAGCTGACAGAAGATCTCATATCTGAACAACAGAATTGGAATGCAATTTATTCTTAATTCTGACATGAAGTAAAATACAAATAAGCAGCTATTTAGTAGAGGTAAAAACCATCTAGACATTTGTCTATGATATAAATCATCAAATACAAATTAAGCCCAGTATTTTGGCAAATAAAACATTCACAACAATCAATTACCTCATATCCCTTCAGAGAAGGACCCACTAAAACTACTGGTCGCATAGAAGGCACTACATCATAGGGAGGGATGTGCTCTGTCTGCAAAACAGATGAAGTTTTTAGTGTCACGACACCTAGAGAAAGTGTTTACACACTGTTTACAATATTAGGAACTATGAATTTCCAGCGATGTCATCAACACAGGAATCTCTGATTCATTAACTTTCCCCAAAATCTGGCAGCACAGGATAAGAACATAGGAGGTTCAGGGATCTGTTTTGAAAAAGCTTTTTCTGGCTTTAGGTTTTTCTGCTGTTTTCACATTTGCTCTGGATAGTTACAAAACTCTTATTCTGGGACATGCATATGTCCCACTGTATATAATTCCTAACCGGAAAATTGAAAAGTTTATTTCTAACAGTTAATGACTTCAACTGATTGACTCTAGAGCTGTGACATCTGTTACTGACAAAAAATTTATGTAGGAAAATTATGAAAGAAAAAAATAAAACAAAAAGGGATGGAAAAAGCGCAACATGTCTCTTTTTTTAATGTTCAGATCTGCCCACTGCTTGACAAAACATTGTGACATCACTGCAAATTCCCATGGCAGCACTCATAGTCTGACATCCACATTTGCATCTGCAATTCAATTACAAATGAAATCAAAATAATGACTGATCAATTTAGTATTTCTAGAAAATTATCATAAACAGAACTTGGGATAGCAATTCTTCCACTTTGGGAAGTTTCAGTCATCACCCAAGAATGGATTCTGTTAGTACAGTTATTAAAGTACTCACTGATGTATCATGCACAATTTCTAAAAAGGATTTTAAAATATGAAGATAAAAAGATTGCCTCCTTCCAAAGACTGCAAAAATTTTATATTGTTATCATGATATAATATAAACAAATTATACTGTTGGTTTGGGGTTTTTTTCTTCTTTAACAAATGGCTATTCAGTATATATCACCAAGAATGGGTCTTATCAGAAAGAGTTTTTTTTGTTCATAAGGGAGGTTTTGGTTTGTCTTTGGGAAAACATGATTGAAATCCACATCCAGAAGCATGTGGGTGACATGGAAAAAGGAACACTGGATCTATTTTTGTAATGATTACATAGTACAAATACATCAGTCAAGATCACAGAATACAGACATTGTTCATTGTTCCAGTACTCAAAGTATCCCAAGGTGTTTCACAGTAACATTAAAATAAGTATATACATTCCAAAACACAAACCCACAAAGACAGACATTAATACAGTGACAGCACACAGTGCTACACAAGCAGCAGTCTAAAGCAGCCTAAAACATAGAAAACACTTTTGTGAATGTTCTTCAATGTAATTTATTTTATTTCTTGTTACCTGTAGTTTCACCAGATAATCAGTAACATAAGAATGAATGCCAGTGCCCAAGGCATCATAAGCATGTGAAATGAAATTTTACAGAGTACAAAAACTGACTCAACACATTTCAAAGCAAACCCCTGCAATTAAGCTATGCCAGTATCACAATGCAGTCCTCTACTGGTTTTGCTAACATTATTAATAATCTGATAAAGTGTATTAGAAACAGATTTGAAGAAAAATTCATTACAGATGTGCAAGTGCTCATAGCATCAGTGTCCTAATGCAACAGATCTTTGTCTTAATGTGGCTGACTCAACTGAAGGCATTCATGCTAAAAGTTAACCAGCTACCTGACAATTAGGGCAAGCACAGAAATTACCGTATTTGATGGAATATGAGATATTCTTAAAATCTATTGAGATGGGAATTTTTTTTCTCTGATCTTTACAGCTTGAAATAATGAAGCTGTCAGCAGAAAATTGAGTAAAAGTTATCTAATGGAAGCATTAAAGTTCTTTAATTTAGTGTTAGAGAATCTAATATTTTCAAAGAGATGGGCACTGAGCTATACATTTGTCATTGCAGATTCAAGTTCAAATATGAACTCAGACTAAAAACTAGCAGTTTTGACAATATGGCCTTTGCTCTGTGGTTTGACTATGTAGATTAGTTTGGGATGTCCATCCACTACTACTGTGTCATTGTAACCAACCCCACTATAACCAGTAATGTTTCTGATATGAAAGAAAAGAGGCACCACAGAGTGGAAGAAAGAGTTGGGACTAAACATCATTCAGGTGTAAGGTGGTTCATGTAGAAGCTACACCTTCAAAAGATGCTCATGCAGACAGCATCCAATACATGTCAACATGTATTATTCTTCCTTATCATTTTTATCTGGTTATAAATATGATTAAGTAAGAAATTACTCAGAAGCAGGAAATTGTTGTTGATTTTTACACCAGGCTTAATAGATCCTACTGAAGCCAATAGTTGTGACTTTGGAAATGAGAAGAGTTCAATATTATTTAAAAGTGTTCAAGAAGAAAAGAGAGACAGAAACAAAGTCCTAGTTACTTAACAGGAAAGCATCCACAGCACAGACAACAATGTCACTTGGCACTGGTTATAAGCACTGTAACAGTCTGTTATTACCCTGTAGATTGAAGTGAATGCCTAAGAGCTATGAAGTCTAAATATTCAAAAACAAAGTAAGTAGAAATGTGGTATTTCATAGTTTGCCTGCTACCTAATGTCTTGCCAACTTATTCCAGCAAAGATTCTAAAAATGTATTTCAGCCATGTAACATGATGCCAATTGCATAATTCTTTAATTACCTGGGTTATCTATGGAAAGACAGTGACTTTTCTGTGAATGACCAATGCCATTTCCAATGATACACTAAAAACATATGACTGATGGGTGGCAAGAACTTTTGGCTGGTAATTTATACATGACAACAGGAAAAACCCAAAGTAAACTGTCAAAACAAGTCTGAGCTTTTCCACTGGTCTTGTGCATCTGCAGATTTTGTACTTAATGAATTGGAAGATTAAATACAAACTAAATTTAAAAGACAACAATATTGACTATTTTCTTAGTACATGCTGAGTATCTGATAGATTCCAATAAGGATTTCAATAGACTGTGTAATAGAAAAATAAAATTGAAAAATATATAGAAAGAATAAGCAGGCACTAAAGAGGTGCATTATGTGGATTTTCTAAAAACAATTTTCTCATACTTTCAGAAGGCCTTTTAAATGTGTCTTCTTATTCCATCAAAAAGGATAAGTACTGTAGCAGAAGTTCAGATGCACTGAACTTTTGCCTGTTTTCTTGTACTGAATCTGCTAACAGCTCAATACATCTCCTCCTCCTTAATTCTAGAATAGCTGCATTGTTAATGTGGAGTAACAATGCTAATGATGCCAGTGGCAGGATAAACACAGGCAATGTCAATATAAACTTACCGATTTCTGCTTCTGCTTAGCTACAGCAGCATGGAAAAGAAACAAAGAACAACAAAGCATGCATGTTATTGGCTTGTCAAAGGACGCAGACAGTTAACAGGACTAGAAATGTGACGCAGTGCAGGTGAGCAGGTGGACAGATGGGAGCTTGGAAGTCGGTGTTACCTTCTTAAAGAAGGGCATTCTTTTCTCTTTGGAGTGGGGTGATGTTACACTGTTTGCACTGGGTTTGGGGGAGCGATGGTTTGCTGGAATATCATTTTCTTCTGCATCTAAGCCAGTGGCATCTATGTCTATAGCTATATACAGATAAACAATTCAGAATTATCAGATGACAGGGAAAGTAAAGATAAGTTAAAAAAGGAAATTATGGGTAAAGAGAAATAAAACTGTCCAGAATAATAAATAAATGAAAATTAAAAATCAACTATGAGAACAAAACACAATAAAACAAAGGGAAAAATTTAAATGTGCGGTAGATTAGGACTGGAAGACAGAAGGCGATTGTAACAGCTCCCGTTACATTTACAAAATAGACCAGTGGCCAAGTTCATTCTTGTTTCACCAGTGTAAATCCAAAGTAGTTTACTGGAATAGATAAGACTTTCACCAGTGTAAGCAACAGAACTTGGTCACTAACATTTGGATTATTTTATAGCAATAAACACTAATTTAAAATGGACATCATCAATTGAAATTTGAAATGTCACTAGGGTCTATATAGGAAATGAAGAAACAGAAGAAAAATCACTTTTGAAGATAAAATGAGCCTGATGTTGGTACAAAAGCATTTGCATTTATCACAGGGTGGACTAAAACTGACATTTTTAACCCTTTTAAGTAAAAATGCATTGCACTCATAAGATACTTTTGTTAGGAATAATAAACCCAGATCTACTAATAGTGAAAAATAAAAAGAGTGGGTCACAGAAGAGAGGAAATTTATTCCAGGTTGACTCTGACATGAATCCTATTGTAAAGAGTAAAGATATAGGCAGGGCAAAATTGAAGTGAACACAATAAACCACTGCTGTTCAACCTCTACCCCAAAGAATATATGGCAAACAATACGTTTTACCATAACTATAAATTATTACTCTCTTTAGCAAGTAACTAATAACAGTTTCAACAAAAATCATCGCAGATTCAGTAATAAAAACACTTCCAAAATGAAAAGCCATTTTATCTTGAATGCTGAGTCCAACAGATACCTGCCAACTACATGTAAAACAAAACAAAAGCAAAAAAGCTTTCCTGTTCACTATGATCAATCCTGATATTAACTAGTGATTTAATTTTGTTTTCAGAAAGCAAGTACATGCACAAAAGTGAACCTTAAGTGATCCATGCTTGTGTTTGAAGATCTTACCCACCTTTTAATGCATTCTGGTAACACAGGCTTATCTTGCTGTGCCATTATGTTGAACTGAATCTAACACTAAATAGATCTGTAAGCAGAATCATTTGCATTGACTTTATCCAAACCCTTAATTAATCATTGTAAACTATTATGAAACCATCTTAGTGACCTGCTTTCATCTGTTTGATGAGTGGGACATCAACTAATACAGTGGCATGTGCTATTAAATTATGTAACAAATAAATATTTCTCTCAAGCCTACGTGCAGCTACTGATTTAAGAGACACCTGGGGAAGTGATTTCTTTTGTTTGCATAAAGTATATTTTCCCATTTGAATTATCCACAGTTTCCTGAGTCATTGTGCCTTTGAGCCTGCCCTCCCCAAGAAAACCGGTGAGTACATCAGCATCTTGTTTCTATAATCCTGCTCCTAAAAACAGCCACAGAAATCATGTAACATTTTCTTCTAGCAACACTGTTCCTTCATCCTCTTCCTAAGTATAAAAAGAACATATTATCTTTTCTTGAATACAGGCCAGCACAGATGCTGTAAATCACTCATAATAAGGCATATTAAAATTCATTCAGTTCTGTGTTTAACTAAAATTGTCAGTAAAGAAAAATCAGGGTTGTTAAGCTTTTCCTGTAAAAAAAAAAAAAAAAAAAATCAGATTTTGTTCAGCTAGATATCAATATCTCCTTTTTTCCTTCTTGGTCTTCACAATTCTGTGACAGTTCTTTTACTGTTAATTATCTTTAGTTCATTGAGGTTTCTCAAAAGTCATTTTCACCCTTATCCTCACCCAGTTTGGTGGCTCACAATGACTGTGTGAATTCATTACTATATCAATAAAATATTGATTATGTAAATGCATATGAGCCTCCCTTTTATTTGTTTTTCACTGGGTCTTTGTCTTGTTTGTGGGTCTGATTTGGTTTGGTTTTATTGTGGCACTATTCTATACTGCAATTAATGCCTCCCTGACACCCGATCCCGTCAGATCTCAGAAGGGTCAGGCCTGGTTAGTACTTGGATGGGACACATCCTTGGAATACCAGGGGCTGTAGGTTCCAGTCCTGAGGACTTCACTGTCACTGTCCAAGCTCGCTCAGCCGTGGCAGATGAACCTCGGGAGTTAAAGGGTGGGGCCAGTTCTGTGCATGCTGTGCCTCACCTAAAAAATCCACTGCACAGGCTGGAAGGGCACACCCATGTGGG